>LOEQ01000002.1:505086-515752 GCA_001685075.1 Bramus lutescens
ACCTTTGGAAGAGCAGGCAATGCTCTTAATCACTGAGCCATCTCTCCAGCCCAAACTGCGATGTTTTATAAATCAGGAAAATAAGGTTCCCAGCCTTTCTATGGACTGTATTTATGGTTTAAAATTTTATTTTAATGCTAAATAATCTTCAATTGAATCACCAATTAAAATTTTTAGGATTCAAACTTAACAGAGATAAAACTTTAAAACCCTAATTTTAAAAAGCTACTAACTTGTCATAAACTGTTAAAGATAATTAAGGCATGTGAGTTAATAGCCAGGCACCACATAAATGATCAAATTCTTTAACATGCTCAGAACTATGTTTCTAGTCAAGTAATTCATTTACAGGGACAGCTTTAGCCATCTATATATTTTGGCAAGTAAATAAAGTTTGTTTAAAATCAGGTATACTTAATAGCTTAGATAATGACCCTCAACTCCCGCCCCCCAGAGAAAGAGCTGTGAATATGATATTTAAGGTGTTTAATGAAAAGGCCTCCCACAGTAGACAGTAATGCCAACTCCTGGCCGCAGCCCTAAGGTCTCCTCCAAAGAAGATGGGGAAATGAGCTTCACTTGAAACTTGCTTCAGATGTGGCCACAGTGGTCACTAGGCAAAGAACAGCCCTTCCTTCACCTTGCCTTCAGCCAGAACCTTACCAACTGTGGACAATCAGGGCACTGAACGATCAACTGCCTCTCCAAGGAAAGTCGGATCTCCAAGTCTCTCTTCCACAGAAAAATGTCTCAGATCTTCCGAGTCTGGCAGCCAAAGGTTGATGCTGACCTGTGGGGCAGCCCAAAACTTAATGCTGTTTTGTGTGGAGACCAAAGGCTGCCAACCTCTGCCCCCAACAAAGCCATTAAGATCACCATGGAGAAGGCTGGCTGCCCAAGTAGTGGGTAAGTCTCTGTCATTCTTAATTATTCTGGAAGCCATTTGGTCCACACTTCCACTCAAATTCGCCTTTCTCAGATCTCTGGGATGGCATTGATGATGAGCCCCAGTTTTACTAGATCGCTTAGCAGCAGCATCTAGCCAACCTCAGCCAGCTCCTCCCCTAAAGCTGCAACTGTGCAGTCAGCCCGTTTATTGCTAGAAAGCCTGCTTTCACCTTCAAAAAAGTCTGACTTGTTTAGCAACTTTGGGTGCAAAAGATGTACACATTATTTGTTGATGATACAAATTTGAAAACTTGAAAACAAAAATGTAAAGTCACAGACAGGCTTCACACCGAGAAAGCCTAATTCACAAAACAGGCTTCAGCATAAAAAAAGGAAAAATTGCCTTTTACTGTTCCTTTACTCAAAGAACTTGCTTTTCAGTGGCTGCTTTCAGTAATTAATGACCCAGGTTATCATGGTAAACTACTGGATGTTTCCAGATAAAAGGAAGAGGAGACGTTTAAAGTTAATGTAAGCCGTGAAGAACTGTGGAAGCGATCTGAGGTATGTGAACTCAAGTTGGAAAGGTCTAAAGAAGTGGGTTTATGATATGGGAAAAAAATGAGTCTTGAAGATGATGCATATGATGTTAAGATTTCCAAGTCCAGAGTTTAATATTGAGCAGTGGAGTTCTGAGTTGTTAATCTGGTCTTGGTAATAAAGACAATGGCTACTGATCCTTTTTGAAAATTATCATAGACATGGGCTCAAAATCTTAAATTTCCGTTGGCTGTTTTCTAAATGTAGACTTAAAAGTGTTCCTCATTGTGCTGAAAACACCTCTGTCCAGTCTATACATCCAGACCTCTATGTAAAGGGGGAAATTTTTCATGAATTATCCTCAAACCACCCTTTGGGTCCACAAGCTCCTCTTCCCTGTCAAAAATTTTCTGTCTTATTACAAACAAATGTCTGTCCTTCAGCTATGCCGCTAACTTTCCAGACTTTATTTTTACTATGGTTCAAAGGCGTGTGTGTACTCCGGTGTTTACAGACGTCAGTTAACTGCCTTTTCTACAATGAGGATTTCAGTATAGAGTACAGATTGTGGTCACGCTAATACCTTCTGGCCTCAGTTTCTATGAGTCCCTGCAGCAGATTTCCGCTCAGTTGACAGGAATTCCCATGCAGGAATCAACTGCAACCTACAAACAGCTTCAAAGCACCTGCACCTTGTTAGCCCCAAGGTAGTCCTGCAGAACCAGGGAGTCCTGAACTTGAGGAACCAGACCAGCCAAGCCAAGAACTGACTTGCAAACTACAGCCGCCAGGGACCAACTCCAAGGCTGTCTATCCTTTGGTCACCCTTGAGCCTCTAGCTCTCCCATCTCCTCAACCCACTGATCTCTATCCTTCTTATGATAATGTGATTGATCCCTGTCTCTTCAGGCTCTGTCAGGTGAAATTCCCTGACCTATGGCCAGTAAACAAGATACTTCTGACAGATGTCCTGGGGTCTCTTACCTGGGGTCACACCTGCTGGCTTGAGCCCCTGCTTCAGACCAGCATTTCAGACTCCTATTTTTCTCCAGCCCCCAATCAGCAGGAAGTAGCTACAGAAGAGAGAGACTATGTCATTCTTTATCACCAACAAAAGGCTAGAATGTTAGGTCTCAAGAGTATGCACATCTAGAAACGAGCTCAAGCTGGACTCTAGAAGGATTTCTGGTGGTTAGATAAAAGCCAGCATTTCTCAGGAACTTGTGAAACAGGTTTTCTGTTCCTCCTCTCAGCTCTTTGTCTCCCTTATAATCTACATGGTTTGCCTACTCCACGCTCTCTCTCACGCTCTCTCTCACCTCTCTTGCCTTTCAAACAGCCCAGGCCATGTTCAATCTGTTTCTTTTTCTCTCTGCCCTAGACTCTTCCAGACGCATCTAGATATTTTCTCTCGTTACCCACAGTAAAAACCTTTCATCTAATGGACTGGTCATGTTGGCAGTTCCACCCCCAGTAGGGTCCCTTAAACCTCCCAAGAACTACAAACTCTTGTCGATCCCACTGGTCAACTCTTCAGAACTTGACAGTAAGACCCTACTCCCAAAGATGTCTCAGAACATGAAGAAACCAAGCTGGTACTCAGCCAGAAACTTCATTCCTGAGCTTGCTTCTCTCTCCACCTCTCAAGTGTTAGGGTTATAGGCATGCGCCTTCACATTCAGCACACACAGAATGTTACACTAAAGATAATTCCATTGTGAGAATCACCAGGTAAGCACTTGTTAGCGTTAACAGAAGGGCTGGTTTTTATTTTATTCCCAAGAGATAAGCACAGCATCCTGACAGGACCCTTAGTATTAAACTGCTTCATTAAAAAACCAGTAGCAGCTGGGCATGGTGGTGCATATCTTTAATCCCAACACTCAGGAGGCAGAGGCAGGNGGAACTGAGTGTGAGGCCAGCCTGGTCTACATAGTGAGATGCAGGACAGCCTGCCTCAACACAAACAAACAACAAAATCAGGCACACACTCAGAGAGAAAAGCATTCAACAGAACCGTTCATAATTGCATTTCCTCAAATGTTTTCCCGTCCTTATTTCTATTTCTCTCTCTCTCTGTCTTTTGGGGGTTTTGTCTGGAAAAAGAATACCACATTTTAAAAAGCTAAACAAAATAACTTCCTCTAGCAAACACACAAACATCCCAAGTCCCTTTGGGTGTTTTCTTCATTAGCTATCTAGGCAAAAGTGAGACCACTCTGACCCTTCTCTTCAAAACCCAGTGTGAGTTATAAAAGAGGCTTTATTTTATTTTATTTTATTTTTGAAATTTAAAATCAGTCGAGTGTTTAAGCCACCTGCTTCATTTTAGATATATTTAAAGAAACGTTCAGGGGTTCATAAAGCAAGATCTTTAGGGGACAAAGGAAAGAAGCCACCTCTGTTTGAAAATGACCTAATCTCTCAAGGTCAAGCCTGCACATCTCCATTTCATTCACGATCATATATATACTTTTTGGTTCAGAAATATCTAAAGATGAGGCATGCAATGTTCTTTCTGTTCTTGCTTCTTCTGGGATGACCTCAGGCAGTTGAGTGGTAAAAGAATGCTGCCCCACAGTGAAGCAAGAGTCTGGCAGAGTTATCAATCAGATTACCCTCCTGTTAACCTCTGCCCTGGTTTTAGAATGTCTTTCACCTTTCCCCTCGTTGTTTTGATTCTTTGAAACAATCTGGTGTTGGTAGTAGTGGTGAGGGCGGAAGACGGAGAGTTGACAGGGAGCATTTGTTACTGTGCAAAGTCCAGCTTTTCTCTCAATCGTAGGTTGGGCCGAGTGAGATCAGCAGACAAGTGCTCTCAATGAGGAGAGGGGAAGAGATTTCCCGAGACAAAGGTCAGGGGAGTAGAGGTGAATAAGTTGATCTAGTCTGGAAATTATGCTCCTTCCCCTCCCTTTCCATGTAACATTGGGGTTATAGTTGTGCTAATTATTAAGGGAAGACAATATAATCCTAAACCAAAGTTAGAATTCAGTTATCTTATAATTATATAATATTAGCTTATATATAGAAAGTTTTAAATATATATATTTAAGATTTATTTTATGTATGTGTTTGTATGTGTTTGTGCCTGTATGCACAGGTGTCTGTGGAGACCAGAAGGGACCCCAGAAGAAGACATCAGATCCCCTGGTTCTGGAGTTCTAGGTAGTTGCGAGCCACCCGATGTGAGTTTTGAGAACAATATTTTAATCCTCTGCAAGAGCAGCAAGCACTTTCAACCCTTGGGTGTGTCTGTCAATCCCACCGATTGAGAGTAAGACCACCACCACAGTTTAAAGACAAATTCGAAGTAAGCTTTAATTAAATACTGGCCAGGTGAATGCTTTCCCAATTCAGCTTGATGTGGCTTACTGCATCAGCAGAGAAACCTGTTATGGGGAGAGGAGGGCAGAAAACCTATTACTTCTATGTGTATATCTGTATATTTAAATGGTTTCTGAGACATGCTTGAAAAGCTGCTTATTATTCCCTCAATATTAAGAAGATACAATTAAAAGCTTCTGGTTGCTGTCAGATATGAAGAGCAGAGGCTCTCCAGCCAAATGGGCTTTGGCCCACACAGCAGGTGTCCTTCCTTCAGGTTCATTACATGAAGATGCTTGCAATACAGACTATGAAATAAACACGTGTTAACCTTTGTTTCCCTTTGTAGGTGTTGGAACAGGACAAGGAATTTGTCATCAGTGCCTGGCCTCCTGTCCTAGGCTTGGCTTTGGAAGGAGGAAGCTGGCTAGCAGAGGTGGATTTAGAAGACCAGGAGGGCTGAATTCTCATCTCCTTCAGATAATCTTGAGAAGCCTTGGATCCACTGAAGTACTTTTGGCTGAGAGTGACAGCCTGGTGTGAAAGAACGGAGATAATCGGTTCCAAGCAGATCTAGGTTTGAATTCAAGCTTCGTCACTTCAGAGAATGACGAGCCCCCATCTGTGGTTTCCTGACTCTGTAGCAGAGTCTCCAGTAGATTCCCGTAGAATGGCAAGTACCATTCACAGTACCCGAAGGAGTCTACAGGTCTCAGGTTGCCAGACTCTGGGGCATCAGAGGGCCTCATGAGGCTGAGCTCTTCTCAGAGCCCCTGCTGCAAACTCCTATTCATCGGTCTGTCATGGCATTGCTAATTCTTCTAAGAGCTCTCTTGCCCAAAAGGACAGTTCATCTCAGTTTCCTCCTTGAATCCCAAACCAGAACCCTTTCTGGACACCTTCACAGACGTACTCAGAGGTGTGTTTCTATGATTATTCTAAATTCAGTCAAGAAGAAAATTGTGATTCTTTTTCCATTGTCTCACAAGGGTTGCCTTTTCGGGGAGATATCTTTAATTTTGAGCTTTTTCATTGTGCTTTCCTTAAATGCTTAAAGATTTCTTAAACCCACTGCTACACTGCAAACTATGGTGTTTACAAGGCTAGAAGGTTTGTGCCTCCATTCCACAAAAGATATAAAATCCCAGTACAGACATTGTGCCAAAGAAGAATAGGTTGCCTCTCACAACTGGGAACCCCTAAGTGGGAACTGAGTATATTAGGGGAACAGACTACAAGGATCTCCACCTCACTCCTTGGCCAGTAAGTTATCTTTAAAACTCCAGTTTGATTTGAATGACATTAGTTTGGTTTTAGGACTCCCTGAAGGCGGTCAGCCTGATTTGTCCTGCTTCTCAACCTCACCAATTGGCTGTCCTTTGCCACCAGAGGGAATCCGTGGTAGTTCTGAGCACTGGGGTGGAAACGGCATCTGGTGGTGTTGGCAGGTGTTCGGTTTGGGAGGTGCTGGAACTCCCTGTGCCTAGGAGTGACCAGAGAGAAACCTCATTTCAAGTATATACAACCTCCTACCTCTTTTGTCCCAGTTATTATCCAGAAAATAGTCAAGAGCAAGAGGTGATCTTTCAAGGATTGCTGTGGAGACAAGGAGTGAGAAAGCGTCTTGAACAAAGATTTGAGGCGGCCATTGCATTGCTCATCCCTTCAGTGCCTGCGGATAGAAGTCTTTCCGTCTGCTTGGAGATAGGGTCTCATCCAGAGGCAAACTCTCTAAGCTGCGAAGGATGACCTTGGACTTCTGATCCTTCTCATTTTATGTCCCAAGTGCTGGGATTACAGGCATATGCCACCACGCTCAGTTTTATGTAGTGCTGTTGACAAGAGTGTCACAGAACGTTCCCGAAAAGCCAAGATTCCCTTACAGCCTCCGAGAGCTGCTAGAAACCTCTGAGGCCTTTTACATTTGTCTCAGTGTATGGTTAATTATGTCAGACAGAAGTGATTGAGCCACACAATGGCCTGCCTTCCAAAAACTCCCAAATGTCCTTCCCACCACAGATGAGTATTAGTCCATTTGCGACAGTGGTGGCACAGGCCCAAAACTCCACTGCTAGATTGGAGAGGAGGGTCCCCAACTCCGGTGGTATTCAGTAACACCCAAGGTGCTATTCGGGCAGCTAGCTTTGAATCTACTTCAATTATAAACCTTAACTCTTTAATTCACTCTCACACCTGGAAGAGGAGGAGGAAGAAGAGGAGCATCTGGAGCTGGGTGTGTTTGTGTGGCATTCATGAAGCCAGGGTTAAATCCCCTGGTGGAACAATTGATCACAAAAATTAGAAGGCAGAGGCAGGCAAAGGGATCCAAAGTTCAAGGTCATCTTCAGCTATATAGTAAATTAAAGATCAGTTTGGGCACCCAGGAACCCAGGACCTTATCTCAAAAAGAAAAAAGGAAAAATTAAAAACAAAAGGAAAAGGATTCAATGCCTATGATTGCGGGGGTTGGTTTTTTGAGTCAGAGTTTCTCTGGGTAACATTGGAAACTGTTGTGGAACTCGCTCTGTAGACCAGGCTGACCTCAAACTCACAGAGATCCGCCTGCCTCTGCCTCCTAAGTGCTTGAATTAAAGGATTAACACCCAGTGGTAATCAATGCCTTCTTGTTCATAAAATGTGGTTAACAAATTCACTTCTGCTGGGCTAGGACTCCTGACTTAACCGTCGAAATGACTGTGTGTCTTCGTTCTCCTTTCCCTATCTACATGCCCTCTTGATTATAGTTCTTTGCCAGGAATAATAAAGAGCCTGAGATTTTGCCTTACTTATAATTTAAGCCAGCAGCCATGGTTCCAGGCTGGCAGCAAAAGACATGAGACCCTTGTCTTAATTATTTCTCACAACGGCAATTGACATATATTGGCATTTGTACTTATTTCTAAGCCTTAACTCCCACAATATATTGAAAGGAAGAGCAGATATCACCTACACACACCAGGGACAATGTTTCAAGAGAGAAGCCCTGAGCTTAGGGGACTCAAACCTTTCATCATAGATGACAAGCAAGCATGTATGTCACTTGATTCCAAAGAGAGGCATCACTTCTGTCCTTTGGGGTTCTCTGTCTCATGAATATTCTTAAAGCAGTAGCTGATAACAAAGGTAGTCATAAAAGATTGGTTAATGATATGGATTAATTTAAAAGACATTATAGGTTTAAAAGGCCAGACATGAAAGACTTATATAATTTATGATTATATAAAATTCTAGAAAATGAAAAATTATAGTTGTTGGGAGTAGTGAACCCCCAGACCCTGAATTTCTTGTAAACAACTTGTTTTCTTTTGCTCTGAGCAGCCTGCAGCTGCTCTGAGCACGAGACACTGATGGAAGGCTGATGGGTCTGCAGCTGAAAGATCCTAAGAGCTGGGGCGTGGCCAGAGCCCTATATAAGCTGCCCCTGAGCACAATAAAGGGGGAATTCTTGGGGCATTCTGGCATCGAGGATGACCTGTGTCTCTGTCTGTGAGTCTTTTTGTGTGTTAAATCTCCAGGCCCTTGCCTGGCTCGCACGTGGTCCTGTAGTGCAGGCTGCGCACTATAAGCATAGTACCATACCATCACGTAATACAGGCAGTGGGTTGTTACAATTATAACAAGAAATAGATTGGTGTTATCTAGGTCTGAAGGAATGGGTCTGACTTCCCAGGGTTACAAGGAAACTTTGGGGAGCAATGACCATTTTTTGTGTTTTAATTGATTGCTGACGTTTATTGGTGTAGATGTATAAAAAGAGGGCGTGCAATGCGGATTTAACTTAAGTGAATGTGTAAGCAGCACTAATTACACTAACAGTGTTGTACAAACACCACTACTCTAAAACTCTTTCATCATCTCACACAGATGCCATAACTCCCCCTTCTCATGGGTAGCTTCGATTGCTTATAAATAACAGCTAAGTGCAGATGATTTTTAAGATGCACTACGTCTTTGCAGGCCCTGTGATAAGGTTCTCACTCTGGTTAATGTATTTTTATAACCTTCCCATAACCCCCTTGAGAGAGTTCCTTTGTGTTTCTGTACCAGCTTCTCTGGACCATTCACTCTCCTTTTCCAGACTGTCCACAGATTACCCACTAACATTTCCTCAGGCTCTTTGAAAATTTTTATCTCCTGATACACACCCTTTTAGCAACACACTCCTTTCCTCTCTCCAGCTAGTCATGTCTTGATGAGTCTTTTAACTCAGCCTAACCTACAAGCATCTATCTTTGAAGATGTATAGGATACACACAGACACAACACACCCACAGACACACATCCCCCCACACAGAGAGAGAGAGAGAGAACAATAAATATTTCATAATCACAGCTTCTCTCTTTAAAAAAAAACTATTTATTCTTATTTTATGCACATTGGTGTTTTTATGTGTCTATGTAAGGGTGTCAGATCTTAGAGTCACCGACAGTTGTGAGCTGCCATGTGGGTGCTGGGACTTGAATCTGGGTCCTATGGAAGAGCAGTCAGTGTTCTTAACCACAACTCCTCCTTATTATTAATTTTAATAAAGCCTGTGCTTCTGCAACAGGACAGATGATCGTATCTGTCTTAGGCAAAGCTCCTTTATTTACCCAGACTTACCCATCTTTGGAACACGCATTCTAATCATGCGATTTTCTGTCTTAGGCATCTGGGGTGAAGAAGCTTCAAACCGTCTCTGATTGCCGACCTCTGTGAACAAAAGAGATTAAAGGAGAAAAATACCTTTAAGTTTGTCTCAGGGCCAAACTTTCTTGTCAAGAGAGTTCATAATGTTTTATGAAAAATCATGCTTCTAAAGGCTATAGTCATCTAGTTAAAAGAGAGGAGGATCACCCAGGTTGGAAATGTTTTCTCCAGCTGGCCTGGAGTGCCTTTTTGGAATTTTATACTGTATCAAAATCTAAAATTCTTAACAAATGTGTCAAATCCAAGCATTCATGGGACATGTCGACCTTTTCTTAACATCTTATAAGCAATTACAAACAGTACCAGGTCAATACCATAATTCTAGAATGGGAATTAACAAATAAACCCACAATTTTGCATATCACAATTCTCTTAAATATATTCCAATCAAAAAACAAGAAAGCTTTTTTTTCTGATTGGTGAGAGTCCAATGACATTGCTGCCACTGAGACAGTGTGCCTGTTCTAATGGGAGTTCACCAAATCCAGCTGGACCGGGACTGAGCATGTGATCAAATGGGACTCTCTGAATGTGGCTGACAATGGGGGATGACTGAGAAGCCATTGATAAAGGNGGAGGGAGGAGGGTGAGTGGGGGAATGGGAGGGGAATGGGAGGAGGGGAGGAAGAGTAAATTTTTGAATGGAAAAAAAAATCAGTAAAAAAAAATTTTTACTTAGTGCCTCAAGATCTCCCATAGGAATACTATAATTAAGGATTTTAGCCATTGTGTGTTTTATTAAAAGCTTGTAAACTGTCTTCCTTCAAAGTTGTAAGTCTGCCTAGCTGACAGGAAAACAGAAAAAAGAAAGCATATTTAACAAATGATGCTGGCATCACTGGATATTAACATGAAGAAGAACGAAAATCGATCCATATTCATCGCTATGCACAAAACTCAAATCCAAATGGATCAAAGACCTCAATATAAAACTAACTACAGTGATCATCATAGAAGAGAAAGTTGGAAGTACACTAAAATGCATTGGCATATCTCAAATATAACCCCAGTAGCACAGACACTGAGAGAAACAATTAATAAATGGGATCTCCTTATTAATTAATAAACTTAGAATCTTCTGTAAAGCAAAAGACACAGTCAACAAGACAAAACATCAGCTTACAGAATGGGAAAAGATCTTTACTAATTCCACATTGGGCAGAGGGCTGATCTCCAAAATATACAAAGAACTCAAGAAACTTGATATCAAAAGAACAAATA
>LOEQ01000002.1:527711-544241 GCA_001685075.1 Bramus lutescens
ACACACACACACACACACACACACACACAGTAATAATCTTTTTAAAAGTTGGAATGAAACAATGATGAAAATCACACTACACCAGTCGAGAGTTAGCAGCCCCACCTTGTAGGTAAAAAAAAGTGAGGTTCTTGGCATCTGTTTTTTTTTTTTTTCCCCCCTCTGGAGACAGAGTTTCTCTGTAAAACCACCCTGGCTGTCCTAGAACTCGCTGTGTAGACCAGACTTACTTCTGCCCTCCTGAGTCCTGGGAGTAAAGGCACAAAGCCGAACCACCAAGCCCAACAATTCGGCATCTGTTTTCAAGAGACCTTATTTTGAGGGCTGTCTATGAAGAAATCTCTCTTTACTGGGTACGACTTCTTTCCCATTACACCTGAGCCGCGGAGAGAGGTTGCACAGGTGCAAAACAGCAAGGCTTCCTTCAAGCCCTGGCCGGCTTTCAAAGGAAAACTCGCAGCGGGAGTTTTACATAATAAATTAAAAACAAGTGACTTGGGTTAGCAAACCTTTCACCGTCCTACTGTTCCCTACCCTGAGGCTAACCCCGTGAGGTAGAGGATGGAGCTGAGGAGCCTGCGCCCCTGAGAGCACACTCCCTCCAACCTCTCCTCAGAGAACTCTCAGGCCACTTTGAGAGCCACTCAAAGCATCGAGTGTGCATAGCTTTTGAGATGAGGAAACCAGGTATGGTGGCTCATGACTTCATCCAGTTATTTGGAAAAAAACAATTGAGAGGTCAGGCCTAGCCTGAGCAGTATAGGGAGACCTTGTCTCAGACACACACCGCACAACACACACACACACAACATATTCACAACACACACACACACAAAGCAGCGGGGAAAACAACAGAGGAGAAAGGAATTCCTAGTCTTTCAGGCGTTCCACTATGTCCATTCAAATAGTAAGAATTCCTCAGGAATTTTTTCCTACCTGCACTCTCACAGTGGTTGTTATGATTTTATTTATCTATCCATCTATTAATATATGTATTTCTGTTGAAACAGTAACTCATATAGCTTGAGTGGCCTTGACCTTCTATGTAGCCAAGGCAGGAAGACCTTGAACTTCTGGTCCTCCTGCCTCCACCTTTTGAGAGCTCTGGGATTACAGGTGTAAGCTAGCATGACCAGTTTCTGCCAAGCTGGGGCTCCAGCCCAGAGCTCTGTGCATGATCGGCAAGCACTCTACCAAGCAATCCTTCACCCCCAGCCCTTCACAGTTGGGGTTATGTAAAGAGGAAGGTTAAAGATGAACTTGAAGTTAGAAAGAGTCCTGAAGCCTAGAACCAAAGCACCCCAGATTTGTTCCATCCAAATTTGCTAAGCAGTCTAGGGGGACAAGAAGAGAAGGAAGGCACGGGGAGCGGCAGAGAGGAGGGACGTGGCACCTCGAATTCTCGAGTAACTATCAATTTGCTGCTTTTACCTTGACTTGGCAGAGAGGTAAATTGAGAATTTGAGAAGTTAAAATGTTTTCAAGGCCACTCAACTGGTAGAAAGAGAAAGAAGGAATCGACTAGATAGCTAAGAAATGCCAACTATGAGGAATCTTAATCAAGCCTGGCAACTAACCATCCATCATCTCCTTGAATGTTTGCACTGCAGAGTTCGCCAGAGGACCGTATCAAAGCCAGGCTATGGACTTCCCGTAGTTTCGCCTGGCAGTGATCACAGAAGGTACACACGGGACTTGGGTTTTTGTCTTTGTTTTGTTTTGTTTTTCCTAGGGATGGGGCTTCTCACTCTCCTCGGGAAAGTGGTCCTGGGATGCTGGCGGTTTCCCGGCTAGCGTGGACCATGGCCTAGATATCAAAAACTGCCCGGCTTCCTCCAAGGTGGTAGTTTCCCTCTCCTGTTTACTGAGATGCCATAAAAAGAAAAGTGCTTGTAAACAGCTTGTGTGTGTGAACAATCTAATTAAAATAATTATGGTAATCGCTTGTGGGAAAGAAAGCAGGAAAACTAATTATTATAGAGTAGCTGTGTGGGAGGATGAGAATTGCTGACATTCTTTAGGTCCAAGCTGCTTGGAAGACACAGATGATTTAACAGATCTCTTCTGAGGTTACGGTGCCCCTCCTCCCCAACCCTGATTTAACCTTCTCATCTTGAGTTTCAATTTCCTTCTTGGCAACAACCATAAAGTGGTGACCCTCCGATGGTTCTCAGTCCAGACTGTTTCTTCCAGCCAAGCACTCGGCCTCTTTCTTTTTGAAGCCGGAGAACGATGTATTGTTTAGAATGGGAGGGAGGACTGGAGAGATGGCTCAGTGGTTAAACAGCTCTGACTCCTCTTCCAGAGGGACCTGGGTTTGATTCTCAGCACCCACATGGTGGCTCACAACTGAATCTCCAGTCCCAGGGCATCTAGCACCCTCTTCTGGCCTTTGCAGGCACCAGGCCCACATGGAGGCAAAACACGAATATACTTAAAAGATAAAAATAATAGTTTAAAAATGAGAGAGCCCCAGTGCTAAAGGAAGCTGGAGACCCTCTAGCGCAATGGTGTAAAGCAGGCATGGCCACTTTGCAAAGGTCTCCACCATGCTTCTAATTGGTCTTGGTCCAGCCCTTGCTTGCTTGAGCCCTTTCAGATCAGAGAAAACGAAGGCTGCAATTGCTTGGGCTGTAGTCTAAAACCTCTTTGCTTTGTTTTTGAGCTTCACCTGGTTCCATTCATATCCTTTCACTTTTTATTCTATGTCTGGGGCTACAGAGAATATGCCCATTGATAACTAAGTATTTGGAGGAAGAGAAATGTTAGCTCAGGCCTGGCTAGTGTCTAGTTTCAGGAACAGATCTACTAAGTGTCCCACCCATAGGAGAGGACCCCTCAATGAAGCTTCTCATTGTTTACCCTGGCCTGGGATGTTTATCTAAAACGGGTAAGTACTGCCCTACAGAGGGGAGGGCCAGAAGCCTTATGAATGGGACATGGGTGACCCCCCCAATCCAAATGCAAAACAGAGCAGACAGATATCAGGAGATACAGAGGGCGGAACATTCAGAAAGTCATTTCAAAATGAAGGCCACGGACAGTAGATGCCCTTAGTTAGACAGACACTTGACAGCTCTTCAGTTATTCATCATTGGACAAGCTTTCACATCTGCCTTCCTGGTCCATTCTAGAATAATTTTAGCATCTTGTTTAGTAATTGGTCCAGGACACAGGGAGATTAACCAGACAGTAAAGTGCTTATCATGTAATCAAGAGGCCCTGGACTTGGGTTACCAGAAACCACTGTCAGAAACTGGAGTAGATGGTCCACTCCTCTGATTCCAGCGCTGAAGAGGCAAAGCAAGCAGGACCCTGCGGCTCATGGGGCAACTGCATCAGTGAGCTTCAGGTTCAGGGAGAGACCCTGCCTCAAAAAGAGGTGGAAAGTGATGGAGGAAGGTACTTCTGGCCTACATGCACACTACATACTTGAGTGCATACACACAAATACCTCCTCACCNTACACAGTAAAATAACTGCTCCACTTTGATAGTTTGAAGTAAGGGAGCATCAGAAAGGGGATTGAAAATGCATACACAAACTGCTTTAGCTTAGGGAAGAAAAATTGCTCCAATAGAGCCTTTTAGTTACACAAGTACACTCTGGTAGAGGATGAGGGTAAAGACAAATTAGATCACAACCTAGCCAGATGTCTGTGCTTAAAAGCTTATTTGACCATTCTTAACTACTTGTTGGCTGGCTTTGGGGGGTCCCCAACAATCGTCCCATTTCACCTCTTTCTCTTGCTCCCTCCCTTCTCTTTGACCTCCAGCTTTCAGTTCCTGTAACTTTTCTCATACAAGACAATTTAGCTTTGGAAGTTTCCTCTATCATATCAAAGGTCTTTTCTAAACAAAGAATGCCCTATTTGTGAACAAGCTGGCTTCCATCTTTAACATTAATATTTTCAGGCCTATTGCATAAAACTTTGTGTGCTCTTTGTATGGATTTTTAGAATCTTAATTCTGGGATCAAAATGGAGGCCGGAAAGGTATTAATTGACAGAGTCACTGAAGCTAGGAAGGAATGGGTTTGTTGAGAAAGATCTTTCTGACAGAGAGTACAGAACCCTTGACAGCAAGGCGCAAGAGCATTAGCCTTGCAAAAGAGGGAGACAGGCTCTAAGCAGAAATGGGATATGTTTTGAGTGGGGGAAATCCATTCAAGTTGGGACCATCTGCCATCAATCAGATGGTAGAAAGCAGGGCTATTGTTCTTGGAGAGTACAAAGGATTTGAAAAAGCAACAAGAAATCAACCAGCAATTACCCAAAGGAAATTACGGGATGCACATTCTCAAATATTCCTTCTTTTTTCCTTGCCCACCCCCTATTTCCCCTTACTGTGTCAGACCTAGGGTTTCATGCATGTCAGGCAAGCACTCATCACCCGCACTACATCCCTAGCTCAAGGCTGGATTCTTCCTCCTGAAACCGTCTGCAGTGTACTCAAACACAATTATCCCATTAACTCGTAGAACAGTTCTTAAGGAGTGTTATTAAAATTCTGGTTCTGAGATGAGGAAATCAAAGCACAGACAAGTTTTAAAAATACAGTCCATTTTCCTCTGGCCTAAACCTACTGAGTTAAGCTTCCAACCCAGCTGGTCACTTGCCTAATCCCACTCTCAAAACTGCCTCCCACTCTATCCGGCTCTATCTTTCTCGTTGTTTCTTATTACACTCTTGTTTTCTCCGCCGCTAGTTTCTAGGTCTAACTCCAGGCCTTCCCAGAAGGTCTTCCTGTAGAGGAAATACTGTTTGACAGAGTTGGGAGATAGTCAATGAAGTGCTCCCCTGGCAGAGGTTGATCCCCAGAATTCATTTAATGGCACACTCTTGTAATCTTGGTGCTAGGGAAGCATAGATAGGCAGATCCTTGAAACTAGGTGGCCAGAGACAGCTTAGTCTACTTAAGGAACAACACCCAAGGCTACCTCCTGGCCTCCACATTCACACTTGCCCCTATTAGCGCGCGCGTGCGCTCACACACACACACACACACACACACACTCACACAATGTCATTTGCACTGTTTGTTATCTTCAAGGATTTTCTTGTGAACCTTTTCTGTGATGACTTCTCAGTGAGGAAGAATTTCTTGTTTGCGCATTGCATGCTGGGAATATACATGTATGGCGCTACTATTAGGTTGCTTGATTTTTTTTTTCCAAGACAGGATTTCTCTTTGTAGTCCTCCTGGCTGTCCTGAAACTTGCTCTGTAGACCAGGCTGGCCTCAAATTCAGAGATCTGCTTGCCTCTGCCCTGAGTGCTAGGACTAAAGGCATGAGCCTCCACACCCAGCTACTGTTAGCTTTCTTGCTGTTATCCTGTGAGTAACTTTGTGTCTACAATGATGTGTGCTCCTTAAGAATGTTATAGTCTCAAGGAGAGTAGACAATACAATCTGCTCCCAATTCTTCCTTATCTGAGGAACCAAGATGTTTGATAACAAATAGCATCTGTAGACAATGATAACCATGCTGATAAATAATTGTCAATAAATTCCTCTGCTGGAAATTCTATTATACTGACCAAAGTCTAAAATATTTTACAAGGATTTTTAATCAAAAATATACTTTTCCTAAAATTGTATTGTTGTGTCTGGTGAACAAATGTATTTCTATGTATTTTGTAATCTCATCTGTCAAAAGTTTAGCTTTTTTTTTCATTGCTCCTGAGTGACAAGGGGAACGTTAATCATTTTCTGCTCTTTTTCAGTCAGTTCCTTGATCAGATTTACTTTGTCCCAATTTTCCAGAGTTTCTCTATCAAAGAGCCCTCCAGGCATGCACAAATGGCAGTATTATTAAGTCTAAGCTTTTTTTCCCCCTCACTAAGGACTTGGCTCCTCTGAAGACATCTTAATTTATCTGAGGGGATATCCTAATGGCCTTTAATTTCTCACTATTAGTATGCTGTTACCATTTTAGCCACATTTGCGTGCTCAAACCCCCAAGAAAGAAAAGAGGCTAAGATACATTAAAATAAAACCTCATTTAACTGGACAAGTTCCCAGTGGCCCCCCTCATGTGCTGCCACCTTAAGGTATTCCAAGAATCTCTTTGGGTTGTCTGTCTCGAGGGCCCTTCTTCCATCACTGTCTGCTTCAGATTGTCCAGCTCACTTTTACACCCTCCTTCTATTGTTCCAAACACAGAGCCTCTCTCCTTTCTTCTTTTTCAAGTGCGCTAGTTTTAGAAATCGAAGGCGTCAGTTTTTCCCAGGGTACCTTCAACTTATTCTCTGTGTGCGTGCGATGCTTCTTCATTTATTAGTTTGGAGGCAGTCAATTCATTTCCTGGGCGCAGAGGAGTTTTAAGAATCCTGAAATTCCCTGATTATCCACTTTGTCTCCTAAACCAGCCCTTTGTAGTAGTATCGGGTCTTCTAATCCCATTTAGCATCTTCATTCTGCTTTGTAATCTCCACCCCCCATCACCCCCCACCACCTTCCGACTGACTGAGCTGCAACCTTCTTCTCTCCACGCTTTTAGCAGCTTGGTTGATTAAACCCGGGAACTTTTTAGTTTCTTCTGATTAATTATCAAGTTGAAATTAAAAACAAACAAAAAACCGCTAAAATTTCTTTTTGAATTTCTTGCATGCCAAAAACTCACGTGTGGTAAACACACTGGCTTTTAGAATAATTGAATTCTTATTTTTATGAAACAATACCACTTCCCCCTCCCACAACCCCATCATTATCTTTGGTTATAGAATGTGCTATGGTCTTAAATAACCTTGATACTCATCAAAATAACTTTCAAATACCTTTACAGTTTTCTTTTTTAAAATTATCTTGTTGTCTCAATACTTTTATCTAATGCTAATGCTTGTGCTTCTGGAATAAGCTGATAGAAATAATTTTCCAGCCAACCCAACCTTAGATGTGTTTTCCTGGCACAGCAGGGAGAGGGGGCAATTGTTTTGTTTTTGTTTGTTTGTTTTTTGTTTGTTTGTTTTTTGTTTGTTTTAACAATAACTATGCAGACATTCTTATCTGGCATTCATAACAGTCACGGAACATTTCAAAGAATCCCAAGAATAAAGATATCTGTTTCAGAATGAGACTTTGGGATATAAAGGGGTTCAATTATGTCCAGCTCTGACAGAACCCTAGAAAAGCAAGCATTTCTCAGTGACTTCTAGCGACTCTGAACTCCTTTGTTGTGGGCTAGTTTCCTCTGATTGTCATTCATTCTGGGCTCCTTCCTGATCCTCTGTCATGGCTAATTGTTTTTTCCCACACTGCAGGCTTTTAATTTCCTCCCGTTGAGGCCACATTACCCGAGGTCTACATTTCCTCAGCAATTTCTGACACAGCACATTGGCTTCATTTCTACCTTTCCTCAGTTTGCCTATCCCCAAAATGGGAGTACTATTTTTCCTGTGCTTCCCAAGGCGGCAGCACCCAAGCCCAGACTGTCTTGGATAATCTTAGCAATAAAGAACTATGGCCAGCCTGGGTTCTGAGGTTATTTTAATGGGTAGTCAATTAGACCCACCCACCAGAAAGGTTAGAAGCTGCAAGCGCACACCATGCCTCATCATGTCCTCCCAAACAGCCTTTTGGCTCAGCTTTATCTTATATATATTTATATAAGATACATTTATATCATATATATTTTCCAAATGAAAATTCTAATTTACTCTCTGGAACACTGTCATCCACAAGAGCAATTTTCCAAGTGACGTTTTGAGCAAACACATGCGCTCTATCAGAAAAGATGGGTGATCTCTGACCCGTTGCCCTAAAGCCCTGGGGCTGACCTGAGACTCTCACTGTGATGTACAGACTCACCAACCACCTTTGCCTTGAGTTGAGATGAGAAACTTCATCTCTGCAACCTCAGCCTTAAAAAGCAAACCAGCAAACAGCGGCTTCCATTTATTAGACCAGTGGGAAGGGTTTTATATTAAATATGGGACATCAGACGATGAACCCAGAGTGCAAAGAGAGGGGTGGCTTTGGCATAGACCCACTGTTGATATTTGGTGTCCTGGACCGTGTGTCCGTGTCCTGTTTCCCACCCCCACCCCCGGTGTAATTGTTGCTGCTTTTCCCTTTTGGTGCAGGGCACTGGGCCTAGAAGGTCTTCTCACCGGAGTGGAGCGGCGGCTTTTGTTTTAAGACCCAGGCTCTGATTACACCTGACAGAACTGAATCTGGTCTCTGGCACAGCTTAGCAGAGCCTTATCTTCTCCCACCAGCCACTCACTGTAGGAATGTCACTGACGGAGTCACTGTGGTTCCCCTCTGTGCACCGCCTGGCATGGCAACACAAAACAAAACCAAAAAATTATTTTCCCCCTTCAAATTAGCTCCAAGGTGACTTCTTTCCCTTCCTTCCTTCCTTTTGTTCTTTTTTCTTTTTTTTTAAATAGGTCATCACCAAAGGATTTCTTCTTGAGACTAATCTTAATGTTTCTGCAGAGAGTCTCAGAGTTCATGAATAATCGCATTTAATAAAGATCTGCCTAAGAAAAAGATTCACATAACCTGGACCATGGCAGTGATTTTGTGGCATTTGGACTCACGTCTACAAAAATATTTGCACAACAGATGGGGAATTGTTGGGTGCATTCATCCCAAACATTCACACACATAAAACCCTGTAGGGGAAGAAAAATCATCGCTGTTTTTTTCCCATCGGTGCTGCATGAGTAATGGTTTAGCAACACCTAGAACAAGAAGATTGCTGGGTAGAAACTGAAGCGCACAGTCAGGGATAAAAACTTCAAGCAGCACTGAAGCTATTTTCTCTCCCTGAAGAATGCATACCTCAGGTATAGCTCACTTTAACAGCTCACCAACTGACTGCAGTTTCGAAAATCCAAAGTCATGGGCCTGCCTGGGCTGCTCCATCATCCAGCACCTGCTGCCAGCTGGCAGAAGCTAATACCTGGGAGATAGCTCAGTTAGAGTACATAGGCACGAGGACCAGAATCCAATCTCCAAAAGCCATGGAAAATAATGGGGTGTGGTGGAAATAGACTTGCAATCCCAGAGCTAAGGATGAAGAGACGGCTGGGTTTGCTGGCCAGCAGCCTAGCCTAACGAGAAAGCTCTAGACTGATGAGAGCTTCTGTCTTAGTGAGCAAGGTTGGTGAGAAATGACACCCAAGGTTGACCTCTGGCCTCCACATACATGAATATATTTTACGTGCTTGCGTGCATGTAAAATCACCTTGCTGATGACACTGTCTGAATTGAGAGGGACCCAGTTAGATACTGAGTCAACAGCCTACTGTCCAGTCATAAATCCAACATGGCTTCTCTGCAGGTTGACTTAATGGTTTTGTTGTTGTTCACTTTGATGGTGGAGACTAGAACTCAGAGTCTTGGGCATGTTAAATACCACTCAGTCACATCCTTAAGCCCTTGATTTTGGTTTCAACAGTCAGTTCTCAGCTATCTGCTTTACAGGCTGGGGAGGCATATAAAGGCAAAAACAAAACAGTAAGAGAAACTGAATTTCTATTTGCCTGGGGGAGTGTATGCCACATTGGTGGGAGGGCTGTTTCTGACATCCCACACTGCTCAACAGGCCCCGGTCGTCCAGCGAGAGCGAAGAGGACCATTTGCTCGAGACAATCTAGCCCTTGCCCACGGGTACACTTTAGTCTGTATCTTTCCAAGGATGGGTCCAGGCAGGTGTCTGGCTTGTTTGGATCCTTGGTTTTTATAAGTGAATACGGAGCTCTTATGTGCAGCTCTGTGTCTAAGCGGTACTACAGAGTTTCGACACATGGCTGCCAAAAATACCTCATCCCTGACATTAGTGATGCTCACTCTTATGTGAGCTGATGGGCAATGCGAAATTTAGAGAGGAATGTAGTTCTGTGCTTTTCGGTTTTAACCAGACATTTACTTACTTTGTGTTTGTGTGTGTGCGTGCGCATGTGAGTGCGTGTGCATGTGTGTGCGCATGCTCACGCATGTGGGCAGAACTACATTTAAAGTCAATGAGTTTCCACTAGCTGTTTGCTGTGTGTAAATCAAAGGGCCTTGAGTTAGCACTGATTGTCAAACTAAGACCCTCCACAACTAAGTTCTTCTAAGCGACAAAATGATGTAACTCAAGTACACTATCTGTTCATTATCTGAGTTGATCCAGGATTAGATTTAAAATGCCTAAAACAATTGAATGACGGGGGCCCGTGAGATGGCTCAGTGGGTAAAGGTGCTTGCTGCCACCGAACTTGCTGACCTGAGTTTGATCCCTGGAACTCACACGGTCGGAGGAGAGAACCAGCTCCCATAAGCTATCCTCTGATTTCCAAAAGCATGCCATGGTATGTACAAGTACGCATGCACGCGCACACTCATTGATTTAAATGTTATTCTTGACACTAGTGACACAGCAACAGTAAATGTGCATTGAGAGAAAACTTGTTCCTTCTGGTCAAGAGGTTGAAATCCCCCCTCACACACATACACATTTCAGGTTGGTGGAACAATCACCCTGCCAAGGGACCACCCCTCAGAAAAGCAGGCCTGCCTCTAGGAAGGCAGACTTGCTAAGAGCTATGCTAAGGATATAGGCGGAATAATTATCCCTTTTATGAGATATTGTGCCTTTCCTTCCCAGAATCCCCACCCCGTAGACCAGTCCGTGTGAGCTGCCGTGAGGTTCACTGAGTCTGTCCACCTAAGGGTGCAGCTTTCCTTTTTTCTCTCTTCTGAGTCTCTTTGGAGACAGTCCAGACCCTAAGTGTGCCTTTTTTTCTGGAACCCTTCTCCTAACGCCTCCCTCCCTGCCGTGTTGCTGCCTGCCTGCTGCTAGGTCGCCAGCCTCCATGCCGGCTTAACTCTGACAACATGGCCCTTTTCTCCACTCTTCTCCCATAGGCAGTTGCTGACACTTATGACATGCCTGTCCCGGGGGTTTTCTTCTGAGTGCCACAAACTGTACTTCCTTTTTAGTCCATTCTTAAACTCCTTTTATTAATGAGCTAAGAACCTCAAGAGGGG
The DNA here is from genome assembly GCA_001685075.1 of Bramus lutescens. Classification (NCBI taxonomy): domain Eukaryota; kingdom Metazoa; phylum Chordata; class Mammalia; order Rodentia; family Cricetidae; genus Bramus; species Bramus lutescens. Next base: position 538,693 of record LOEQ01000002.1, read on the forward strand.
ACCCCAGTTTTCTGGGTATCATCTAACAGCAGAAAAATGGATGTTCAGAGATTTCCAGTAACACAAAAGTTCCTTCTGAGACCGCATGGGAATTTTTTTCCCCTACTCTCTAAGCTCCTGGCCTCTGGATGCATCTTACAAAAGACTGTGGGTCCCATAACTGGTCTGTTCCTCTCACCAAGCCAAGTCTGTGGTCTCTTCAGTAACCACTGTGTTTTTGTGGTTGGAATTTCTGCCTTGCTCTTATTTTTCTTTGTTCTGATTAATTTCTTTTGATTCAGTTATGTCGCTTGCTTTTAAATAGATCACCTAGGGTGTATTTTGAAACCAGGCAGGGATTAAGTGGAATCTTTACATTAATGAAATCATTCTTATGGCATTTTCTAAGCAAATAGCAATAAGCTACACCACACACTTGCTGAATAGAGACTATCGATGTCTTGGACATCTATGATAAAAGAGAGTAGTAAGAGAAATCATACATATTTATTTAATGTAAGTTTTATATAAACCAGGCATAGCACGATCCTAGCACTCAAGAGGCAAGAGGTTCACTGCAGGTGTGAAAACAGCCTGGTGTACATAGTAAGTTCTGGGCCAGCCAGGGCTATGTTGTGAGACCCTCTCTCAAGAAAACACACAAGAAGTGGGGCTGGGGAGATGACTCAGTTGGGTCTGAGTTCAGAACTCCAGCACCACATAAAAAGTCAGGCACTGAAGCCTGTGGTTATAATCCCAGTGCTAAACAAGCAGAGGCGGGAGCACCCCTGGGGTTTATTGGCCAAGTGCTTTAACCCATTAGTGAGCTCCAGTTTCAAAGAAAGACCCTGCCTGAAAATATGAGGTAGAGAGCAATTGCAGAATATATCTCACACCAACCTCTAACATGTACACCTCCTCACATGAACACGTACAAATGCACACATGGGGGAGAGGAGAGAGAGACTTAAAAGAAGAAAAATCCAAACAAACAAAACAAAAGCAATTTTACTGGAAAGAGACCATTTGCAAATAAAAATTTAAAGAAATAGGGAAACTTATGTATTTTTATGTTGCTCATGAAGAAGTGGGCAGTCTTGTTGAATTCTGCCTGGATCATGGAGGAAAAATCTAATGGTGATAAATTAGGAAGCATGTAGCAAGACCCATCCCTTCAGATTCCTCTGTGTCTTTATGTCTTCAAATATAAAGGTCTTCCTTTTCTGAGGATACAACACAGACGTGTCTGGAATGAAAAATTACTATCATCATTTATCATTAATCAAATATTTTTGAAAGGTTTTCTGTATCTCGATATTAAGTCTCTCCACTGATGCAATAAATCAGATCAGGCCAAATTAATAAGACCAGGTTTAATCTGAGAAAAGCAACTCTTGGGTGGTCTGGGGAAGAGAGGAAGAAACCACTTGACAGGTCTAGAGACCACATCCTAAATACCCTGTAGGCGTGGTTTTGAGCATCTCATGGGGAGGAGCTGCCCCTTGGTAGGCTTTCTGAGGGGTAGAGTTTGAAGAGGGAGGAGGGGGAGCTGAGGCAAAGCTTCCACTTAAACAATTATTTCATTATAATGAAAGATTATCTTCAGGATTACAGAAGTGTGAGGGGCAGGTGAAGCTAGCTTTCTTGCTACTATAGTTTCTCAAATGTCAAGGCACCCAGTTACAAATGAATGAGCCCTGAATTCCAACAAGAGAAAAGCCCAAAGGCATGAATAGCTGTGGGAGAATTTGGAAGAATGTTTTAAGTATCAAGATAATTGGGAATTTGTTATAGAGTGATGCCACAATTAAAAATATGCTTTGGGACAAGTTTATTTTAAATTTATTTGAGACATAGAATGAGTTGAAAGACATGCTTTCTCAGACTGGAAATGTGCAGTATTATTAATGGTGGATAGGATTTTTCTGCAGAGGAAACCAGGGTTTCCATGAAGTTAAGACAGCCCCATCTGCCCCTTCACTGTTGGGCAAGGGCCTGTCTAGGCTAAGGGTTGAAGCCAAGCTTGTTTCACCCAGAAGAAAGGTTTTACTTTGGGGGAAAGCCAAAGCAGGGAGAAAAATCTGTTCCCCACAGCACAATTCAAAGATTTATTACTTCCCCTTCATCTTGTCTTTCAGGATTAGTGCACTTGAACAAACTATTACTAGGGCCTTCTATCCACCCCTTTACTTTCCGGGCTCCCCCGACTTGCTTGCCAGACAAGAAGGTGTGAAAAGGTAGGAAGAGTATGCTTGGGCTTGAAGGTGAAGGCATGGAGGCAGGAGCATGAGGTGGCTGGTCACACGACACCTACAGTTGTGAAGGAAAGAGGACAGGAGAAGGGCCAGGCTAAGAAATCTCAAGGCCGGCTCCCAGTGACCACCAGCTTCTTCCCACTGAGCTCATTTTTAAGGCTCCCCCCTCCCCAGAGCTAAAGATCAAGTGTTCAAACCCATGAGCCCATGGAAGACATTTCCCATCCAAACCACACTGCTTCCTTCAATTATGAAGCTCATTCATGAAGACACAGTCTATTGGGTACATTCAACACTATAGCTGGCTCTAGACATAAATAAACGATTCAGGATTCCTGTCCTCAAAAGGATCATCCTACTCGAGCCGTTAGGTGTGTTCATTCATTCAGACAGCATTTACTGAGTATCTGGAAAAGATAGAGATAATTGTAGGGCTTCTAAGTTATATATAGTAGGGAACAAAGAGCCCACCCAAAGAGGTCACTCAAGAGATAGATGAACGCTGTTGATCAAATCCAGGAGAGGAAGCTACCATGCTGCTGATGGTGTGTGTGGCACTCCAAGGTGGGAAAGCGAGGGTAGGGGAGCAGGGGAGGGTGACAGAGAGCATGCAGAGTAAGCTGACAGACAAAGAATGTGGGTGAGCTCACACTAGCAAGGCATTTCCTTTTCTCCCGCAAAGCCACATGGGCACACTCTCCACCCCCTCCGAGTCTTAGCTTTAGGGAAGCTTTACCCTCTCTACTCCATCTGAGTCAAAGCCTCCCCTCTTTCTGGTTGGCTTCCATCATATCTGTCACCTTTTATCATAGTAATAATAATTTGCCCTTTATTGTATTTCTTGTAGTCGTTCTGGTAGTGCATGAACTTCAGGAAGAAGATTTTTCTTTGTCTCTTTACTAATAAATACATCCTCAACATCTGCAACAGGGTCCAGCACTCAGTAGGTTTTCAATCAATAGCTGCTAAGTGGGATGGTGCTGGAAGTTAATGGTTGTTTTACAGAACCACGTGGTGTCAACTAATTTATATTTTTGGGAGCTGACTCCAGATGCTGAGTGAAAAGAGTGTCTTAAACCCAAAAGCCACTTTTCAACTGCTCTATAACAATTCCCAAGCTAAGAAGGAGATTTGGCCAAGAAGTCGTATGCCAGGCAGGCCCCACCTTTTGTTCTTCCTTCTTTTTAATCACCCAGGTGGAGGGAAGCAAATAAAATGGATACTATGGAGGCTTTAGGCACATGGGTGGGAGCCACAGAATGTAAGCCAAACACACCATCAAGCAAGATTTGAGCCAGAGGCACATATTGTGCACATGAAGACCAACAAAGCCCTAAATAACCAGGATCAGCTAAATGACAAGCTACAAAAGCTGTGTTTGTCTCTCAGTCCTCTTTGCTGAGGCTTGCTACTGCCTCAAGGAAGAAACTGTTTACTTTTCATATGGGATTTTTATTATTTTTTTTCTGTTTTTACTCAAAAGCAAAGCAATTTGTACCGGCTACCTCTTTTTGAAGGAGTCTGTTGAAAGAAATCGCCCCGGGATGAGTGCTCACAACCCATTAAGACAGGATTTACGGGTTACCACAGGCTTAGAAAGCCTGCTCTGGACGGATTCATTCATTCAGCAAATGTTTCTGGAACATTTTCTATGTGCCTGGCCTCACCGGAGAGTTAAAGGTTCAGTCCTTTTACTGACTCTTATAAAGCGTGGCTGGTAGCTGAGGAAATGACAGTCATACACAAGAAGTCAAATAAAGACTTGACAGCGCACAATGTGCCCCCAGGCACCCTGTGCTTAAGCCACAAGCAGGTGGTAGAAGACAGAGACGGCTGGCTGCGAAGCCAACTCCCCAAAGCACCCTCTGTCTGAGCGATTTTCATTACCCCAGACGGCCACAGGATCACGGGAATACAGTCAGTCTTCCAAAGCTAACTGTGCTGCAGCTAAAGAAGTAGCCATTATTCTGAGACGATCCTTTTCACGATAAGAGATAAATTTATTTTTCTTTAATAGCATAATCTTGAGAGTGGATTTTTTTTAAAAAGTACACATTTGTCAAAGCACAGAATTGACAACCCTATATTAGGCTGTATAACTATTTTTGTAAATACTTGATACTGGTCCCCTCCAAGACACTGCTGCTGTGAGGCAAGCAGAATCATAGCCAGGAGAGAGGTTTGACCAGGTGGCATAAACTGGGTAAGATTTTCAAGGGCAATGGGAGCAGATGCATATCCATATTAGGTCTTGGCTCGTTTTTGTTACACAGATTCAGTCTATGTGGAGACAGTTGGGGAAAGATGTACATGTGGCCGTTGGGATGGCTGCTTGGGAGTCAGCAGCTAGAATCATCTGTGGGACTCCTAGAGCAGTGTTCTCAACCTTCCTGATGCTGCCCCCCTTTAATACATTCCCTCATGTTGTAAGGACCCCAAACATAAAGTTGTTTTCTTTGACCTGGAAACAACCGAAGTGCCCCACATCGAAGAATGGATAAGGAAGACGTGGTACATTTACACAACGGAGTACTACTCAGCAGAAAAAATAATGACATCTTGAAATTTGCAGACAAATGGATGGAGCTAGAAAACATCATATTGAGTGAGGTAACCCAGACCCAGAAAGACAAATATCATATGTAGTCACTCGTAAGTGGCTTTTAGACATAAAGCAAAGAAAATGAGCCTCAAATTTACAATCCCAGAAAACTTAGACAACAATGAGGACCCTAAGAGAGACAGGCATGGATCTAATTTACCTACATGAGAAGTAGAAAAAGACAAGATCTCCTGAGTAAGTTGGGAGCATGGGGACCATGGGAGAGGGTAGAAAGGGAGGGAAGAGGAAGGAAGGGAAGCAGAGAAAAATATATAGCTCAATAACATCAATAAAAAAATTAAAAAAGGAAAAAAGTTGTTTTCTTTGCAACTTCATAACTAATTTCATTACAGTTATGAATCGCCATGTAAACAGGCAACGCCCAAGAGGTCGCAACCCGCACAGGTTGAGAACTGCTGCCCTAGAAGAATTATTGGGAAATTAGGTTGGTAAATATAATTTGGGCAGATCAAGGAGAGCATTAGAGCTCTAAGTGTGAGCATTAACTGGGAAGCAGGGAGTACTTTAATGACCAGCTGGAACAGGTTTTTGGTTTTGTTTTGTTTTTTTTTTTTTTGCTTTTGGGTTATTTGTTTATTTGTTTGTTTGTTGTTGTTGTTTTGGTTTTGTTTGTGTTTTGGTTTTTTGAGACAGGGTTTCTGATGTAGGAGGGTCATCAGTCTATGTGTTACTTTCATTGGTTAATAAAGAAA
>LOEQ01000002.1:545698-556341 GCA_001685075.1 Bramus lutescens
ATGGCTGTGAAGTATATGGACGGAGTGTTCTAAGTCTGAGTTTCTGCATCTGCAGAGTACAGTCTCCGCCGGAGGATGTTTTTAATCCCATGACACTTCCAGTTCCTTCTTCCCACTGGCCCAGAAATACTACCTCCCTGCCCCTGCACCCCGACACCCTCATCCCCGAGCCCCAAGCCTCAGAATAAAGACAGGATGCAGTGACTGCTGCTCACCTTTTCCGGGAGGGACCCAGAGGATGTTTACAGGAAAGATTTCTTTCTGCCCTTTGACTTAGAGCATTCAGAATAGACATGGGGACCCCAGTGCAGGAGAAGGCCTAAGGGTCAGCTCAGATACAAGTAAAAGATAAAAGCAAAGTGGACTTCCCAAGAGACAGAGCTGGAGGGAGGGGCGAGACTGTCCCTTAGTGCGGAGTGACATCGCAGATCCTTTCTCTCCCCCCTCTTTGGCCCTACCGTGTTTATTCCCTCTTCTTTCAAAATTGGCTTCCAGCTACCAACAAAAATATTGAGCCGGGCCTGGGCCAGGACCATCCTGTAACATACGTGTTTCCCCCAATCATCTGAAACAATAACCGTTTTCAAAGCCTGCATCATTGGTACTGCAGTTTGCTTCGGGTGCGATGAGGGAACTGATCAAGTCCACACCTAGTTGGCGTGCAATGGAGTTCGGCTAGACCAGCACTTCTGTTCAGTGGAGAGCTAGCCTCCAAAGTCTAGGTAAATCCTTACCTATGCCTCCCTCGCCTGGGTAGCTGTGACCAGGCACCTAGTGTGATGGTTAATATCGGCTGTCAACTCAACAAGATTCAGAATCACCTCTGAGAGAGCCGTGGGCATGTTTGTGAGGGCATTTCTAGGTTTGACCACTGAGCTGGGAAGACCCATCTTAAATGTGGTACCATTCTACGAGCTGGGATCCTGAGTAGAGTCAAAGGAAAGGAAGCCGAGTACCAGCTTTCGTCTGTCTCTGCCTCCTGACAACAGATTGCACGTGACTAGCTGCGTGACGCTCCTGCTGCCGTGACGGAATGCAATGTACCACCTCCAACCGGAAGTGGCAATGGATCCTTCCTCACTTAGGTTGCTTTTGGTCACAACAGTAAAGAAAGCAACGAATACACCCGCTTTTTTTTTTTTTNTTTTATCTGAGAGGCAGAGGTTGTCTCGTGTCTACAAGGTGCCCATTAAAGCGATCAGCAGAGACGTGGAAAGCAGAGTTCTGTGAGGCCTTGGAAGTAAAGTCTTCTGTAATAAAAAGAAGGTAAATTTAACTTTTGGAAAAAAAACTATGATAAAACACAGTTAGCAAGACTGATAGTCTGAGTTTGATCTCCAGTACACACACACACACACACACACACACACACACACACTTTTCTTTTTGAGACAGGNTTTTATCTGAGAGGCAGAGGTTGTCTCGTGTCTACAAGGTGCCCATTAAAGCGATCAGCAGAGACGTGGAAAGCAGAGTTCTGTGAGGCCTTGGAAGTAAAGTCTTCTGTAATAAAAAGAAGGTAAATTTAACTTTTGGAAAAAAAACTATGATAAAACACAGTTAGCAAGACTGATAGTCTGAGTTTGATCTCCAGTACACACACACACACACACACACACACACACACACACTTTTCTTTTTGAGACAGGGTTTCTCTGTGTAGCTCTGGCTGTCCCAGAACTCGATCTCTGGATCTGTAAACCAGGCTGGCCTCAAACTCAGAGATCAACCTGCTTCTGCCTCTTGGGTGCTGGAATTAAAGGCATGTGCCGCCACTGTTTGCCTGGTTTGCAATGCATTTTTTTAAAAAGACCCCGTGGTCAAAAAAAAAAAAAAGCGCTCAGCTTAATACCCTTCCAGGGTCTTGAAACCTGTTAAAGCAAGGGAGTTAGAAACTTGAGCTACCTCAGCTTCAAGGAGAACTTACTTCTGCACAAATATCAAAGTAAACGTTCGTCCTTGCTGCTCTTTTTTGCTTTATTGGGAAAACATCACGTATCGAGCAAAGCATGTACTCTGTGCCAGGCCACGAGCTCTCGATAGGTCCTGGGGTATGGTGCGTCTGGGACGTCTGTGCTAGAGTTAGCGGAAGGTCACCAAATATCAAAGCAAACTAAATTCTTCATGTAAAGAATGCGATTTGATTTGACAAAACGTCTCAAAGCTGATAAACAGCCACAAAGCGCCTGTAGACCTCTTTGAAAGAAGCCCTGGTCCAGGCGATACATGAATTATTTATAGCTAGTATTTTATCTTTCCATTTAAAACTTGTGATGTATACACATAACTTAACCAGTTTTTAAAAGTTTTATTATATTTAGTGTGAGTGTATATGTGTGTGCATGCATGTGTGTGATGCACATGCACACACACTCACGTGTTCAAGTGTGGAAGCCAGAGAGCCTTCTCGATCACTTTGTGTTTTGAGACGGTATCTCTCACTGAACCTGGAGCTAGCTTTCCCATTGGTTAGGTCCACAGGCCCCTGATCTTCAGCAATCTGCCTGACTCCTCCTCTCTAGTGCTAGGGTTACAGATACACACTGTTGCACCCTGCTTTTCTGTGGGTTCTGGGGTCTGAACCCAGGTCCTCAGGCTTAAGGGACGGCCATTTTACTCATGGAGTCATTTCCCCAGCCCCAAGGCTTTTCTCTTCTTTAGTCTATGTCCTCAGGCTTCATCTAATGAGATAATAACTATCAGACTCTCCTTCCTTGCTATGACTGAGTACTATTGCCCTGTATGTCTGTACAGCGTCTGTTTGTCCATCTCCTTGCTAAGGACACAGCGTTTCTTCATCTTTTAGCTGTTGTGAACATGCTGCTTTGAGAGTGGGTAGAGAGTGAGCATTCATACATAGCATAACAACACGTGCACCCTTAAGATTGGTGCTTAGGAATGTACCTGGCTTGCTGCTTTCCAATTGTTTACATGTGAATTAGATCAAACAGTCAAATAAAGGCCCACAAACCAGAATCAAACTTGACTTCCTATTTTCACTACCACAGAGAAAGACAGTGGGTCTGGGGAGCCCGAGATTTAGGGCATTGGGCTACCGGTCCCTGCAGTCATTATTTACATTATTATGTGTTATTGGGGCAAATTCTTTTATGCTGGTGGGCCTATGATTCTTCGTGACCTGTAAGAGTTGGATGAGCATTTTCTTTTTAGGGTAGTGGTCAGTTCAGCCCATTTTGCCAAGTCATAAAAGTCTTGTACTTCAAGTCAACTGGGTCGTTTAGTCATCTTACCTTCAGCAAAGAACCAAATCTGGCACCAGATGAAATGGGCCAAATTAAATGTAATACGGTTATTTATCCTCTTCTACCCACCCTCCCCCTCCCTGAAAAATTGAAAGAGAATCCAACAGCTGAGTCAGCCTAGGACAAAATTCCAAGCATGTAATTTTTAACAGGCTTTTGGGGAAAAGGTTGATTTTAGATCCGGTTAAGAAGTCATCCTCCACAAATGTTCTGGTTAGGGAGGTTTGTGTGTTAATCATTAGACATGAGCTGTTAAAATATCAACCGAGTAACTTAAAATATTTCCTACCTTTGAAAACTAGCTTGGCTTCTCGTGAACCGCAAACTATAAGAAAGGTAGAGGTTTTTTTTTGGGGGGGGTTGTTTGTTTGTTTGTTCATTCTTGTTTGTTCTCTCAAGGTATGTATTTCTATGCCACAAGGCGGGCCACACAAGGTGGGCCACAGAAATAAAAGAAATAAAATTTAAAGAAATAAAGAAATAAAATTTAAGAGGCTTCTTGTCTGATTCATAGCTATCAGGAAACCCTAGCCTGGACTATTTCAAAAGTTTCCCTCTCTTGCCCAGGAATGTGCTGGAATCCCAAATGAACACCTGTGATTCAGCTGGACCCCAGCCCCCATCAGCAGAGAAGGCTGGTGAGGATGAAGCTGGTGAGGATGAAGCTGGTGAGGATGAAGCTGGTTCTGGGAGTACAGATGGCATGCCCATCGACAGTTGGTGTAGACAACTGTCTACACCAACTCAGCTCCTTTGCAACTTTTTAGATTAAGAATATAATTCTTGGCCCATGAACAGCTACAATGCATGGCTGACTTGATGGGGGTCTGGGCATGGGGTCCAAAAGACAAGGAAAAAGTAAAGCAAACAAAAACATGTCTATGAGTCCACCGATGAGAAGAGATTCCCCCATGCTGATTATTTACAACCCAGTGACTCTTTTCTTGCAATTCACTCTCCAAAGACTGACTTACATTTTACACCTTTGCACACATATATAATCCAAGCCCATATATTAAGACAAAATATAGAAGGTAAGAGCTCCTCATCCCCATTATAAGAATGTAGAAACAGACTCCAGAGAACATGAGTCTGATCCACAGACGTATCCTAGCTAGTGGCCATGCTTGGCTGGGCCCAACCCAAGTCTTCAGAATAGAGATCAAGACTCTTCAGAATGCAAATGAAATGTTCTGTTTTTAAAATATTCCTTCTAGTAATTTTTTGGCTAATCCTTCCCATACTAGCACTATTATCTAAAGATAATCATTTACAGAAGTTTTGTGGGAGTATTAAAAGAATAGAGAGTCAAAAACAATGCTGGGTAACAGAACCAGAAGAGAAAGAGAAGCCAGCAGAGAGGTCTGAGTCTCAGGGTGGGAGTGGGGATGGGGTTTGGCCAGTGGGAGGGGGCACTTAGCTAAGGGAGGTGGTAGGGGAAAGTTCATCTGCAAGTATAACTAAGAAAACCCCAAGGTTAGTGTTCAAGGGACTACTGATTGGCTCTGGGGACATAATCCCACAGAGTCATGGCATTGGGGGTCAGTGGACCCAAATGCATACATGTAGGTCCAGCATGCTCTCCAGATGTAGACTGCTGCTTTCTCCAACAACATTGAAAAACAAGGCAGCCAGCGAGAGAGGTTGGGAAGTACTACTGAGATTGAATCATCTCTTTTTGGGGGAGAGGGTATTCGTGATAGGAATTCTCTGTGTCACTTTACTCACTCTGTAGACCAGGCTGGCCTTGAACTCACAAAGATCTGCCTGCCTCTCCCTCCTGAGTGCTGGGATTAAAAATACTACCGCCTGTCAAGGTTGAATCATCTTGAGAGAAGGTCTTAGAAGCAAATGAAGCCAGTGTTTAAGAGTGGTGGGTCATCTCTATGCTCTCTCTCTCCTAAACTATACATACATAGTTTTGTAAATAAGACTTCTAATTGGATTCGAAGCTGACTCCATAGGAGAAACCCGCATGCCTGGAAGTGTAAACCTGGCTAAGAACCCATGTCTGGGAGCTCACAGGCCCCAGGGGTAACCCTATTACTATTATTCTGCTAGATGGGCATAGTATCAAACTGTCCTCTAAATTCATATTCGTATTGCAGTAGATCATCGCAGCTCTTAGACCTCGTTGGAGGAGCTTCTTCGTGCAGTGGATGATGGGTTAACACGGAGACCCAGAGCTGGTCAGAGTCTGTGGAGCCCTCAGCCATATCAGAGACATATGCGTCCATTCCAATCTTCAAGCCGTAGGGCCCAATCGCAGGAGAGGTTGTGGAAAGACTGTGAGAGTCAGAGGTGTCTTTGGACTAGGACAGGATAGCTGTGCTTAGGAAGGCACAGCAGCTGTGTTGACTGGCACAAGATTAGTCAACATTCTGGCGAGGGAGGGAAGGGACTCACGAGACCCACCCTCTAACTGAGGAGCTGTTGACAGGTGATGTCTTTGGGACAGAGAGAGTCAGTTTGTTAGAGGGTGTGGTCCCTGGTAGACCAACTCCTTTTTAAAAATTTCATGTGTATATATTAAATAACAAGAGTTGGAGAGTTGGCTTATCTGTGGGTCATTTCAAATCTTCCTAAATTCTTTTCTCTGACTACTATTCTTTTTCTTTTACTGGTGTGCACACGCGTGTGTGTGCGCACGTGTGCACACACACACACCACACATGGCGTGAGGCTGGAAAAAGCGTGGATGTGTTTGGAAGAGCTGTGAGTATCATGGCAGCGAGCTGATAAGCGAAAAAGAGCATTTTCCAGCATGCTGGGCACTGAGATCAAAGCCCTCTGCAAATATTTTGATAGGAGGCAGCTGTGTTATAACAGAGCGCATGCTGACCTTCTCTGCCAGCACCTCTACTGGGTTCTGGTCCCACTGCTCTCTACTTCTGTGACCCTAGTGGAGTTATTTATTTCTTCGAACCCTGTTTTCTCACCAGGTAGAGATAGTGATAACGCTTCTTAAACTTTTGTTATGACAACAAATAAAGAAGCCTTAAAATCTGAAACAAGTGTTAGGAAGTATTATTACTCTATAAAATGGTTAACCGAGTCTCCGGCTAAGCTTCCAACAAAGCAGATGCCACTGTGTACCTGGCAATGTGGATGAGAGAAAGGAAGACTGTAGAAAGGGCAAGGATGACTAAGTTGCTTAGGGATAGAATTGCAGGAACCCACGCAAGCTCCTGAGGAGCCTTACAGAAAATGAGTGTCAGAAATGTCCACCCAGGGGGACGATCCTTCCCAACAACCAGGTTAGGGTGACCTATAGTCATCAAAGCCCTCTCTTCAGCATGGCCCACATATGAATGCCATGTGTGTATCACTGAAGCCCCAGAGGAGAAGGAAAAGGCAGGGTGTGTGACGCAGCCAGACCATGGCAGGTAGCATGCTTGGGGCTGGCTCTAATGGCTTCCTGGAATGGTAACTGTGGTTAGAGATGAGAACAGGAGGATTTGAAGTGATGGACAAGATACAACCCCACCTGGGAAAAGCAAAACCAAAAATGCTGACATGGCATGGCCTTGGGTATTTGTATTAGGTATTCTATGCCATCTGTTTGTACAAAAGGAGGGCAGGAGGCTGCAGGCATTCATTTTTAATCCCATTTTTCAGATGCTCTGTATTTCTGTAGAATTAAGGATTATAAACACCTATGTTCGTGTGTGTGTGTGTGTGTGTGTGTGTGTGTGTGTGTGTGTGTCTGTTGATAAAATGGCCCACCTGGCCAAAGAGACAGCATGACCTGACCGAAGAACCCAGACCAAGGCATCCTCAGATTTACTCCTCTCGTGGTGCTGTAGCTTCGCTTGCCTAAGGAAGAGACAGTAAGCCAGTAAGACATTTGAAGCACTGACTGTCCCTGTGGTTTAGCTATTTTGACTTTTTCCTGAGGAAAGTTTGATTTCTCTGGTGAAGAAGGGAGAGAGCAGAAAAGCAAACCAGGAATGTTCCTATTCCTGAACTCAGAGTGCTACCACTCTCCCCAGTCACACCCTATTGCTGTTGGGGTTTGGGGGAACAGAAGGGGGTTTATCAAACAACCTATCTGGAAACATTTTACAAGTGAGGAAGGCTTGTGGTCGTTTGGGTATTAAGTGTTGATTGCTAATGTCTGTTCTCCTCTCAGGATTCTACCAGAATCAAAGTAATTTGAGTTGTTCAGATTAAAAACAAAAACAAAAACGGAGCACGGTCTGCCAGATTCTATGCAGATGGGCGCAAAAACCCAAGAAGGGAAATGATGCCTGGGTCCTGCTAGCTCCTGAGTACTAACCACTACTACCTTACAGGGAGAACCCGTGTGCACATCCAGGATCTGCCAGATAAACTAGCCTGAAACAGAAGTGTTACTTTATTTATTGGGTTGTCTTGTTTTAAAAGGCCTCTTATGAAAATTATGACCGCTCTCCTCCCTTTAGGGCTTTCATTATTTTATTTTATATTTTATGAGATGCTTTTTCCACTCTTTTTTTCACTTGTAAGAAACAGAAATATAGTTGTTTTTTCAAAACAGTCAAATTTTCTGATCCCATTTATTCTATCCTGTCCCACTGTTTTGAACTATATGCTTATCTTAATTTATTCTTATATGTGTTCACCAGTCTGTGCTACTGTTTGGTAACTGGTGATTCAATTATTGCCCCTTTTGTTTCAATCATTTTCTTGGTTAGTCTTGTGTATTCATATTTCTGGAAAGTTCATAATCACTTTATATTCCATTGTAGAATCTCACTGAAGTTTGGATTATGATTTGTTTCTATAATCTGCATAGAATATTATTTAAAATCATCTAGTTATGATGAGATAGAAAAGAGGAACAAACATTTGAAAAGAGCAAGATGAGGGTTGCCACATTTTTCTTCAGGTGAGGGGGCAACCAAGGATTAATAACCTCAATCTCAAGTTTGGGTGCTCTTAATCAGTGATGGGCTGTTTAGGAGTAAGCACGAAAAATGATTTGCATGAACTTCAGCTGGCACTGGTTTTGCAAAATGAAAATAAAGAGGGGTGGTGGAGAAAGGGACAAAAAAAACCCCACTTTCATTTTTCAGTAAACTCAGGATAGAAATAACTGGTTTCCCTTGATTGAACAAGTTGCAAAAGGTTTGCTGTTTTGGCTACTGTAAATACTTTTGTAAAATGGAATTATTGATGTGTCTGAAGAAAACTAAATCATAGCTGACCTCCATATTGTGATGTGTGTATATCTACTATTGTGCTAGGGATGTCTTCCTTGTGACATTGAGCACTCAGTGGTACGAAGCCCTGTTTTCTAAGTGTGTGTGTTTTCCTGTAGCATTTTCTTTCTTTGGAATTCAGCATTCCCACTGCACTCCCCAGAGAATCTGGAACTGTTGGTGCATATCCATCTGGCAACTGAAGGATTTGTCAGAGTGTGGGAAACTTCAAAGGTTATTTTCAGGTTATGACATTTAAATATTTCTCTGCAGGTCCTAAGCAAAGTTTATCTTTTTAAACTATAAAGACACCAGAGTCTTAGTCCTCATTTAGAGAAGAAATTGCTTCCATCTTTTAAAAATTGGATTTGAAATAAAATCCTGCATTTGAAAATTGAAGAGCTAAAATTCAGATGAAGCAGCCTGAATGTTTCAAATTACCTCTTGGATTTTTTTTTCTTTTACTTAGGCATAAAACATTAGAGAATGACTTAAGGAGAGGTCATGAGTGTGAATCCATGGATATTATAAACCAAATTTTTGAGAGCTGGGTGTGGTGGTATATAATCTTAGCACTTGGGAGGTAGAGGCAGGAGGAATAGGATTTCAAGGCCAACCTCAGCTACGTAGGGAGTTCAAGGTCAGCATGAGCTGTGTAAGACACCGTCACAAAAGAAAGCATCAAAAATAAAAATAACAGTCTTTTAAAATTTATATTTTATGTGTATGTGTGTTTTGTTGGCATGGATTCTATGCATGAGGTGCCCATGGAAGTCAGAAGAGGGCACCAGATTTCCTGGAACTAGAGTAACTGACCACTGTGAGCCATCGTGTGAGTGCTGGGAATCTAATCTGAGTCCTTCAGGAGATAGAGATAGAGCAGCGAAAATACTCTTAATCACTGAGGCATCTCTCCAACCCACCTGAAATATATATATATATATATAGTCTGTGAACCCAGACTTCAGTAAGGCTATCCCTGTCCACCCTGGGAATAACTCTAAGTTCTTTTTCTGGGGCTTTTCAGTCTCAAGCTGCTGCTTATTCATACCAAGTTTCTCCCATCCTTACTGTCTGGTTGTTGGGGAAAGACCCAAAGAAACTATAAATCCCAAGGATACTTAAGGCTCAGCTGCTGCAGCCAGGAAGACATGATGCTCTGTGCATTGGCTGTGTATAGGATGGTCTCATCAAAAGGCTTTTGACTGCTATTTCCACAGTCCTTGTCAGCATTCAGAACACTTTCTGCATTTTCTTCAGCCACATGAAACTGGACCCAGGCAATGTTAAATGAGTTGTTATTTCAGTCTACGCTCACTGACCCAACATGTGGGCAGATGTGGTAACCGTGTTATTCAAGAGTTGCCAGCAACCACCCATTCGGCTGCTCTTATCATGCATCTTATGTATGGTCAACCACAATGCATTATCTGAATCTTGAGGTAAGACCATGAAAGTAAACATGAAATAGCAATGTAGTCTTGGAACATACCACTAAGTAGAATATACATATTTGAGCTGAGTAAGGTGGTACATGCCTTTAATTCCTGCACTCTGGAGGGAGAGACAGGAGGATCATGAGATCAAGGTCAGCTTCAGCTGCACAGTGAGATCTTGTCTCAAAATATCAAGGGCCTGGGATTGAGATTGCTGGCAATGAAGTGCTAGCCTTGAAAGCAAATGAACTTCTGGCCTGAGTTCAATGCCCAGGGCCTGCATTTTAAAGAGCTGGGTGTGGCGATGCTCACTTGCAATTCCTGAGCTGGGGACGTGAAGACTGGAAGACTGGCGGATCTCTGGTGCTCTCTGGCCAACCAGCCTAGCCTCCTCGGTGAGTTCCTACTGGCAAGGGGCCCTTTCCCAAATAATGACGCAAACAAAAATAAGGGGACAGCAACCAGAGAATGAGAACTTCCACAAGCATGTGCTGGACACGCACCCACACAAACATGCACGCACTTACATAGCTTTAAAAATGAGGGCTAGAGTATTGTTTAGTAGTAGAGCACTTGCCTAGCACAAGTCAGGTCTTGGGTTTGATTTCCAGACTTGTACACACCTACACACACACACACACACACACACACACACAGAGAATATTCAGATTTTTGGTTTTTACCCCTCTTGACACTACCATTCCCATTTTCTCCATCTAGTCTTTGGTCAATTTTACCTTAAAAAGATTTCTTTCCTTTTT
>LOEQ01000002.1:564915-578230 GCA_001685075.1 Bramus lutescens
TTTCTTTCTTTCTTTCTTTCTTTCTTTCTTTCTTTCTTTCTTTCTTTCCTGAGACATGGTCTCGCTGTGTAACTTAGAAGGACTTTGAATATATAATCTCCCAAGTACTAGAATCACTAGAATTCCCTACTAGGTCTAGTTAACCTTTCTACCTGTGTCCTCTCCATTTATCTAAGACGTAAATTATGACCCTCTCTTCACGTGTTCAAAGACTGCACTCTCAGTTTCCCCATCTCTGGCCTGCCTCTCCCATCCTCCAATCTCATCGGGTTGGAGAGCTTATGGTTCATCTAGCCAATGCCTTCTTTTGATCCTCCTCCGTTCTTCTCCACACTGGGACAGGCTAACGTCTGGAGGAGAGAGTTCCACAGACACCCTTGCTTTTTCCTTTCTGGTCTCCTCCCAGCAGCAGATGTAGAGAGAGAAAAGCCTGAGGTAAAATCTGCTTTTAGAGCCTTCCGAAATGTCATTGGGGTTTAACTGAGTTTTCTTTAACCCAAATTATGCCTTCTCAAGACAGCCAACTCCTGAATTCTATAAATTTACCTTTCGTTCACCCTTTCCAGTGGTTTAGCCATTGGCGAGTAACCTGTGGTCCAGCAGATAGCTCCACACCCATGTCCACATGGATGGCCCCCGTTAAGCCCAGTGGGTCACCAAGTGCAAACAGAAACAACACAAAAGGACATGAAAGAAAGATGGAGACTTGATGGAAGAGAGGAGATGGTGGGGATAGGAAGAGGATAAAGGAGAGTGGGGGAGATAAGTGTGACCAAAATACTATTTATGTACATACATACATGTGTGTATATGTATATGTGCATGTACATGTAATATATACGCACAAAAAACTGTTAAAGAATAAGCTAATTTTGAAAGTACACGTAAGAAAATTATACCATATTTCTTACCCTGGGGTACTTTACAATCTTTTATCAGGTCTCTATGTTGTAACTATCATAAGTAGTTTTTCCTCCTGATTCTTTTTTTTTCTTTCTTTTTTTTTTAAAGATTTATTTATTATATACATAGTATTCAGCCTCCATGTATGCCTGCAGGCCAGAAGAGGGCACCAGATCTCATTACAGATGGTTGTGAGCCACCATGTGGTTGCTGGGATTTGAACTCATGACCTCTGGAAGAGCAGTCGGTGCTTTTAACCTCTGAGCCACTCTCCAGCCCTTCTTACTTTTTATTTAGTCAGTGTGTCTTTCCCATCATACATCTCGATCCCATTCATTTCCTCATCCCTTTGCATCCACCCTCTGCCTCTGAAAACCCTAGCCCAATAAAACAAAGTTTAAGAAAAAAAGGAAAAAATCAAGAATTTCGTCAAGGAAGCTGCAGTGTGACACAGTGAGTCATGCAGTAAACCCCTTTGTCTGTCCTCCTAATTCTAATGTGGCCTTCTGTCGCTACAGAATATGGAATCTGTGTTAGAATCCTAACAGGCATGTCATCTGTTTCCTGTTGACTCTCCTGCTATGACAAATTGTTTGCATCAGCCTATAAATATGCTCGGGCATCCTAGATGCACACATCCATAATCCTTTCCTGTTGTCTGTCAATTTTAGTAGCCTGTAACATTGGCTACATGCTCTACCTTATCAGTCAGAACTGTTCGTCTCTGAAATCCTAAAGTCCAGCATCTGAGCACAAGTTATTTCTAAACTGCACTAAAGGCAGTGAGCACCTGGACAACGCTCTACGTTTCCTTCCCCTTTGTTCTCATTTCCTTCTCCAGACAGCTTAGAAGCCAGAGACCCCACCCTTGCCATCTTTGTCAGCAAATCCTTCCCTTTCATTCTTTCACAAGCCTGTGTGGAAGAATCGCAAAACTGTGTCAGCTCAACTTCTCGTCTTCTCTACCTTTTGCCCCACAGCAGTAAAGAACTACAGATATTTGTAGGATGTGGTGCCACTATTCTTTTAAGCTCTCTAACGTCACCCGGAGGTGGTGGTGGTAGACACCTTTAATCCCAGCACTTGGGAGGCAGAGGCAGGCGGATCTCAGTGAGTTCAAGGCCAGCCTGGTCTACAAAGTGAGTAGTTCCAGGACAGCTAGGGCTGTTACACAGAGAAAATCTGCTCCTCCCCCGCTTGGGGAGAGAGAGAGACACTCTCTCTCTCTCTCTCTCTCTCTCTCTCTCTCTCTCTCTGAGAGAATGGGAGAATTGTCTGTATCCTGTCAATCATGTTTTAAATAAACGCTGATTGGCCAGGCAGAGAGAGAGCTAAACACTTCCTGGAGAGAAATCTACAACACTTTCTTCTAATTGGAATTGGAACCGCCCATCACAGTTGGTAGGCAAGAAGCCTGTCACTGAGAACCACCCCAGCTGTCTCATGTCCTTCACACTCTGTCTCTTGGAGATAGTCTAATCCACCGCCAATGGTCGCTAGCATGACCAGCCTGTACACTGATGCTTAATAAGTGTCAAATGTTATCCCTAAATTCCAAACCGTTGTATAAATTGATGAGCCTTTTGATTGCATGTTTGATCAACCGCCACAACGCAATCCGTTCTGTACTAAACAGTTAGAGCTCTCCGTTCTAGACTCAAGCCCTACTCTTTCATTGTTGAATGTCACGGCACCACTTTCCTAGTCTCTGAAACCCAACTTTCTGGAACAGTCTTACTAACGCGGTAACTCCAGTCTAGTCGTGTCTTTGCTTCCGTTTTGAGACAAGGTCTCACTATGTGGAACAGGCTGGCCTTACATTCAGAGAGATCTACCTGCTTCTGCCTCTCTAATGCTTTAAAGGTACAAGCTACCACGCCTTACATGACCCATTTATTTATTATTGAGTCCTTGTTGAATGTGTTTCTTTCTTAGCAATTCTAAAACTTATTCCTTTTCTGTTCCTTATGATCTCATATTCTCTCTCTCTCTCTCTCTCTCTCTCTCTCTGTCTCATTTTGGTTTCGATGATTTCATTTCATTTTGACAAACTTTAAACTTCAAATCCTCCTGCCTCAGATTCTCCAGTTCTAGGATTACAAGCGCACCCACATGCTTGGCTATGACCTCATTATTTCTTGCTTGTAACATTATATGCTTTTAATATTATAATGTTGTAACAGTCCTCTAACCAAGCTGTTATTTCTCTAATCTTCCTCTCTTCCCAGCAACAAAATGATGATTGCAAAGCTAGAGTCTTACACCAGTTCTCTCTTCAGAAGCTTCAGCAATCCTGCACTGTTCAGGATACAGAACCCGTACACATCAGCATCCTCTAAAAGCCCCCACATAGTGCAAGCTCCTTTGTTTGCAAGGAATAAAAAAAAATCTACCTGTGGTGAATTCTAGTGAAAAAGGAAGCATTTTTATTGGAAAGACAGTGGAGAAGTTCATGGGGCTGAAAGACAGACGCCAACAGCAGAAAAGTTCCCAGCTATACTGTACCGAGTGTGCCCTGTCTGGGGTGACTTTCTCTCTCTGGGGAGGATTTATTAATAGGATTCAATTAAAACGACTCTCTGAGTCTATGTCCCTTACTTCCATTTTCAAATTTCCAGAAACAATATATTTTTTGGTGCAAATTGACCAAATGGTTAATCTCTAGATGCATAGTGGTGTGTGCAAGGGAATCCACGGCACGGATGTGGCCATGAGGATCTCTGCCTGCTATGCTTATGCATCCTGTAGCAACTAGGAATCACTGAGAGCAGACTGCATGTCTTAAAAAGTCTCCTGTATTCTGTCCTTTCTATCTTCCAGTTCTTTCTCCATCGATCCTTGAATTGTGTTTTATTTTGTATGGAATGAATGTTTGGGTCTCCCCCAAATTCATATGCTGAAGACCTCAACCTCAGTGTGATTGTATTTGGAGATCATTCAAGGTAATTATGGTGAAATGAGGTCATAAGGGTGGAGGAATTTGATGTGATGAGTGGCCTTATAAGAAATGAATTCCCCCACATGCCAGGTGCATCACGTAAGGATGCAATAAGAAAACAGTTCTCTGGAAGCCAGGAAAAGAGCCCTCACCCAAACCCACCATGTTGGTTTAATACTAATATAGGATTCTGAGCCTACAAAACTGTAAAGATGTACATTTCTGTAGTTTCATCAACTTCTGTGGTCTTTAGTTATGATAGCCAGAGGTGACTAAGCTACTGTAATTGTTCCCTCTCCCTTCCTTCATCTAGGAACCCTCTCTGCCATTAAGAGTCATTTAGATCTAACCATTTCCTGATGAAGTTAGGTTAATCTCCCATTCTTTACCCACCTACCATAACTTTGTGAGCTCAGCTTGGTCACAGTTTTTATTCCTTTTTGTAAGACCCCCCAAGTCTTTTCTAACTTGTGAGCTGTGTGTGTGTGTGTGTGTGTGTGTGTGTGTGTGNAGAGAGAGAGAGAGAGAGAGAGAGAGAGAGAGAGTCAGAGGTGAGTCTATGGAAGTGAATAGAGCGGTGGTCTCATTGTTGATTCCTAACATGTATTTATGGAGTGTAGAGTGAATGACTGAAGCCTAGAGCTCCTAATTCCATACTCAATATATTTACGGAACCACTCTTCCATCTGGGCATGGTGGCGCAGGTCTTTAATCCCAGCACTTGAGAAACAGAGGCAGGCAGATTTCTGCGTTCGAGGCCAGCCCTGTCTACAGAGCAAATTCCAGGACAGCTGGGGCGACACAGAGAAACANAGGGAGGGAGGGAGGAAGGAAGGAAGGAAAAACCAAACCACAAAACCAAACAAAAAACCTGAGCCCTCTTCCACCTGTGGTCACTGCACTGTGGCCCAGCTGAGTGGGTGTTTGCCCTTCCCTCATGAAATCATGAACAGCTATAGAGTAATTATTTTCATCTCTTATTTTGTATCAACCGTGACACGTCCCCCCCCATGCTTTTGTACATGTTAAGGAGAATATAATTCTGTTGCCATTGTTGTCAAAGAAATCAGTACGGTTTTCAAAAAGCAACGCGCTCTAAGCCTTCGTTAACAGATGTTCGGTATAAAAGAGTATTTGGAGTTCTGGTGCCTTCTGTGTGTATCAAATCACATCTGAAATATTATGTTCAATTCTGGGCAACAAACGCGCATTCCTTCCTTCAACAAATGTTTATGGAGTGCCTACACTGAGCCAAGCACCTTTATTCCATGCCAGAGGCTTAGAAATTTAGAAGGCAGGATTGAATCTTTTTTTCCTTTCTTTTTTTCTTTTTATTTGCCACTTATCATGTGCATCAAGCCAGGAGACCATAGGCTTTGTTGCAGAAACAATCTAAAAATGTCAGTAGCTGACCATACTCCATCTGTGCTCCATTTTTATTCCACACATTCATCATGGACTGTAAGTGTCTCTACTCTGCCTGGCTTATGTTCCCAGTTTGATACCTCTGCTTTTGTGGCAGAGAGAAAGTACAGCCATCTCATGGTTCTTCAGTCTTCTGCTTAGAGATGACACGTGTCATTTCTGCTTACATCTGAACTCCCAGTAAACAGTAATCTGTCATCCTATATGAGCCAATCTGCTAAGGTCCCCATTTTACCATCTTTAAGATGAAAATAACAATGTAGGCATTGGGGATGGAGGTGAGGCTAGAAAATAATCTAGAGGCAGGGATGGAGAGATGACTCAGTGGATTAAATGCTGGCTACACAAGCATGAGGGACCTGAGCCTGCTCCAATGTAAAAGGCTGAGCATGACAATATGTGCCTCTAATCTCAGTTCTGAGGGGTGGAATGTGCGGGTGCTGGGGAAGCTGGCCCGGCCAGCCAAAATGGCAGAAGCCAGGACCACTGAGAGATTCTTTCCTCAAAATAAGGAACCTCCACATGCACATGCATGAGTAAGTGCACTCAACATGCATGTGCACATACAGGCGTTCACACAAGCACATGCAAGTGTGCACCACTCTTGTGAGCAGTAACACACTTACACACTTCTATTGAACATTTAAAAATCCTAAGCCAGGAGTGGAGGCACACGTCTTTAGTCTCAGCACTCAGGAGGCAGAGGCTGGCTGGTCCCTGAGTTCGAGGTCAGCCTGATCTACAGAGTGAGTTCCAACACAGTCAGAGCTACACAGAGAAACCCTGCCTCAGACAAAAAAAAAGTTTAAAAATCCTGATAGTCACTACAAGAAACTGCTGTGAAAAAACCTCTCTAATCCCTTATGAATAAATTATCTCTCTCTCTCTGATTTCTTTTTCAAATTTTTTTATTTAAAAGTTTTTTTATTTTACATACCAACCACAGTTCCCCCTCCCTTTTCTCCTCCCACTCCCCACACTGTCCCCCCACCCAACCCCCATTTCACCCTTCAGTTTTCTTTGAAGACCCACTAAACTAACTGAATTATGTTTCCAGCATTAGCTTGGTAATTTTTTCATCTCTGCTTTTCAGCACTAGGCCAGAATCAAAGAAATGAATGAACAAATAGATTGGATACCATGCTATGGTTTGTTATTTGTTTTGTTTTGCTTTCTCTTGCTTTTTTTTCCTGCGACATCCACTTTCCAAATAAGACTATCAGCAGCTGGGTCTGGGACCACGTTCTATAGCTTTTGCGTCATTGGAAAGTGGGGCCAAGACTAGAGAATGGTTTGATGGTAGAGGGCCCACCCATCTGTGCAGAACCTGGGTTTTAGCCCCAGTCAGCAGGAAAAAGCAAGAACAGCTTCCCACCTCTAGACTTTTGGAGTATTAATAAGATGTTCAGGAGCAGTTGAGATTTTGTCCTCTCTTCCTAGCACCCATTGATTTTCTTATGCATACTATTTTCTGTCAAATAATGTCAGAACAAAAAGCATGTTTATTTGAATTTACATGTAAAGAGGTCAGATTTATATGAATACTGGTAATATCACTTCTGGATTGATCCACCAGAAAACTAAGTGGAATGCTAATTTATTATTTGTGCTTGTTTTTCATTACTTTTCTTAGAATGATTAAAGGAAATATGTGTGTATATATACATGAATCTGTATGTAAAGAGTTGAAATATCTTTTCATAATATACTTTGCTTCAGTTCCATTAAATATTTGGTAACCATGTGTGTTATCAGCAAACTTAGGCATAATTATGCACCTGGGGGAATTCCAAAGTAAGACTTTGAAATCTAGCCTGTATCTTCTAATTTAACCTCTGAAGAATCCTCCTTTAAAGAGGGACACTAGAGTATGTTTGAGAGACACACACATGGCACCTGTCCAGGCTTCTGCAAGCCACACAGTTTTGGGCACCATGTGTACATGACAACCAGGTCATCTTTCCCAGTGTCATCTGGTGTGGAAGGTGTTGCTGACTATGTAAGGCTTCAGAGGGACAGTGATACCCAGGGAGCTTTGCGACCTAATGGTCTGCTCTTGGTTACAGAATCATAGAGCTGTCTGTGTTTGCTATTTCATTAAAATAGACTCACTAACAATAACAATTATACAGAGTTGACACTGAGATTTAGAACGGTAATTTTATGCTGTTTACTTCAGCTTTAGGTGGCTGACTGCTGGTCTGTGTTTTTCCTAAATGTTTTAATTTGGTATTTATTTATGAAGCTCTAAATACTAGGGCCTAGATTGCTAAGGGAGAGTAAAGTTGGGGAAAATATATCGTTCCTAAGGGCAAGTGTACATATATCCCTCTTGCAAGAGAAAAAAATATTGATTTTAGACTAGATGAGTGATTTAGATCTAACTTAATAAATTAGATCTCATTTTATGAAGACGGCCTCAGATCTTAATTTCTGTCAGGAACAAGCCATATGGAGAAATCACATCCATCAGCTACACAGTTTTTCTTGTTTGTATGTATTGCATAGACATGTGCATGCTCTTGCATGTGTATGTGTGAGTGCATATGCGAGTGTCTGTGGGTGGGTCTGAGGGCCAGGGAACAACCTCAGAAGTCATTCTGAAGGCATGGACCCCTTACTTCTGAGATGGGGGTATCATCATCATTGAATTTTCTAAGTGGGCTAGGCTGGCTGGCCAGTGGGTCTCAGGGCTCCATCTGCTTCTGCTTCCCCAACAATGGGATTATAAGAGAGTAGCTTATTGATACCTGGGTTCAGGGGGTGGAATTCAGGTTCTCATGCTTGTACAATACACGTTTTACTGACTGAGCTATCTCCCCAGCTCATTGCTTTTTTAAAAAGATGGAGTGCTAGGCTCCACCCCAGACATATGCATAAAATGTTTTGGATGGTGGGGCTAGAAATCTGTGAAGATTGTTTATTTTTATTTTTTATTTTGGAGACAGAGTCTTTATATGCTGCCCTAGCTAGGCTAGTAGTTACTGTGTAGCTTAAACTATCCTCAGGTTCACAGCAAGTCTCCTGTCTCCTGGTGGGATTACAGGCATGTACCACTACAGTTATCTGGAAACTGTTTTTTAAAGTCCCTTTGTGATTCTGTTTATCTCCCATCTTCTGGAAGTATTGGTAACATTGAGGAGCTACGGTCTCTGCCCCCAGCAGAAAGGGCTACAACTGAGGCATTGATTATTCTGGCAGCTGGAAACTGGGTCAGAACCATCGCTCTCCCTATCACTGAGATGTGCCCCATGCTCTCATAGACAAGGAGCGATGCAAATCTGTGATCACAGAATACTCACTCGGAGACTTCAGCGATTGCATTCTCCGTCCTAATAGTGCTATGCTCTTACATTCCAGGGTGGAGATCCCTTAGAGCAAGGCTGCCCAAACTATCCTTCTTGCCCACTTCAGCTGTAATCCATCCTATTGTTTACACCGTATAGCGTTTGTCCAACCCTACGGACCTGGTCCCTGGCTGATTCTATCCAGAACCCCTTTTCCTTGAGTGCTTGTGAGCACTGTTGATTCTATCCAGAACCCCTCTCAAATTGAGAGCTCATAAGCAGTACCTGCAGAGGAACTTATTTAATAAGAGAAGCCCATGTGTACATAACTCAAATTCTGAAATCCCCTATGATAACACTATTATGTGTGATTGCAATTCTCTGAATTCTTGTAGCTTATTTCCTGCCACCAGAGTGACGAATGCTCTGATACGCTCTTGAATTTCTGTGATGTTCTGCCATGAAGTCCTGTAATTAATCTCGCTGACGGTGCTGATCTCGGGGTTAGTTGTAAGTGCTGGGCTGTTCCGAGAAAGAGCAGCCCCCAGTGCACTCCTGCATGGTGCTTGCCCTGTGAGATATGATAGCATGAGAGCCCCAATTCCTTCCCTATCATGCAGTCATGTTGGGCAAGCGCAGGGATTTATGTCATTTTTAGAAAATCAAAGGTTCCTGTTTCATAGAGTTTAAATGGGCACACACATCAATCTATGTATTTTATAAAGGCCTGGACGTGGATTCGTGTATGTATTTATGTGACTTTAAGACACAAATATCTCACTGCGTTCATGTCTCAAAGAGCAATATTGTGACCATTTCTTTAGGTAACAGTCCCAACAAACACTGATCATCTGCAGAGATAAACTTAGCCCTTGAAAAGATTGAACAATTTTACACAACAGGAAGCTATTACTCACACAGGGAAGGAAGCTCCTCCAAGTTCAGGACTGAGGAACAGGTTGGCCCAGAGGGATGGGAAAGAGAATAGCAGCGCACGTCACTTAGTGATGGGCAGTTCTGACCCATCCTCTCAGATAGGAAAGAGAGATGGGCTGGATAATAGTTTGAAGTTGTCATAAAAAAAAAAGTCAGGGTATCCAGGCAGTGGTGGCACATACCTTTAATCCCAGCAGTTGGGAGGCAGAGGCAGGCAGATTTCAGTGAGTTCAAGGCCAGCCTGATCTACAAAGTGAGTTCCAGGATTCCAGTATTCCAGGACAGCCAGGACTGTTATGTTACACAAAAAAACCCTGTCTTGAAAAACCCAAAGAAAAAGAGTTGAGGTCAGCTCTGGGCAGCCTTCATTCTTCATCTCCTAGAAATGACCTGGCCTCCTTCCCCCCTGCTTCACTTCCTTTAGTCTTTATTTTCTTAACTTCAGGCCCAAAGTTTTTGCATTTTTTGTACATGGTAAATAAACATAATATTGATAATTTCAGCTATGTGTAAAGGTGCAATTAAAACATTAAACCTCTTCTTTTTTTCTTTAGACAATGTCTCATGTATCACAGGCTAGCCTCAAACATGCTACATTTAGCTAAGCATGACCTTGAACTTCCAGTCCTTCCATCTTTACCTCCCAAGTATTGAGATCATGTGTGTGCACCATGACACCTGGTTTGTGAGGTACTAAAGGTCAAACCCAGGGCTTTGTACATGCTAAGCAAGCATTTACTCTACTGAACCACACCCCCAGCATCAATTTTCTCCAATTTCTTAGTGGTAAATTCTATGAGTCTACTATGCCTGTGATGGCTAGATAGCATGCTTATGAGAAAGATTAATAAGGGATCATGATTAAGAATTCCAGAAGTCCTTCCCACCACACCTGCAGCCAATCTCTTCCTCTATATGTTCCTTGAGCTCCTTTTCAACTGAAGAGAATTTTTAAAAGATTTGCTTATTTATGAATATGTGTGCTCTGTTTGCATATGTGCCTGCATGACAGGCGAGAGAGCATTAGATCCCATTATAGACGGTTATGAGCCATCATACGGTTGCAGGGAATTAAACTTAGGGACTCTGGAAGAGCGGCCAGTGCTCTTAACCTTGGAGCCATCTCAACTGAGGAGATTTTTTTTTTTAACTGTGTAAAGTTTACTTGTTGTTCTAGGCTGAGAAGGAAGTACCTGCTGACAGTTTCTGGCTTCTAGCTTGCTGAAAGAAGCAAGCCAGACCACCACCACCACCAAAAAAGAAAGAAAAAAAATGGAAAAATGAACAAAACAAAAACACCACTGAACAAAATGGCAAGTGAAATTGAAATGTAAAAACCTGTAGGTGTAACAAATGCCAAGAGGTGAAAAGAGAAGCAGGAATTAAGTCTAATGAGGTAATACCAGCTGAAAAGAGTTTCTAAAGGGAAAGAGATAGCCCTTCTAGAACAGAGTGACACAGGAAGTGATGGGGATTTTACTGAATAAACAAGTGAAGGCCAAAGACTGCGAAAGGGTAGGGCCGCTCTAGCGACGACGTGTAATAGCTGGCTGTGACCAGGAGAGATGGCGGAGGTGGTACTAAGATGCCACGGAACAAAGCTGGAACCCTAACCGGAACCCCAAAGAGCAAGGCTTAGCAAATTCCCTACAGGATGGCTAGCAAGATCCCAAAGGCAAGCCTCCCTCGGGCTAAGAGGCCCTTCAGGGCTCCAGAGCAGGAATGAGGGTAGAGGTGAGATTCAGGAATTAAGACAGAAATGTAGACCAGAGGAGAGAAACTATGAACAGAGTTATCTGAGGGGAACAAGAAAGCAACAGTGTATGAATGAAATGCCACCTGTACCCAGCCTCTTCGGCTTAGAGGTGAAATACGTGCAGACACTGTCTTAAAGGAAGGCAATGAAGCAGAAGCTGGGCAGAGAGGTTGGGAGAGAGGAATGTGGCATTCTAGGCCAGGGTTACGACACAGGCGAAGGGGCATGAGATTGCCGGGCCGGTAATGCATGGCTTAATCCTCCTAGCAGCTGCCCACTAATCTGAAGAAATATCAGTGCGCGGACATTAGCCATCTGTAGCTCACAGCTGCGCTTTGAGGAGTGCGGTGCTAAGAGAGAAGAAGAAAGCATGAGAAACACAGCCTTGAACGAAAAGACCCGGGAAGCTAGGAAGTGTGACACTTCCATACAAGTATTAGCAGGATAAACAAGTTGCTAATCACTATATGATTCTCCCAGGAATAAATTAATCATTGGCTTATTCTCCTATGTATCAGAACTTAATGTTTCCCCCTAAAGAATCCTCAGATCCCATCCGTGCATTTATCCAATAGACTTGGAGACAATTGTCATCGCTTTCACTAAGGGCTCTGATATACCAGGTAGCAATACCAGAAGAGCAGGCCCTATGCTTGGAGCTGTTAAGTATTTGTTTGTATTTATTGACAGCCAAGTTGGTTGGAAACCCATCTTTCCAGACTGGCACACATACTTAGTAATTGAAGTTGTGCATTTATATAGCTGTAAAATATTTTAATATGAGCATGCCCTGAGGGTCTCAGCAGAGTTAGGTTTAATAAACTTAATAACCAATTAAGACACCTTTAACTTCACCCTCCATTAGGGTAATTTCTTTAATGAGTTTCAGAACATCTCAGCATATTCCTTCCAGAGATGTAGTCAGAATCGCGTGTGCAGGCACACACACACCTGATATGGATTTAGCCTTCGATACTGAAAGTCCAGTATTAACTGTGTCACCTTGGGAGAGTCTGCAACCTGCTGTCTTTTTCCCTAGGAGAGATTTAGACAAGCTTCTCAACGACCCTTCCAATTCTTGCCTTTTACCGATGAAAGTAGAGAAGATGTTTGCTGTGTGTTTTCTTTCCTCTGAGGTTGAAACTTTCCACATTCTATTCTGCAAGGAAACTCCGTAAGTCAGAAGCCAAACAACTCAAAATAGGTTCAGGAAGTCACTAAAAGTGACCAAACTCGCTAGGCCCAAACTGCTGAGAGTCACACTCAGACGAGAAAAGCTGCAAAGAAGACTCGAACCAGACTAGCTGACTGGAAGAAGCAGAAGCAAGCTGAGCTCTCTGCAAGAGAGTTAGAACAACTGAGTCACTTGGAAGGGACGTTCACCAACATGTTGAGCCTCTTGCAGGCTGGTCAGTGTGCTCCAGGTTCCCAGATTTTGTGAGTTGTCACCCATTCTGGGTGGGCTTTGGTGGTGCAAGCATCTTTTAGTCATTTCTGCTCCTGTAAGTAACCCCTCATCCATGCTCATGTTAAGTAATCCCAATAAAACTCATTGACACCCCAAGTGGTGTCTTTACTTTGGTCTGTCATGAGCCCCGTATCTGGGGTGGATAGATGTGTGTGTTGTGTCTCCACAGGGAAAGTCTTGTCAGACAACATTGCTGTTAGTACTTCCCTTTAGGGAGGCAGGGGTCCCCAGCCTGGTCAGAAAATATAGTGTTGGTTTGTGTGTGTGTCTGTCTGGACTCTCTCTGTGTATATGCTTAAATAAATCTCAAATGACCGGACAACTTTGCCCAAATTGTAGAATTACCTTAGTGATTAATGTTGTCGGTGCACGGAGATTCCTGGAAAGGCTGTTTATTACCATTCAATGTACAGATACAATTCGGAGGGCATTCAGAGTGACCAAGATGTGTTGATTGTCTCAAAACTGACTAGCCTCTCTACTCCCAAGAATTTGCAATGCTTTACTATCAGGAGCTATACCTTAAAAGACTCATCAGCGATTGATAGCTCTTATTAATCTGGCTCCCTGAAGTAGGGATCTTAAGGCAAAAAAATTTACCA
>LOEQ01000002.1:578237-593086 GCA_001685075.1 Bramus lutescens
CTGTGGCTCCCTTCCTTATTTCTGTCACCCATGCCAGGGCAACCCCACTGTGGGAAAATAACCTGGTAAGGAAGGAGGAGGGTATTACACAGAGAAAATGAAAGAGGAAATTTAAAATATTACTTATCTCATTTGCTACAACTGAATAGTCCTTTTTTTTCCTGGGAAGACTTATGGAATGGAACCCCCTACTTTTTCTTCTTTTATATTATGGTAAAACAAACAAGCATGTGAGATGGAGTAAAAGGTTGTCTAATTTACCTATTGCCTGTAAATACCCACTATTTAAATATGCATATACAATATATAATATATTTATATATATTTAAAACACCGGTTAAATGGACGTTTGTCTTCCCGTTTTATGGGAGCATGATCTGAGGAAAAGCAATGTCTGAACTTTCTCATTCAGAACGGCCAAGTGCTGATCATCCAATCCATGACCAATCTGCCTTTCAGTTTCTTTGTGACATTGTTCCTTCCCTCTGCATATTCAACTCATCTTTAAGGAGTTGGCCCGCTTTCCAGTTTCCTCCAAGCTAGCTCTTCCCAGAAGGGCAACAACTTTCATGTTGTTTTGTTGAAACTCAGTTTGAATTCCCAGAAACTTAGACGCATCCATGTTCAAATGTTAAAATACAAACACATTCCAAAATTAGATGAAACAGTACACTCTGCTCCAAAGAGGGGTGCACTAATTGGGGAAGACCCCGATGTGGCCTGTTTTCAGTTCACTGTCCATAAAGACCTCAGCAACAACTTGAGGGTCAAAGCTATGGTAGTGAGATGGACTGGTAGGCAACCCTAAGACAGAGCACTTGCTATATAGGTGTTAGATAAAGCTGGTGGTTTATGATGCTCAAGAATATCGTGAAAAATACCATAGGAAAGAGATTGAGTAAAATGCAACTCTTTGTTCGTCCACTTTTCTATTCATCCTTGGGGGGGGGCTCCTAAGAAGACAACCCCCTACCCTGTAGTTTGAAGCAACACCAGCAATAACTTCACATCCTAAGATGGCTTTCTTCCAAAATTTTTTTTTGGAATTTGTGTGCAAGTATGTGGTTGTGTGTGTGTGTCTGTCTGTTTGACTGTGTGTGAATGTATGTCACATTTGCGGGTGCACTCAGAGGTCAGAAGAGGGCATCAGATATCATGGATTTGGAGTTATGGGCCACTTACCCATGTGAGTGCTGGGAATTCAACTCTGATCCTCTGAAGGAGCAGCTAAGCCATCTCTTTAGCATGCCTGTTTTTAGGTTGAAGACTTCCTTGCTGGTTCTGTAGTTTTGAATCTACCCACATATTTGCCCTAATTGAGATAGAAACCAAGACTCCCAGATCTTTGGAGTACCAAAGGGCCCAGATCCAAGGCAAGCAAGATGCTTAGTGAGTAAAGACAACTCAAGCAGCATGGTAGAAGAATACTGACTTCCGTAAGTTGTCCTCTGACCTACACACACACACAATAAATAGAAACGTAATTTTTAAAAAGAGCCCTAGGTCCAATCAGGAAGTAAGCCTTTTTGCTAGTGGCCTAGCTCTCCCTGTAGCTCTCTAGCCCTGCCGGTCACTATCTTCCTTCTCTTCTTTTTCTAACTTCTGCTTAAACCTTTGCTAACTGGCACTCCCTGACCTACTGGATATTTAGCGTGAGCTCAAAAGATTGCTCAACTGCTTGTTGTGTAGCTGGAGGCAGGGAGGAGCTTGCCTGTTTTCGTTTATCTACAGGTGCTGGCCCTTTGCTACGTAAAGCATGCCGAAAGCACGCGCACAGGCCCGATCCATCCATCCAAGACGGCGTTGTTCTTCTGTTACCTAGAGAGGAGCTCCAGACCAGGCTGTTCTTCGGCATATTAGGGCAGCAAAGTCGCCTCCCACACAACAACCTATGAGACAAACTAATGGCCTTATATGGTAGTGACAGGAAGGTAGGAACTCTGGTAAAGGATCCTTAAAACCATTTAGATGTTCCCTTGCTCCTTACTGAGATGTTTGTACATGTAGTCATGGCAATAAACACTGAATAGCTGGCTGGGAAGGTTAAAAGCAACTTTAGAAATCCTCCTGCGGAGCAGTTTCCAAACATGGCTCACGCACATCAGAAACACTTGTGGAACTTGTTAAAAAGCTGGATTCTCTGGTACTTCGTGAGTATTTTCAAAATTACCATAACTAAGCTCAGGATCCCCGAATTCCATTTCAAATAACGAAGGAGTAGCCCTGTTGCAGAACCCACGGGAGACCAGCGCACTTGCGTCCTCTTTCTCTTCCGGTTGTGCTTTGGGCAAAGAGAGGGCAAATGAGGGGTAACATCCTATCCTACAGGCTTCTGGTTTGCAGCAGGTGACATCAATCCCCAGGAGCCTGCACGGAGTCATTAGCATCCATTAGCTGGTGTTTTCCTAATCTTTTTGTTTGGGGATGGGAGGTTATCCCCATGTAAACTCAGACGAGCCCCAAATTCATAATCCTGCCCCAGCCTCCTGAATACCGAGATTCCAGGCATGTATCACCACACATGGCCCGCTTTTATTTGTAACGTATAGCAATCTTAACTGCATTCCTTGCTGTTTTCCTTATGCTATTTCGCACTTTTTTTAAATAATCAATATAAAGCTGGACCATTCTCTAGAATTAATGAAAGACCTTTGGGCTCAGTCACTTTTTGATGATTAAACTACTCAGCTCTGAGGATTAAAGAGTCTAAAAGATTAATTACATTTGGGGAAAAAAAAACAAGAACAAAACTGAGGGTAGATCTTTTGAATGCCTAATTGCCATCAGGTGTTTGTTTTGTATAAGCTTCAGACCTAACAGAAGGGGGCTCAACTACACACGTTTATCTCTCATCTGATATATCATGCATGTTATTCCCTTGCCTCTCAAAGCAAACACAGCAGTTCTGTTACATTCAGTTTTTCTTTCTTTTTTGATTTTTCGAGACAAGTTTTCTCGCTTTCCCTAGGTAGCTTTGGAGTCTGTCCTGGAACTCACTTTGTAGACCAGGCTGGCCTCGAACTTCCGAGTACTCCTGAGTGCTGGGATTAAAGGCATGTGCCACCACTGCCTGGCTCCATTTATTTATTTATTTATTTATTTATTTGTTTGTTTGTTTGTTTATCACAAAGATTGGAAGAAAAGAACACTAAAAATATCTATTTCTTTTGATAACAAGAAAAATCTAAATGATAGCTAAGTGACCAAGCCAAAACTTTGCATGAATATATTTTTTTTAGCTTGTAAGCCTTGCTGCTTGAAAGCCTACTGGCCAATCCAAAATAAAAATGCTTAAACCCTACAATCAGAAAACCATGCAGCTGAGTAGGTTGTAGCTCATGCAAAAGAAGCCCGTGTTCTGACTCATCTAACATTTCATTTAATAATTTCTCTTTCTGACCGCAGAACTGAACTGGAATTTTAGTTTTCCTATAGTCTTCCAGCCTTGCCATTAACCAACAGTCTACCTTGTAGATGTTTAGCAGTAGACAATTCCTACTCTAAATTTGTTAGGTATTCTCCATCTAAGGACCTGCCCTGCTGGGACACTGCTCCTATCTGCCCCATAGGCATTTATCGTGATTGTTAATATAGAAGTCTACTCTCTCAAGTCTAGGTTTGTAAATTTGGCAATAATTGGAGTAATAATACTTACACATGGATTAGAATCTGTGTAGATTTAAGCTAATGCTTCTGGAATTTTCATTTCCAAGAAAATAAACTCACTCAGTTCTGGGTCACTTATAGGACCCCCAGAAGCATTCCGCAAGAAAAGACAAGATATGTAAGTGACTTAGGGAGGGCAGGACCATGAAGGATGGAGCAAAGAAACAGAAATAGGCAAAAAAAAGCTGTCAGGCGTGGTTCAGATCTGCCACACATAAGAGGAGCGAGAAGGAAGGACTGGGTGGATGGGATCTTAGACCACATGAAACTCTATAGTCCTTTTGATCAGGTTATTGGAGAGATCCAGAGCTAAAGTTGCTCACCCAGAGAAGTTTTACATTTGGGCATAAATCAGAACGCACCTCCATTTTAGTCACTGATCGGGACCAGCTGAGTATCCTGTGACTTTGGAGTGAACACTTGGATATCCGAAGGTACAATAGCTGGAGCCTGTTGACCAACTCCCTCCTCGAATCCAATTCTCTTGAAGAAAGATGGGACCAATATATGTCATCTCATCCTTCACCCCATAGATTTGACACA
Source organism: Bramus lutescens (assembly GCA_001685075.1). Classification (NCBI taxonomy): domain Eukaryota; kingdom Metazoa; phylum Chordata; class Mammalia; order Rodentia; family Cricetidae; genus Bramus; species Bramus lutescens. Next base: position 582,447 of record LOEQ01000002.1, read on the forward strand.
AGCTCAAGAGCAGGTCCTCCATGTTTCCTACAGTCCCCCTTCCAAGGAGAAACTCAGAAAGAGAAGGCTGGTGAAGTAGCTCACCTCTGCAGTTGGTTGGCGATTACCAAGAGGTGCTCAGTGAAGTAGATCCATAGGCTCTCTACACACACATCCATGCCCTGGCTGTAGAAAAGTAGACCTTTCTGACTTCCTGCTCAGGATCAATTGCTCCTGTCTGGATGGCAATTCTACGACTTGCCTACTTGTTTCTGGACATAAGAGTTGCTGAGGGTCTAAGTTGAAACTGTGTCTGAGAATTCAATAGGGCTCCTCAGTCTGTCCCTTCGGGGGCCCAGGATGTCTAGACCTACAGAATTACTAGAACCAGTCCCTGGGACTTGTGATTGTTAATCTCCTCCACTTGATGGGCTTTAGATTCACTGTGGGAGCCGACCACTGAGCATGTCTGGGAAGAGTTTCTAGACACAGGTGGAGGGGGGAAGACATATCCTGAATATGGACAGCACTATTCCACGGGCTGGGATTCTGGACCAAATGAAAAGGAAAAGTGAGCTAACTACCAATTGTTCTCTGCTTCCTGGCTATACATTCAGTGTAACTGACTAGCTGCCTCATGATCTGGTAGTTTCTCTATCATGATGACCTGTGCCATCTCAAACTACAAGACAGAATAGACATTTCTCTCTTATGTTGCTTCTTGTGGAGTGTTTTGTCACATCAATGAGAAAAGTAGCTATTAATAATACAGGAGTGATGGAGAGACAGTTCGTTTTCTTCCTCTTGTATTCTTAGTGATGATATAAGCTCATAAAAAAGGTCTCTAAAGTCTTGTGTCCTGAATGATGGAGCTCCATCCTATAGGGTATTGCCAGCCAACCCATACCTACACTGCACCTTCAGCCAGTCAGTTCTATGGAGGCAGGAGGGACTTTACATGCCATGGATGTTTGCTGAGGGACAGCTGACAGTGTAACTGTGCTGGCGACCTGAAGGTCTGGGCTGTATGCTCATGAAATAGACTTGCTTTCCAGTGCTACATGCTATATACACCAAGTCCATCATTTAATGGGTTACTTCTTTTGCTTGACTTTATGACTTGGCATGTCTAAAATAAAGCAAGCTCATAATGGAGAGTTCTGTGTACTTGATGTCCCATTATCATGCATTCCAAGTTTATATGGGCTCAGTTACACATCAAGAGCTATTTCTCAAAAGGTGCATGTTTTCTTCACTCTGTACAGCGTGGCTATGCTCCAGGACTGCATAGGTCCATTTATGAGTCTTCCGCTGGCGGGGGGGTACTAGTAACTCTACTTTCCTGCCACTGACATCTCTATCTACTAAAGCCTGACAAAAGATATGGCTAAGCAGTCATATAAGTTTGTAATAGACCTTCTGCAGAGCCTTAGTATGCTCTGGGTTCAACTCCATGAGGCACAAATACCATGATGCTGGTATATGTAGCACACTATTCCTAGGCATGGGATGTGTTGCTTCTAAAAAGTGAAGGGTGTCTTAGACTTGGGTTTCCTAACAAGGTAGAGAATGTGAGCCAAGGTAAGGCATCTCTTGTTTTGAAGGCATATCCAAGCAAATTCCTGGACACTAGACCCCTCACACACCAAACATTATTGAAATAGCAGATTTCTGACTCTTTGGAGATTCCCCTCACATTTCAGAATGCTTGTATCTGCCCAGTGTTTCCAGAATCGTAACCACCTCTTTTAACTATTCTTTTTGCCTGTTCAGCAAAATGCTAGCTATGTTCTAGGGGCAGTTGGAGGGTCCATATCTCTTTTTCAAAGAGTATTAAGACAAATGATAGAATAATGACCACGGTCCTAGAATAAAACTGTATTGGACCAGCTGCAGCACCATTTTCTGTCCTGGGTGTCCCCTAAAAGATGGCAACCTTCTGGCAACACTAGTAGAGGATGGCACAGTGTTCCTGAATATGGAATGTGTTGTTCCCAGAAATCCACAGGGTTGACAACCTAACAATGTAGATAGAGAATGTATCTTGTCTGTCCCCTTGGACACCTTGATCATTTCCAGCTTCCATATTTGTTGATCCCAATTATGTAGCTGGGGCTAGAAAAACTACTTCCATTTGCATCTAAGCATCAGGTGGATTCTGAATTGGGACCCAGTCACAATTTACGTTATAAGCTCGGGTACTAGCCATTATGTAGTTATTTGTTTATGTCTAACTGATTAGCCTATGAGCTATTTGAGAACTACGATTTTGTTAGATTTCATCTCTGTACCTGTAATAGTGTGGCCACACAGTAGGTACTCAATGACAGACAGCCGCTGGCTCTTACCTCGACCTCACTCCGAGATGGTGATCTTGCCTCCAGGAATCTTAGAATGAGACTGTGTTTAAGAGCTGTTTCTTCCCATTTTATAATCCTCTCTAGTTCTAGGATTAAAGGCGTGCACCACTGGAATTAAAGCCATGCACCACCTGGTTTCTATGGCACCTAGTGTGGTTACTGGGATTAAAGGTGTGTGTTATACCGCCTGGCTGTAAGGCTGACCAGTGTGGCTGTTTTACTCTCCCGATCGCCAGGCAAGCTTTATTTATTAAAATACAATTGAAATACCACTACACAGTCAGTATTCGTAACTGACAAGCCATCTCTCCACCCCCTCTTCTTATTTATTTTATCTTTGTAGAAATGGTCATACGTGTATACAAGGAAATATGATCATATCCACCCTTAATTTCTTTCTGAGTCCCACTCTGTGCTAGCTAATTTTATGTCAACTTGACACAAGTTAGAGACATTGGAGGGGAGGGAACCTCAAAAAAATTACCTCCATTAAGACCAGACTGTAGGTAAGCTTAACTTTTTTTCTTAACTAGTGATTGATGGTGGAGGGCCCAGCCCATTATGGATTGGACCACCCCTGGACTGGTGGTCCTGGGTTTTATAAGAAAGCAGGATGAACAAGTCATGAGGAATAAGATAATAAGCATCATCCCTCCATGGCCTCAACATGAGGTCCTGCCTCCAGGCTCTTACATTGCTTGGTTTTCTGCCGATAATCATACCTGCTGTGAGTTCATGCGTGTACTAGCTATGTCATGCCCAGAAAGCAGCATTTCTCAGCATTCTTCTGGCTCTTACATTTTTTCTGCCTTCTCTTTCCCAAGTGTTGACAAGGACAGAAAGTGAGGAGGTTGAGAGCTGTCCCGTTTAAGGTGGTGCCCTCCCAGTCATTAGTGCTCAGCATCCCTACATTAGCTGCTGCTCATTATTAAAGGAAGTTTATCCAGCCAAGCTTGAGAGTAGCACAAGTCTATGGGTATTAAAGTATTTAGAAGGCAGTTTTGACAACATTCTGCTCCCCTTTGCCATTTCTTCTTTGAATTAGCATTCCCACCCTAGCCTTGACCCTGACTCGGGTGATTCCTTCTCTTTTTATCTTCTGTGGGATAAGATTTTCAGACTTTGATTTCCATTAACCAAGAGACATCTTCCTACCTGCCACCACCACTCTTAAAGATGGTCAGGAGTGGGGATTAAACAGTTAACTGAAGGTCTAAGAAAAGGTCACTGGGGTTTGGAGAGCATTTAAGCAATCACTGAAGATTTGTTTCTTAGTTTCTTCAGATCTAAGAATTTCCCATTTTCCACATTCTTTTGCAAGACATGCCCCACCTTTGTAGGGGAAAACAAAACCTTCCGGAGTTAAAATAGCCGATCCATACATCTTCTAGGGGAGAGCCAGATCCTAGGAGGAGGCAGAGCCTAAAGGAATGTCAGCTCATGCCTACCTGAGAGATTATGAATACAGCTCACAGGGAAGCCACGTCAAGCTAGCAATGCCAAGGCAGCGAGGATGCCAAGTGGAGAAGTGGGGTATCAGAGTGGGCCTGAGGCCAGAGGGTAGGTCTATCAACATGCCAGAAATGGAGCTTAAACTAATGGAAAGGAGGAAGGACTAAATGGAAGTAGGGCAGAGAAAGTATGTCTGGGGGAGTGAAATGGGGTTTATTACGATGAAACTGGCAAACAGCCAGAGTCCATCTATGTACATCAGGCACACTCCCTTAGAATCCTAAAGCAAGGCCTTGAAGTGTCAGTTTCTTGTCAGACTTGTAGTGCCTGGCCCAGGGTATGCTGGGAAGTGATTCAAGCCAGGTACAAAGCTGGAACAGAAGTGGCAATTCAAAGACAAATGGCAATAAGAGACCAAGGACATGCAAAGACATGGTCAGTGTAGACACATCACATAAGTATCAAAGTCACCGCTAACTCAGAAGAGAAACATAAAGGGATCATGTCAGTGACCTCTTTCAAAGACCAGGGATAGGGCAGACTGGAACTTTATAAGATTAAAAACTAAGTATTTATGAAGTGTAAGAGGAAATAGAAATGAGCAATGACCACATGCAATGGCCGCATAGGCCCTGGAAGTGGGGCATGCATAAGTGTTGCAGGGAAAGCAGATACCACCTTGATGGGAGAACATCACACATGACTACCCAGAGTAAGTTCAAGGGCCCTACGGAAGCAAGTAGACAAGAGCCATAGAGGAATATCTGGGGGCATTTAGGAAAAGCCCTGAGGTCATTGAAGCACTGGTATATTAAGCTTAGGCTCATGAATAGAAGTACATCTCCAAACCCCACTGGCCAGGCAGTCAAGGACAACTGAGGTTCTACCCAATGGCATCTTCTCAGTCTAGCAATGAAGAGTGCAGGCTTGGGACAGCTGGGTACTAATGATGAAACAAAGGGTGTATGAGAACTAACACACAACCTAACACAGGAGGGCTTAGAGAGGAGCCAGCAGAGTCTGTGAGACTTACTCTAAGTTACAGGAAAAGAGATTAAATGCTGCTGTAACGAGGAGGCCAACCAAATAACTGCCACAGCTATGTGCAGATATATTCTTTCTGGAACTCTATTTGGCTTTATACAGAAAGAGTGATAAAAATATATATATCTAGCTCTTAACAAAAACTTTCACATCTAGGAATCTAAACTAAGGAAATAACAATTGCTATACTCAGTTTTATATACATAAAAGCTCAACACTATATTATTAATATTATATTATTTGTGCCCAAAGAAAATTGGGAACAATAAAAACACTCAAAGAAAGAGAACTGGACAATCAAAAGAAACTTCTGGAAAACAAATTAATGGTTAAGGAGGTTTTTTTGTTGTAGATATGAGAGAAAGTACAGCCAGAGGCATCTGGAAGAGTCCAGAGCATGGAGAGAAAGCAGCCAATGAAACATGGCCAATAGACTGAACTGGGCCATGAGAAGGGATGGGGTGTGGGTATAGTGGGGAGAGCAAGTGAGAGAGGAAGAGAAGAGAGAAGGGCAAGAGACAGGGGCCCAAGAGAACCAACCATGCTGAAAAATAAAATATGGCCACATCAAATCATACTTTTGAAGAATGCTAAATAGCGCTAGAAAAAGTCTATATTGGAAATGCATAAGAAATTCTCTCTCTCTCTCTCTCTCTCTCTCTCTCTCTCTCTCTCTGTGTGTGTGTGTGTGTGTGTGTGTGTGTGTGTATTATGTAAAAACCCAAGAGGAAATAGGGCTCTGCCTCCTTTGATTGTATTTTTTGATGTGGGATTCCCCTCTGTATGCTGTGAATACCATTGGGTAATAAAGGAACTATCTTGGTGTATGATAGGGCAAAAGACTAGAGCTAAGCGGAGAAAACTAAACTGAATGCTGGGAGGAGGAAGGTGGATTCAGAAGAGAAGCCATGGAGCCGCCACCAGAGACAGACATGCTGAAACCTTGCCGGTAGGCCATGAGCCTCGTAGTAAAATATAAAATAATGGAGATGGGTTAATTCTAGATGTAAGAGCTAGCTAGCAATAGGCTTAAGTAATTGGCCAAGCAGTGATTTAATTAATTAAGTTTCTATGTGGTTATTTTGGGAGTCTGGGCAACCGGGGAATAAGCGGCCTCCTTACTACAGTATTTCATAATCATGTATGGCATGTATATATGGCCAGCATGACTTATAATACCTTTGAAGAGTGCTGTTGTTCTTGATTTCAGGAAATATCTAGGCACATAGAGCACAGTCTTATATTTTTGCGTTACTAAATTCTTCAATTTTATTTGCCTTGATTATATTGGTGTAGCAGTATGTGTACATGTAACACAGTAAAGCTAAATACACACACACACATATATATTCTTTCATCATCTTCAAGTATGGAAATGGCATTACATTAAAAGTGATTGGTGCTGTTTTAACCTATGTGTCTTAACATAAAGCATGGTGGAGCAGACAGCAAAGTGGCGGGGGTGGGATGGTGTAGGTGAGCTTTCATGTCCTGTTTGCCATCTCTAGAATAACCGACACAGAGACTTAATATTAAATACAAATGCTTGGCTACTGGCTCAGGCTTATTACTAACTAGCTCTTACATTTTAAATTAACCCATATTCCTTATTTTTGTTCTGCCATATAGGGGTACTTTTATTAACATGGTCCATTCATTTTATGCCCCCTCTGTATTTGGCTATCACTTCAGACTCTGCCATTCTTCCTATAGCATTCTCCTAGCCTGGTTCCACAGACTAACCTTATTCTGTACACCTATTGGCCAGTCAGAGGCTTTATTAACCAATCACAGCAACATCTATTTGCACAGTGTAAAGGAATATTCCATAGCAGAGTGGGGTAAGTGAACAGGACTGGCTAAGTACTACTAGGAGATAGATGGATACTCAGAATCCATTGGGATGGTAGCAAAAGTGTACCCTGAATACATTTGCCAGTGGCACAAGGGGGTTTTATGATCTGGTGTTTTAAGAACAGAGACATGCTTGCCTTGGTTAACATGACCATGGGCATACATGGGTGAGGATGGAGGACTCATATGACTCTAACGAAGTCAGAAAACACCCGACACCGCACTGCTCTGCTTCATGGAGACAGTGCATCTTTGGACAAATAGAAGTTGTTTTTGAATGCATTACAGTTTGGCTCATCGTTTGGGCCTCTTGATAACATCAGCTGCCCCGTCCATTGACTGCTGTGCCATTTTTATGCCGATACAGCTGCTGTTGGTCTGTGCTCTTCTGTCCCCTGCAACTAACAGACAGCTTCCTCTCGTCTTCTTTCTGTCTGTGGCCTCTGCTCGCTCATAGTGCCTGCCACTCCATGTTTCTCTTTCTGCATGTTGCTCTTACCTCTGTCCCTGATACATCATTACCCAAATCCCAAAACTTTTTATTTAAAGATATGGCCTTATTGGTACTAGTAGCTACCCTTCTTATTTAGTAGAACTTCCTTACCAGACTATTTCATAAAACATTAGCAGACCTACAGATGGGCTGCCCTCACAATGATGAAAATCTGGTTGACCTGGCTGGTGATGGCAGGATATAGGGGCCTGAGGCTAGCTCTTCTCAGAAGGAGCAATGGGCATTCCAGGAACTGGAAGAATGAGAGGTTTTCTCCAGTGCAGAGTCCATCCGATCTGAAGCAGAACCCTTGGCAGAGGTTAAAATAAGGCAGGGATATGAAAACTGGAATAATAGTTCCCAAAGGAAAAGGGAGTGAACAGCTGGTCAGACAGAACAAATATGTGTGTGTACATCACTCGCGTGCACACACACAAGGAGAGAGAGAAAGGGAAAGAGAGAGAGAGAGAGAATGTAAATGTAAAAAAAATACTACAAATCCCACTCCGCTGATTTCCTCACTTACTTTTGTCACTGAAATGTCAATGAACATTGTTTATCACAAACTGGCACCCCGGTTTAAATTGCCATTCCTCTTCCTAATCACCAGGCTTCTGACTTAAAGCCCTGAGTAAAAGTAAGAAAATACCTTCTTACAGACCCAGGAGTTTACAATTTCTTGGTACTGAGAGTTCAAAATGGATTCACCCAGTGAAAAATTGGTGAATTTTTGGTGAACCCCAGGGGACAAAGTTGATTCCTTTTGTGTTGGAAGCAGTACGCATGGAGAATGAAGTCTTTGAGTCAAGACTGACAAGACCTTGGGTTCTGGCTTTTCCAGTTACTACTAGGTGACCTGGTTCAGACTAATCACCCTCTGTAAGCCCCTGGCTCCACATGAGAAAAGTGGAGCAGTGAAGGCTCTTTGCAGAGCTGTGCTTGCTGAAATCATGGTGAGTGAAGATCTAAAGCTATTACCCTGGATGTTCTCTTTACTGTGGGATGAGGGAGTAGGAGGCCAAGCCACTCATTTCAAGCTATTGTTTTCTGGGCTTTGTTTATCATCATGAGAACTGCCCAGAGCAGAAGGCTCTTGACTATGATAGTACATCAAAGTCTTTTCGTATGGGCTACATAGCAGTCAAGTTCTCTAAGAAGGGAAATTTGAGAATATTCTAGAATTCAACGTCTCTGGTCTGTGCTTCTATAACACCACCCCCAGGAAGAAAAAGGTGCAGAATAAGTTATCACATCAGTTCTGGGGTTCATTCAGCTGTCATAAGGGGCTATGATATAATTTACAGTAGTATGTGACTTATGCAATGTCATCAGTGTTTTACTTATTATTCCTCTTTAGGACGTGTGTCATGAGGCTGTCACATCTGTCATAATTACAGGTAGAGACACTGTTGAGAAAGGGTGAGTTTGAGAGGAATACAAGCAAGTCTCTGAAAACCTTTAGTTTTCAGGAGTCTCCTTCCCTCAGCAAACTTGGTTGTAAATCTCCCATGAATCAAAACACCTATGTTGTACATATATATATTTAAGATAAAATGCATCATGAGCTATATGAAGATTAATACTGTTATATATATTCTCAGGTATTGGTTAAATTGAAACTGCATTTATAGAAGAGAAAGAGTCAATTCTAACCACTCACCCTGAAGGAATTCTGAGCCCAGAGCAGCGATGAGGATGTGATGTGTTGAGGATGTAATCTATGGAGAGATTTTCTTCTCTGCCCATTTATAGGCATAAAATATCTATGTATATGTGTAAAATATTCATGTATTGTTTCTAGGATGGATACATTAAAGCTTGTTTTTACTTAAAGTATTTTATGAATACCAAAAATGCCTTTGCTTGATGGAAGTGGGTCATTTCAAAGTTATAGAGTAAAATAGAGCTAACCATCTAGGGCATATTGAAAAACCCCTGCTGAAGGAGACAGGTGACCTTGTCTAGAGTTTAATCTCTACTATTAAGTCATACAACTTTGAGCAAGTAGTTTATTCTCCTTGAGATATGTTTCCTTTAAACCGAATAAGGATGTTAATAATAATTGACATTTCATAGACTTGCTTTGAAGATTAATTGAAATCATGTGTGTGGAAGGACTTTGTACCCTAGAATCAGAAAAGAACACAAAAGTTAACACTTGTTGAGCTTATATTAGAACCCAAATACTCTTTCTACTATGGCTATTATAGTATTTCTACTAAGTAGCCGCAAATACCCATCTCAGTTTCAGTGATACTTTCCTCCCACCTTGTATACCTCCTTCAGTTGCACACAAAGAATCTAGGGCACCCCTTCAAATGTGAGCAGGAACTCACCAACCCCCTCCCATAAAAAGACCTGCAGAATACCAATCTTGTAAATTTCCTGCCTTCTGATTTGAACGACAGTATTACAATGAACATGACGCCCCGCATCATGGCCCACGTGCCACCGTAGGAGGGATACGGACTCACTGAGGCTTGTATTAGAAAGAAGAAATGTCCCACTTCCAGGGTTGGATCATGGCAACTTCAAGCACAATTGGACTTCAAATCTTTATGGGGTAGGTGTAGCTGGTATTGTTGAAGTCTGAGAAATGACCTTGTGTTGGAAGGTTGATGGGATGAAGTACCCCAGCCTGAGTTGTCTAAACAGCAGAGAGGTGTTTTCTCATGATTCTGGAAGCTGGAAGTCCAAGATCCAGGTGCTGGCATGGATGCTTTCTTAGGAGGGTCCTAGATGATTGCCTTCTCCCTGTGTTTCCTTGGATCTGCTGTGTGTCTCTGTCCTAACCTCCTCTTCTTATATCAGCTGTTGAATTAGGATCACACAGAGACACCATTTTTACTTAGGTACTCTTTTAAAGGCCTTCCCTCCAGATATACTATCAGAATTCTGTGGTACATGATAGCACTTGGAGGAGGTGTAATGGGGGGTAGGACTTCAACACATGAATTTTGGAGGGGTATAGCTCAGCTCGTAATACTTTCTTAATAAATCAAAGTAACTTTGTCCCCAAGAAAATTTCCCAAAGCCTGTCTCTGTGTCCCTCTGCCTCTCTCGGTTTCTCTATGTTTGTATTTGTCTCTCCATATGTGTGTGTGTACATACATAGGTGTGGATATATGCATGCATCCACACACAAAAACACGTACAGATGCACACACACGGACAGACACACATGGGCACACACACATATCCCTACCTTGTTTTCTTTCCTTCTTCGCTCCAGTTCTGCCTTGCTCCCAATTCCCCAAACTGCTTGGCACCTCAAACTCTGATTCATAAGTAAAACACTACTGTTGGCATCGGCAGCTTCATTATACTGTGGTACTGGTGTTCAAGATAAGTCCAGGATGTTGAAATACCAGTTCTCTGTGAAACACATTCGAAGGATCCTTTTAGAATCCTCTGACCTTTGACCTATATCTATGCTAGCTCTTTCTTTCTTTCTTTCT
>LOEQ01000002.1:601939-613309 GCA_001685075.1 Bramus lutescens
GCCTGCCCGAGACGCTCGGGCTCCCGGAGCTTCCCCGTTGCTTTTCTTCCTCGGGTTTCCATGTCCGCGTTCCCTGGGACCCTGTTAGGAAGTTTGCTTGCGTTCTCACTAACTCCACTGTGACAGATGCAGAGGCTGAGGAACGGTAACGCCACCTCCTGCTCCGTCCTCACTTCTGGCACGTCTTATCCTGGAGCCGGCTGTTTGTTACACACCGCCCCCCCCCTTCCCGTACCCTGCCCTCCTCCCAGGCGTTTCTGTCACTTTCCTCCTTGCATTCCTTGGGCTCTGGTCACACTTTTCCCAGCTGTGGCCCTGGGGTAAATTGTGTGCTTTGCAAGACGAAGAATTGATAAACTGAGATTACAGTTAACCACCAGGGGAGCCTGCCCCTGAAAGTTTTATTGCCGAGAATGTCCCAGGACTTTGTCTTTGATGGAAACCTGGTGTCCTGGAGTCCTGTCTTGCTTCCACAAAACGAAGTTGCACAAGGCTTCTGGTCTTGGGGCTCTTTTGACAATACCCTGAGTTTATCTCACTTTTTTTTTTAAACCACTAGCCGTCTGTGGAGATCAAAGATTGGGTTTCACACCGTGTTCTTTTGATATCTTTTAAGGGGAGGGGAAATGTTATGCGTTTCTCAACGAAGACCATAGTGGAGCCCAGCAGGTTTTGTTTTGTTTACCTTTTTCTTATGTGGGAATTCGGTTTACCTTCTCATTGAATTTGGGGGACAGGAGTTACCTCTTTATGAAAAAGAATTCAAAATTAGATCTGAAACCCCCACATGAGATTTAGGTCACTTTCTTCCCGTGATTTCTTTAGGCAGTTTGCCAGAAATGCCTACTTAGAAAGGCTTCAAGTAATGCGCAAGGAAGGAGCTCTGACACTTAAGCCTCACTACCCTTAGGGTGCCCAGAGCTCTGGTCTCATGATTTTGAGAAGCTTGAGAGTGAACTTGAGTAAGGCAGGCCCAGATAGAAAATGTTTCAAATCCCCAAAATGGCAGAAAATAGAACTTCGTCTGGGAAGAAGAAAGCACCCTTGGGCAAATACATGTTGGCTGTTCTGTTTATATATAGAGCATATACCTGACTTTCCAGTGGTTTCATCTCCTCTGTAAAAGCCGTTTCTGCAGCAAGTGCTGTTGGTCTTAAGGGTTTAGAGTAATGTACTGAGTAAAGTTCATGCCCAGAAAGCATCATGGAAGGATTTTTATTTTATCTTATGCCTTTGATCACCTATTCCACATTCACTGAGAAGAGTCGATCCCACTATGCTAGAGAGAACCCCTGACAACCTTTCCATTTATTGAGTAACTAGAGACAATATGGGGTATAGCCCAAAGCATAATGTTATAGAAAGAAGTGTGTTGAATGTCCTGTAGGAAAGTAGAGGCATGGTTCTTTTTAGTGCATAGAACATAAGGTTTCTTGGAAGAAGCATCTTGTGTGAGTTTGAAAGCTCAGAGAATGGGTTTCAGTACATACAGAGGAAAGAGCCCTCCTTGGCAGAACGGCAGGTTATCCCCGCTGTACACCAGGATGTCACTGGTCCAGTTCTGCAGTCGAGCATTTAGGGCGCTTTCCTTGCTTGAGTTTTTGTTGTTGTTATTTTTTAAAACTTCCCACTCACTTCCAGCGTGGTCATGAGTCACATACATTTGTTGGTAAAGAAACAAGGCGGTTTGCAGATCATTTTGTTATAAGATTTTTGTGGAAGGTTAGCATTTTATTGTTTCTCTTTATTACTACTGTGATAAGGAAATGAGCCAGCCTGTGCAGAGTAGACACTGGGTGATACTGCTTCCTTTGTAATAGTCTTTCTCTCAAGACGTGTGTCAGTGTATGTTCTTGAGAAAGTTTTCAAATACCAGTCTCCCTTTTAAAGAGGTAATCAATACTTTATATGCTTTTAAAAATTTTGTTGAATTTTATATATATGTGTATGCCTGAGTGTATGTATGTGTGTTACATGTGTGCAGGAGCCTCTGAAGGTTAGATAAGGTATCATAGCCCCTGGAACTGGAGTGACAGATGGTTGTGAGCTGCCATCTGAGTACTGGGAACCAAACCCAGAACCTCTGGAAGAGTGTTCAGTGCTCTTGCCTGGTGGGCCATCTCTCCAGCCCACATGAAACTGTTGGGGAAGGAGTGAATAGAGTTCCAGGGACTTTCAGTCACAACATTTTATAGTTGTGCTTATTATTCATCTGTCGATTTTTGCTTAATGTGTTTGATTTTGTGTATCCCTGACTGGCTTCCAAAGGAAAAATGGGAAGGGGAGAATAAAAGGGAGTATTGTGATTGGACTGGTGGGAGAATTTTGAGTGGATCCCAAGGTAGATCTGGTGGGTAGACTCTTTGAAAACAAAATAGTTTTTTAATATGGAAATTTTTAAGCATATATGAAAGTATATAAATAATAATAAATACAAATAATATAAGGAATTTCTCTATATCCAGCTTCAGCATCACAGAATATCAATTTATGACCAGTCTTTTCTCCCAGTACTGTGAATTGAACCCAAAACCTCAAACATCCTAGGCAAGTGCTCTCCCACTGAGCAGTTCCCTCACATCCTTTTAAGATACACATTTGATTTAGGGGGAATATCTTAAATTGCTGAACTTGCTTTTCTGCAACTGGAATATCTGGGGATTGGAGGCATGTATCACTAAGCCTGGCCATTCCATTTATATGACCCCTTCATTCAGCCTTCCATATTAATTTGATATAAATCTTAGACATCATATTATTTATCCATAAAATTTCAGCATGTTTTTCTCAAGGAAAGATGATTAAATATGACACCAACATTCTCCATAATTCAGTTCAGTGTTTAGTCAAATTATAGGTCATTTTTTAATAGCTTGAGTCAAGGTACAAATAAGCTTCATATATTGTAATTGATATGTACACATTGACATACACATAATTTATGCATAATTTATACATAATAGAATTTATAGTTCATAAATATACACTTTGAATCTTGACAAATAATTTGTACCCATGTAGTCACTATAATAAAAAAATTTTTAGAATGATGCTTGCATTTATTTATTCAGTTTATTCATACTAATTTGTAATTTCTCCCACATCTACATACTGCCCTGTTCATAGACAACCAATTATAATGCTTTTTGCTACTAAATACTAGCTTTAATATTTCTAAAGTTTCATATAAATATAATTATGATAATATACATAAATTGTTTTTCTACATTTTTGACCTGACTTTTTTGACTTAGCATAATGCTTTAATTTTTTAAAGAATTTTTTTAAATGTGTGTGAGTGCTTTACTTGATTATGTTTGTGTATGTATCACATGCATACCTGGTGCTCTGTGAACTGATCGTGCGGATGGTCGGAAGTCGCCATGAGTGCTGGGAACCCAGCCCAGTCCCTTACAAAAGTACCAAGTGCTCTTAGCTGTGGAGCTGCCTCTCTGGCCTTCAGCATAGTGCCTTTAAGATTCATCCATGAGTTCTTGCTATGTCGTGGAAATCTTTTGTTAGTGGTGGTATCCCATTTTAAAACTGTACCCCCACTTTATTGGCTTATCTATTGAGGGATATTGGCTGTTTGCAGTTTCTGAATGCCTTAAAAATATTTGTGAACAAGATTGGAGTGAATGTACGTTTTCATTTCTTGTGTGTGTAAGTAAAGGAGAAGATTTAACTATATAAGAAGCTGCCAGATTGTGTTCCTCCAACTGTGTGCCTTGCATGGCGATACTGTATTCAGTTACTATTGCTCTACATCCTCAACAAAATGTAATATTTTGGTTTAGCTGAAATTAAAGTTTCTTGTGATTATTAGTATCTCAGTTTAGTTTAAATTTGCATCTTCCCGATACTGAACACTATTCCAAGTGCATGTTTCCCATCTGTGTTCCTCCTTCTGTAAATCATTCCTTCATTACTTACTGAGTTTATTAGTTTGTGAGTGGTGTTAGTATTCAGGCATCTGCACTGGCCTGCCCTTAGGCTTCTGACAGGATGTCCTCAGCTGCAGCCACTAAGAGCACTTTGCTGTGTTCCCTTTTAAAAGGACCCTGCCCACCTCCCCCCTTCCTCTCTCTTCCTCCTTCCCCCTCTCTTTCTCTCTCTTCCTCCCCCCATCTCTCTGTCACTCCCCCTTCTCTCTCTTTCTCTTCTCTTCTGCTACTCCTGTCCCCAGAGGCCGGTCTCCCCCTCTTTCCTTTTCCTATGTTCCCTTTTCCCTGATAAAACCCCTCCATGCGAACTCTGTTGCATGGCATCTTTCTCTTGCTTGACTGCTTTTTTTTTTAATTATAACAAGTGGTCTTGACATAATTCAGATACAAACTCTTTGTCAAACATTTTTTCCAATTTTAGCTCACATTTCATATTTTAAGAGGATATTTTAAAGATTAAAAGTTAATTTTCATCCACTTTGCTAATATTTTCTTTTGTTGTTTTTGCTTTGGGGGGTCTGTCAGGGAAATCATTTTTGCCTATAGTTTCAAAAAATATCCCGGAATTTTTTAATGCAAATGGTAAATATTTTAGGCCATACTGACTCAACTGCTAAACACTGCTCCTATGGCTGAAAAGAAATTATATACAATACATAAAAACATGGCTGTAATCCTAGAAATAACCTTACTTTAAAAAATAGGCCTCTGTTTTCTATTCCTCTAAATTTGAAGGATTGGTGTTTAGATTTTATGTTTAGGCCTAGAGGACCTATCAAGTAAATTGGTATGCTGTGGATTAAGGGTTGATACTTATTTTCATCACATACACTTATCAATTATTTATTGAAAGATTACTTTTTCTGTGTAAAAATCAGTTGATCTATATATTTGGTTTTACTTTTGGACTCTATTCTATTGCTGTACGTTGTCAGTATGTCAGAAATCATACTATCTTGATTCCTGTGGCTGAACAGTAAATCTTAAAGAAGTCTTAAGTTCCCCAGTTGAATTTTTTTTTGTTGTTTCATTTATGTAACATTTTAATGTAAAATTTAAGGTCAGGCTGGGTGTAGTGTCGCACGCCTTTAATCCAGCACTTGGGAGGCAGAGGCAGGCAGAGCTCTGTGAGTTTGAGGTCTGCCTGGTCTACAAAGGGAGTTCCAGGACACCCAGGACTACATAGTGAGACTGTCTCAGAAAAAAATAAATAAATAAGGTGCACAATGATTCCTTGAAACTATAATTTGAGGTAGGAAAACTGCTGTGAATTCAATACTAGTGTGGGCTACACAATGAATGCCAGATTTTCTAGTTTCATTTCTGACTAAAAGCAGCATAGGAGGAGAGGGCTTATTGCACTCAAAATTCCAAGTTACAGTCCCGTCTTGAGGGAAGTCGAGGCAGTCACATCACATCCACAGTCAAGGGCAGAGAAATGAGTGGATCCTTGCTTGCTTCTGCTTGCCACTTACTCAGACTTTCTCCAGTCCAAGTGGACTGGGTCTTCCCAGAACAATTAGCTATCAAGACCAGTCAGTCCTCTATAGAGATGTCCATAGACCTGATAGAGACCCTTCCCCGCTAATTCTAAGCTGTAGTAAGTTGATGGGGTTTGTTTTTTTGTTTTGTTTTGTTTTCGTTTTTGTTGTTTTGGTTTTTGAAGATAGGTTTCTCTGTATAGGAGTCCTGGCTGTCCTGGAATTTGCTTTGTAGACCAGGCTGGCCTCAAACTCACTGAGATCCTCCTGTCTCTGCCTTTCCGAGTGCTGGGAGTAAAGGTGGGCACCACCGCTGCCCTGCAATAGGGTCTTTTTGTTTGGTTGGGGTTTTTTGTTTGTTTGTTTGTTTCCCTGAGAAAGGGTTTCTCTATTGCTTTGGAGCCTGTCTTGGAACTAGCTCTTGTAGACCAGGCTGGCCTTGAACTCAAAAATATCAGCCTGCCTCCCAAGTGCTGGAATTAAAGGCGTGTGCCACCGCCCCAACTTAGTATTTTGTTTTTCAAGACATGGTTTCTCTTTGTACCTCTGGCTGTCCTAGAACTTGCTTTGTAGACTAAGCTGACCTCAAACTCAAAGAGATCCCTCTGCCTCTGCCTCCTGAGTGCAGGAATTAAAGGCATGAGCCAACACTGCCCAGCTGCAAGTTGATGTTTTAAATTTGACCAACATTAGACTATGGTATGAGAGCTGCCTTCTTTCTTTTTATTTTTAAGATATTGAACCTTCTTATTCATGAAAATGGTTGCTTTATTGTGGATTTAGTCAATTATTTATTTGATTTTTTGCAGTAGTGTTTTTTTTTAAGATAACATAATTTTGTCATCTCTGAGTGAAGTGGTCTACTTTTAGTCTGGATATATTTTATTTCTTACTGTGCTGCTTTAAACTTTGATTATTAACAGCAGTATTTTCACCATGAGCTATAATGGTGACTGAGGCTTTTTATGCCTTTTATCAGATTGAAGAAATTCACTTCTAGTTTAACTTTGCAGACTTTTTAATGATCATGAATGGGCAAGGAATTTTGTTAGATGCTTTTTCTGTATCTTTTGAAATGGTCACATGAGTTCTTCTAGTGTTGTTAAATTTACATCCCTGGAACAAGCTCTTTTTAAATATGATAATGTTATAGTTTGTGTGTAAATACTGCATTTGAGGAATTTGATCTATGATTTTGTTGTGTCATTGTTTGGTTTTAGTATCAGGAGAATGCTGCTTCAAAAATATTTGGAAAGATTCTTCCTCTGTTTTGCGAGTGTTTGCATATATTATTTTTTCTGGTTCAATGGATTTTTTTTGGTTCAATGGATTTTTATCAGTAAAACACAGTAGATTTGCAATTTTGTTTCAGGACGTTTTAAATTATGAATTCAATTTTGTAAAACGTATAAGAACTATTTAGATTTTCTGTTTCTTTTGTTGGGTTTCTTTGAAGTTGTTCAGTTTAAAGTTGCTGTAAATGCCTTTGTAGCCCTTTAATATCTATTGGGTCTGTAATGATTTTCCATCTTTCACTCATATTAGTAGTTTGTGTTTATTGCTGTCTTTATTTTTTAATCAGTCTGGCTAAATCTTTATCAGTTTAATTAATCTTTTTTTTCTTATTCAGAGATAGGGTTTCTTTGTGTAGCCTTGGCTAGTGTAGAACTAGCTCTGTAGACCAGGCTGGCCTTGAACTCACTGAGACCCACCTGCCTCTGTCTCCTGAGTCTTGGGATTTAAAGTGTGCACCACTACCTCCCAGCATGTTTTTATTTTCATTCAATTTAAAATACTTTAAAATTTTACATGTAGAAATTTGGCCTATATATTAAAAACATGTTTTTTAATTAACAAATATTTGGAAATTCAACAGATACCTTTATGCTGTTGTCACATTTAATCTTCTGTAGGTTAGAAAACTTATACTTCATTATTTAAATTACTTATTGGAAGTAATTGTATAATCTCATATATGGTCTATTTTAGTGATTGTGTATTCTGCCATTTTGGGATGGAATTTTCTGTAGTCTGTCTTGTCAAATTTGTTAATATTGTTTTTCAGATCTTTTAAAGCCCTAATAATTGTATGGTTTTATTGTGTTGATGCTGAGAGAAGAGTGGTTTAGAATGTGCCATTAGATAAAAGTTGGGAGATTGTAGAGTTTACTCCATTGAAAGTTCAAAGACTGTAGAATTTATTTAACTGGTTGATTCCGTCTCTCAAAGACTAGTGCTGTCCCTTGCTCTGTGTAGTCCAGCATCTGAAAATAGTATCAACGCCCCCACCCCTGCTTTTCTAGTTGTTTAGTAAATGGACAAATCTATTGATATTTATCCTTGCACTGTATCTTTTAAGGATTTCTTTGCCTTTGAATAGTATCTCATTATGTAGACCTAGCTGGCCTTGAACTCATAGATCTACCTGCTTGTACTACTACCAGTGATCCTCTTTTAAGACTTTTTAATCTAGACATTTTTTCTTTATCTATTTTCTTGTAACTTTTGTTGAAGAAATTGTGTTAACTCAGTTCAGGTTTTGCTGGGGGCATACTGTGATATAATTTGGCATAATTTTCTGTTTACAGTTTATAAAGTATAAGTATAAAGCAGTTGGATCCAGAGTAGGGCTGTCTGGGCTGGAGAGGTGGTTCAGTGGTTAAGAAAACTGGCTGCTCTTCCAAAGGACCAGGGTTCAATTCCCAGCACCCACATGGCAGCTCACAACTGCCTGTAAGTACAGTTCTAGGGAATCTGATACCCTCATAGAGACATACTTGCAGGTAAGAGTGGGCTATTCTATGCTTGAAGGTGTTTAGCATGTCCATGGGCTTTACCCACTAGATGTCAGTAGAACCCCTTCCTCCACTGTGACAACCAAAAATGACTCCAGATGTTAAATGCTTTTAGGACCGTGTTTTGCTATGAAAAATAGAGGCTGCCTAATACACAGCCCACTTAGGAATGTGAAAACATCTGCTTAACAAAACTAGCAATCAGGTGATATCACCATTATAGATAGGAATATAATTATTCAGACATTTTGAAGAGAGTGTATAAAGGACATTTAGAAATTTGATGCTTCACAGAATGGAAATTCACAGGATCTAAAGAGAGTGCAAGTTACCATTTTAGGAGAGAAAAATGCTAGAAACAATCAAAGAATGGTAAAAACACAATAATTCCTTTTCAATTATAGGTTGCTTTCATAATGATTTTTCTGCAACTTGTTGAAAAATTTGAGATGTTGCATTTCTGCAATAGATGATTCAAAGACGGTTTTTACTTTTGTGAGGGGGCTTTATAATTTTATTATAAATCAATAATTTTAAGTAAAAAAGTATTTCAGTGTTGTGCTTTTTATGCTTAAACTTATTTGTGTCATAAAATTACTTTAAAATATAGATTTATAAGATAATCCTTTTAATTTAAAAATTATCTTATTTTTGTGAATATTTGCAAATATCCTTTGGAGGAAGAATGGTAACTAATATTCTTTAGATTACTGAAGTATTAAGTTTGTACAAAAGATACCAGAATTTCCCATAAACAACTCTACTTATAATGTAACCATCTCATATCCCTCCACGTATTCTGTGTCAGGTTCTGTGGACAGTAGCTGGCTGTTTGGAAAATGGTGGGGAGAATTAGAGTCAGATCTACTGTAGAAAATGTCAACCACTCAGGGCAGATGGTTTTCCAAGACAGGCTTCTCTCTGTACCCCTGGTTGTTCTGGAGCTTGCTTTGTAGAGTTCCAAGTTAACCTCGAACTCACAGAGACCCCCTGCCTCTGCCTCCTCAGTACTAGGATTAAAGGTGTGTGCCACCATTGTCTGGCACATGGCACATACTTTCTTCTCTTGATGTCCTTGGCCTTCAGAATCCTTTCTTCTCCCTTAGTTTTGAGTGACCAGTGGTTTCATGAGTTGTTCATGGTGCATTATTCTTCTCCAGCGATATTTAAGGGAATGTTGGTTTTTTTAAAACATGTATTCAATATTATTATTGCTTTAAATTTTGATATAGTTAAATTTGATACTTTATGTGTACATTTTAAACAGTTAAATCTGAAAAGCTAAAACAGAAAACTGTAGTAAGTGACCAAGGAGCACTTTGTTCTCAAATTGTCTTTGCTAGGTAACAACCCAAAGTATGCATTGATTTATTACTTCCCCTGTCTTTGCTTGTTTCTTCCTTGTTTTTTCTACAACCCACGATTTTTTTCCTCCTCTCCCCACACTACCCTGTCTCCCTTTNTGTGGTCATTTTTCTGTCTCCCCACTATTCTTATAGGCACCCTTCCCTATGTTTTCCTCTCTATTCGTGTATTGAATTCAAGAGCCCTTGTATTCTGGGGACTCCGCTGATTTTTTTTGTTTGCTTGCTTGCTTGCTTATTTGTTTGTTTATTTATTTGTTTGTTTGTTTATTGAGGCAGGTTTCTCTGTGCAACAGCTTTGGATGTCCTGGAACTCACTCTGTAGACCAGGCTGGCCTCAAACTCTGCCTCCCACGTGCTGGAATTAAAGGCGTGAGCCACCATGGCCCGCCAGTGTAGCTCATTCTTTTGTAAGTGGTGGGCTAGGCCATGTTATAAGTTACCTGTGAGGAGCCTTTGTCTCCCTCTTTATCACTCGGGGTTTGGCGATGGGGGATGAAAGTGGTCCAGGAAATACAGATTAATTATCCAAGAACTCCCATCAGCCAAATCCAGTTCTCAGGTGACTTTTCCTAAGCCCTGTCTCCAGTAGGGAGACCCTGTCAGGCCAAAATCTGTTGACAGACCGACTATCACACCCTGGGCTCTTCTACCTGTTGTTTGCGCTGCCACCGCCCCAACGAGTGTGAGCCAATGGACTGGGCTCCAGGGGGTGGGCTGAGGCGGGATGAGGGTGGGGCCAGGGCGGAGCACCACTGGGACAGCTGCTTCGCTGCAGTGCTGGTTTAGCCCGGCATGGGGGATGGAACCAGCAAGTTTCAGCTCTTGGCGGCTCTCGCCGCGAGGCCGTGAGAGTTCCTCTGGAGTTGGCGCTGGAGATACAGGATGGAGCCCCGGGGTGAGTGAGGGCCTGTGGTGCTCGGTCCCACTGAGGCTGCTGGGTTGGGGTTCCTGTGAATTGCTGTCGAGCCTGGATCCGAATACGAGCTTCGGACCTGGACTGTGAACACCGACCTGTGGGGGTGAGCAGACAGTGACCCAAGTAAAGAAGCGCAGTTAGGGCATATTTACCTACAATGTTCTGAAACTTCACACGTTGTAACTCCATTAATTCTCAGGACAGGTCTGACCCCTCAATTCATTTCTCACACGGGAAAGGTGAGGTTAAAAGCTGGCCATACAAAGTAGTAATTGCCAGGATCAAGGCTTAAACCTAGGCACCCTTGCCCCAGAATCCATGCTCTGGAGCACAGTCAGCTCCCGCCAACCCGCCTGCAATTCCCACTCCAGATGGGTGCTCAGTTCCGAGGTATTTTAGGAGTTCCGTCGTGTGTATTCTCATCTGGTTCGTGTTTAGAAGGGTGTTCTTTTTGAACGCTCCTCAGTGTCACGGTGTGTTCTAATTTGCTTTGGATATGTTTGGAGGTTTGATGGTTTAATTGTAAGACGTGTTAGGAGGGACGTGCTCAGGATTGAGGATTTTGAAGGTGGAATTCTAGTTGCTGTTGACAGTCTCTGCTTATCAGTTTTTCACTCCTTGGAGATAATTCACCAAACACCTTTTTAGAGAACAGACATCACCTGCTAAGGCTTTAGACTCTATCTCTTGGCTATTGTGTCCTTTTGTCGGTCGCTATCCATGTTTACTGTCCCTTTTCGTTTCTTTTTTCTTTTCTCCATATTTAAATCAGGGATGGGGAACGTGTGCTTTGGCGTTTTGTAGTTTTGGCTGGTCAGAAGTGCGCCTTCCCTGCCAGGAATGCTAAACATTCTGAAGGCGTGGGAG
>LOEQ01000002.1:613366-635388 GCA_001685075.1 Bramus lutescens
TTGTAAAATTTTTATATTTTTTAAATTATCATGTTGGGTTCAAACTGCACAGAAATGAAGTGTATGTGTTTTCTGTGTCTTACTTTAGAAATTGTTAAGAATAAAGCTGTTTCTGACATGTTCCCATTCCGGTTTTTGTAGAGTGCTTTTTAAAAGTATAATTAAAGACATTTCGACTTGTCTCCTGTGTTTTTTGCAATGTTTTTAATAGATTCTCACAAACTCAGAAATTATGCTGAAATAGCAGAGTTTTGAAGTTTATGTAACTTTTAAAAGTGTAAGTAGGAAGAACTAAAGTACAGATCTTTGGGGCACTTTCACATTCCAGTTAGCTTTCTGCTTCTAGCATATACATTATACAGTGTGAGGGGATTTTGATTGACGTGGACTGCTGAAGCCTTGTAAAAGTCACCATTTGGGAGTTTAGGAAATTTGTGTGCACGTTTTTTTTCCTAGTGGTTGGTTAGACCCAGGGCCTCTTGCCAGGCAGGGCTTTCCCACTGAGCTATGAATCCATATTTGTCATGCACATATGATTTAAAGCTTAGAGTGTACAAAGTAGTTTTTGTATGTTTTCTACTAGTTATAAAATTCCTTAAGACATAGATAATACAGTTTTTGATGTTCATGGCTTGGAGTTGGAAGAGATGAGAATTAGTTTCACAAGTATTTCGTTCAGCAGTCTGTTTGCACGGTTCAAACTTCACTTGGAAGCATTTACTAGGTTTCCATGAAATCAGTTAAGCTTTTGGAATTGTTTCCAGTCCTGTATTTCTTGCTTACAATCTATAGACTTATGAAGCCACAGCTGTTTATTACTTAAATATGTTTAAGAACAATTTCCCATAAATAAAGTACTCTAGTAATAATAACTCACAATTACTGAGTCTTCATGCCAGGCACTGTGCTATGTACTTTCCATGCATTACTATCTAATTTAATTAAATTACCAGTTTCAATCTATTATTAACTATACTTTATATTACCACTAACCAGGGAATATTCATTTTGGCGCATGGGAAAGTAGTGTATAGGATCTTGCAGAGTGCATATTTTCCAGGCTTTCTCATTGTCATAGTTCAATTATGAAAGTACGATTTTAATTTTAAACATCTTTTCAATTGTAATGTTGCCCCTTTAAAGTTTTAAAAGAAAAGCTGTAAAAACTTTCTAACAAAAACTTAGTACATTCAGTAATTCAGTATAATGCATATTTCAAGCCTTTCCCCCCTATGTGTGTTCATTTGTGTGTTAACAGATTTTCTAAGTCTTGTCTAAAAGTTAGAAGCCTTTTTGAAACAAGGTTTACAACTTTGAGTTGCTAATTTGACACAAATTGTTCTGTTCTTTTTATTCATGAATTATTTTTAAACTTGTTATGTCTTTTGATTCTTAAAGACTTTTTATCAGTGGCTTTGACTAATTGTCTAGTTTACTCAATTTAAAGACACCATAAACAAACACAAAGATTTTATTATGTAAACTGTGAAGGTGATAAAGTTTGGTAGCTTATTAGTATCCTCCTCAGTGATACTAAAGATCTGCCCAAACAAGATACTTTAGTATTATTTTATTTATTTTTGTCAGTTGAAATGACTACTTTAATATTAATGACCAAAAATTATCCTGGATTCATTTTGGAAATTACACGCTTAAGGAATAATTTGAGTTTTAAAGCTGGTTTAAATGTAAAAGGTATAGGCTTAAATAATTTGAAATTGGCAAAAGACATTGAATAAAGGAATTTTTAAATCTACTAAAAGGTAATAACATCCTGTTTACATAATCAGAGACGTAATAATACAACTTTCAGGCCTATGGTGTGGTGGTGCAAGCCTTTAATCTCAGTACTCAGGGAGGCAGAGGCAGGTGGATTTCTGTGAGTTTAAGGTCAGCCTGGTCTACGGAGTGAGTTCGAGGACAGCCAGGGATCCACAGAGAAACCCTGTCTTGAAAAAACAAAATTAAAAAAAAAGAACTACAACTTTGATTTTTGTTTTATGTAATTTTGTGCCTTAGTATGATTTCATATGCTTCTTTTTAAGAATATTTTAGGGATAGAATTTTAAGTGATTTTTTCCCTTAAATATTACAACCTAATTTTGTGTTTTCTATAAAATTGTTACAGTAAACTTACAAGCATGTTCATTACTATTTTTGCTAATTCATTCATTTTGCAGACAGTTCAAAGTAGGCCATCCCTAATATGCTTACTGTAGTGTAAGCACAGAATACATGGTTAACAAACCGTTATGGTCTTAATTGTAGTCTAGATTAGGAATTATCGGAGAAGGCATTTATTTGAACTATATTAAATACAAGGTGAAAATTTCAGATACAGCAGGACTATTGGAAATTTGATCAGGTGGTTGGTGGTGATACAGGAAGATTTCTTTAAGAGAATGAATTTTGAGCTGTCAGAGAAAGGAAACTCAGGAGTAAAATCTGAGTGTCCAGGTGGATGAAACCTCATGTGATGGACAGGATCCTCAGCTAAAAAGATGAACGAGGGGCTGAACTAGAGATAGCTAAGGGCTTAAGAGAACACACTTCTCTTATAGAAGAACTAGATTTTGTTTCCAGTAGCCATGTCAGGC
The DNA here is from genome assembly GCA_001685075.1 of Bramus lutescens. Lineage (NCBI taxonomy): Eukaryota > Metazoa > Chordata > Mammalia > Rodentia > Cricetidae > Bramus > Bramus lutescens. Next base: position 615,964 of record LOEQ01000002.1, read on the forward strand.
AGTTTACAACCGCCTGTAACTCCTGCTCCATGGGGATCCAGGTCAGCTTCTCTGGCCTACTTGGGAATCTGCACTCATGTGTGCACATTGCGCACGCACACGCGCACACAATAACTGAATGTAAATAATAATAAAAATAAATAAAATATGAAATAGGATAGAATAAGAAAGTATACAGATATGTCACCTGGGCCCTTAGAATATGTGTTTTGTGAAACAAATGCATTTGTGTGTACTATGCACAAAATGACATACTCAGTCTGTGTGTTCTAGTCATGGTGCATAATTACTTCATACTGTCACCTTCAGTAAACAAAAATGGTTTGAAAATGAAAAGGGTGTGTATGGCAAAATGTGAGTCCAGATGTTTTTGCAGAGGCAGATGGGAGCCAGCTATCATTTTGAACCTCATAGACCTTAGTGTTTACTTCTGTCCTTTTGAAAAGTACTGAGCAAAGAAGGAATACTAAGAGATATGTTTCATAGGTTCATAACACATGAACTACTGGCTACTGGAAACAAATCCTGCCAAGTAGACAAATCCTTAGGAAATTAGTATAGTAGCTTATTAAGAAATAATGGTAGTTCATTAGTGTAGTACCAGTAAAAGTAAGAGGGATCGACTAAAGAATTGTAGTTGGAAACCAAAAGTCTAATATGTCAAATATGTTATGAATAGGCAATGTATCTTATATTTAGCAAAGATATTATTACATGCAACTTTCTTCTGTTTATTACATGGAGGTCCTCAGCTGTTCTGTCATTCTGAAAATATCCAAATACTCATAGCATGTTTGGAAAACTTTTTAATGATGTTTGAACTAATTTAATATTCCTCTTTTTCCCCCCCTTTTTTTCCCTAATGAGGCAGGGTCTCTCTACATAGTCCTGGCTGTCCTAAAGCTCACTCTGTTGCCCAGATTGACCTTGATCTCACAGAGACCCCTCTTACCTCTGCCTCAGGATTGCTGGGATTAAAGGCGTGCACTGCCATACCAGGCCGTCTACTTTTTTTTTTCCCTCTCTTGTTTCCTTCATGGTTTCTCTTGTTTCCTTCATGGTTTCAAGAGATGTAACCAAAATTAGAACTTTCAATTCTGGAATGTTTAAATAAAGATAAAAGACAAAAATTTTGAGTTCCAGTAGATTGGGATTAGATGTCTTAACAGAAAACCCCCCTTTTTTGTGTGATCTCTTTTAATCTTCATATAAGCCTATAAATTAATTGTATAGATTACTCATCTGGGATTACATATTTGGTATTAGTTTTTTATTACACCAAATATTGCCCTTAACTATATTATTCTGAAATTACAAAACAAATTACTCTCATAATTGCAAATTTATTTATCCAGTCATAGTATGTGAGATTACTAGCCATTCTTTGAGCTTCTTTCAACAAAGAAATATTCTTGACAAGTTTTGATAAGCTAGATACGTATGTGTTCATGTATATGCATTCTCAGAAAATGACTCTAATTGAGCTAATGTGCTGACTGGACACTTGGGTATCATTCTCTCGTCTAACTCTGATAGTAATCTCTGGATCAGGTGTGGTCAGTATGTTCTTCATAAATGAGCATAGCACAGTGAAGACATGATTTAACAGCTTGTGAGGTCACACAATAAGCGGGAGACGAAGATTTGGTAAACTTTTCTCTCAAAATATATCTCATCTTTAGTTTTGAAGGCAATTCTGCAAAGGGAAAATATGACCTTCTAAGTGATGCTTCAGAAGTATCTTTACAATTAAAAAAATCTATATCTTAAAAATTAAAGCCAGAGGCCAGAAATCTGGCTCAACAGTTAAGAGCACTGGCTGCTCTTCCAGGGGACCTGGGTTCAATTCTGAGCACCCATATGGCAGCTCACAACTGCCTGTAACCCCAACTCCAGGGATCTGACACCCTCACACAGACATGCATGCAGGCAAAACACCAATGTACAAAAAATAAAAGTAATAATCATTTTTAAAAAAAGAATTAAAGCCAAGTAATTATGAGCACAGATTCGGGTATTACGGCTCATCTAGGTTTTCACTTAAGTTATCAGTGGAGAATATATCTATGTTTTACTCTCTGAGCCTCAGGTCCCATACACTGTGAAATGAAAAGAAAGGTAGCTTGCACATCCTAGGGTTTGTTTGTCATAGAGAGTTGTCAGATTGTAGACATTTAATTGAAGCTGCTGTCGTTCGTAGTTCAGTGTTTTGTCTCAAACTAGAATGCTAAGGTGGGTTGTGGGCTATTGTTGAAACCTAGTATGATGCTGCTTGGCTGATGGTAGTATTCTCCTCTCTCTGTTTTCTTGTCCCCTTAAGGATTTCAGTTTTTCTGACTGTTAAATGAGAGGATGATTGCTCACAAACAGAAAAAGGCAAAGAAAAAACGTGTTTGGACATCAGGTCAACTCTCTGCTGCTATTACACCTTCTGAAATGGGGCTCAAGTCCGTAAGTTCCAACTCCATTTTTGATCCGGAATACATCAAGGAGCTGGTGAATGATATCAGGAAGTTCTCCCATATGTTACTATATTTGAAAGAAGCTATTCTTTCAGGTTTGTCAACTATTTTCTCAGTATTGTTATGGGTTAGTTTGTAAAACTTAAATATCAGCCTAGTCATGGATAAATATGCATACAATGGCAAGAGCAGGGCATTCTTCATTTCTAATTTTTTGCTCCCCCCCATGTTAAATGCTTACAATGTAAATGTTTTTGTAATCAGATAACAGTATAATAATAAAAGCCTTGTTAAGTGTAAGGGAACAAGAGCACAAAAGAAAAAATAGTTTTGGATTTCAAGCAGTTGCATATGTTTTTACGTTGGCTCAGAACTTGAGAACATTGGAGTTTTAATAATCCTGGTAGCATTTACTGATCTGTGATAAACAGACAAACTAACATATTAATTTACATTGCTGACACTTTTTGTCTAAAGTTTGCTTTTCATATTTTTGCCAAAATTTAATCTAAACTGACTCAATGAATTTTTTCTTAATAATAAACTTAATGTCCTGATAATCTGTAACCTTCCTGAAATAAGGAATAAGTACAGAATTTATTTAATTAGAATGGGTATTGAAACATGTGACTTGATTCTCCTGAAGCAAAGAACTGTATATCACTGACTTGATTGGAGAACCTAAGTCTTTCAATGCCACTTGAACATCCACATTTGATGTCAGTGAAAATTAATGGTCGAGAGACCATCCTCTTCTTTAGTGACAAATAGCAGTTCACAGTGGCATTTCCAGACATAGAGGGTGAAGATCTCTGCTGTTTATATGACCCTCTTGAGCCTCATAGAAATTTATCAGATTTCAGTAAATATGTTTGGGCATATAACCAGAACACTTACTTTCTAAAACTACATCTTAGGTTTGTACTGAGTTCGTTTTTTTTCTAACTTAACTATAATTTTCAGCCTGAAATTTCCAAAATAATTGGATTGAAACAAAAGGTTCAAAATTTTAGTATTTACATTTGCCATCATGTATTCTTTGGGATTGTGTAACTATTATTAAAGAAATTGCTCACAGTCCTATTTATTTTAATAGCTTGATCTTGACTAACTTGATCTTGTCTAGCTGTGGCTGAGTAGATGGCAGTAAAGCTAGAAAGATACCGTGAACACATTACTATACTCAGTAGTCTCCACACTGACAAACCTGCCATTTCATCAGAGGAGTGTGGCTTTATAATAAAGTCTTGTTTTTAACTAGGATATTTTTAAGTTGTCATTTTTATTCCTTCTGATGTATAGTCTATTAATGGTTGATTTTAAATGTTATCTAAAATGATATCTTAGGTATTATATTATTTACCTCAGTTTATGGTATGGTGTAATTTAATGTTTCCAATTAAGTTTAGTTATCTTTTGTTTCACAGATTTAAAATGGTGTTTTAAAACAAGTTGTGTCATTTTTTATCTAAAAATTTGAGTTTCATTCAATGTATGAATAGATAATCCAGAGACTAAGTAGATTCTCACCAGTCCTTAGAAAGAAAAGTATATATTTGTATACTTACATAAGATACAGAAGGAGACTACTCTTTGAGATAAAAGGGTTCATGTAGGCCTCGTGGTGGTGGTAGTGGTGGCGGCTCACACCTTAATCCTAGCACTAGAGAGGCAGAGGCTGGTGGATCTCTGAGTTAGAGTCCAGCCTGGTCAGACAAAGTTCTAGGACAGCCAGGACTACACAGAGAAACCCTGTTGTGAAAAACAAAACCCAGAAAAGGTATATGTGAAAGTAGATTTATTCAGTGAAATTTAATTTAAAGATTGGTATGCACATTATTCTTTTAGTAAGAAAGTTAGTACTTAAGACAATAGATTATCACTACTACCTCAAAAGCTTTTAAATTAGAGTTTTGTTAATTTGTTTTTTTGTTTGTTTGTTTTTTAATGACAAACCAGCAACAGTAAAGTAGCTCAGTGATAGCGCACTTGCCTCACAAGTATGAGAATAAGAGTGTGGAAGCCAGACAGTTCTAGCACTGCTGGCAAAGATAGGACACTAGAGACAAGCTGCCTGGTGAGCTGTGTTCAGTAAGACACTAGAGACAAGCTGCCTGGTGAGCTGTGTTCAGTAAGACACTAGAGACATGCTGCCTGGTGAGCTGTGTTCAGTAAGACACCTTCAAAGTGGAGAGAGCATACAGAAGATACCCTGGGTCAACTTGAGGCCTCCACACACAACATACATGTGCATGTGTGCACCTGTAGGAACATATGTGTGTGGATTCCTGTAGAGCAAGAAGAGGTGATGGAGAAAGGCTGAAGTGGCACATGGTTCAGTGTATTTATTTATCTTCAAGTTTTATAATACAGAGTATCCCCTTTTCCCCCAAGACTCAGTTTTTTGTGTGAGCTTTTAAACAAATTTTTGTTTCCTAAGCAGAACTATGACATTCACTTTAGTTGTTAAAGAACTAATTGGAAGAAATAAGTAATTATCAAAAACCTATGAATTCCTGACAGACAGGAGATATATATTTTCACTCCTGTGTTCTCTTCCTCCCTCCTCCCTTCCCCTCCCCCTCCATTGCCCCCCTGTATCTCATCTGCACATGCTCTAGCTGACTAAATTTACAAATAAATGAACTCCTTAAAGTGAAAGATCTGAGGACTGAACCCATACACTACCTGATATGTGAATGAGTTAGGTTTTCCTTCCACTGCTTATCTCTAAGGTGAGGTTTCCCTGTAGTCTTAGACTATTAGCAGGTGTGGAATTTTGAGATTTCTATCTAGTATCATTAAGGTACATTATGAATAATTAAAGGGATAAATTGTGCATCTTATATTAAAAGACTGAAGGTACTCACTTATGCACATGTACTTTGCATTTAATTATGTAGATTTATATATTTAATTGTAGATTAACATATATGGAATATAAGTATTAATTCAAGTTTGCACACCTTCCCGCCACCCTGTTCTGCTTTCCAGATAACAAATTCACAAATGTTCTCCTAGTTTATGCAGTAATTTTTAGAAAAGACTTACGTTGTGTGTATAAGTTGTTTTGCCTATGTGTACACCACATGTGGTAAGTGCTCATAGGCCAGAAAAGGGTGTAGGATGCTCCTGGAGCTGGAGTAATAGAAGTTATGAGCTACCTGATGCGGATGCTGGGAACCAAGCCCCCACATCCTCTGCAAAGAGCAGCAAATGCTCTTAACTGCCATCTCTCAAGGTTTTTATATTGTAGTTTTAAAGTATTCCTCTGAAATCTAGGAATTTGAAAATTTTAAGACTTTAATTACATAGATGGAATACTGCAAAATGTTTAGTTTTTCTGCTACTTCATGTTTGAAAGTGTAGAATGATATGAAATCAATTTATAGGGAAAACAAGTTGTAATTGTTCTTGTAACTTTGCTTTTGTTTATATACCATGATTTTTAATGAATTTTAATTGGAGTCTGCCATTGTAAGTATGGTACTTTGTCCTCATTTTTACTGTGCTGTGCTGTTTTGTTTGAGACAGGCTCTTACTATGAAGCTCAGGTTGAACTCGAACTAGTGACTTCTTCCTGAGCCTCTTAGTTCTGGAGATTAAATGTATACATGCTCAGCCGGGCACACCACCACGTGTGGAAATTAGGGTCGTGAGCCCTCCGTCTTCGTCGCGGATCTATATGAGTTCTAGGTCAGCCTGGTTTACAAGAGCTAGTTCCAGGACAGGCTCCAAAGCTACAGAGAAACCCTGTATCAAAAAAACAAAAACAAAACCAAACAAACAAAAACCAAATAGATGCTCCCCCTTTCACCTTCTCTCCCCACCTTTCCTTTTTCAAAGATTTTTAAATAGATGGGGATGGAAGACACAAGTTTATTATGAAGCCAGGCATGGAAGTGCAAGCCTTTAATCCCAGCACTTGGGAGGCAGAGGCAGGCAGATCTCTGTGAGTTAGGGAGTCTGGTCTACAGAGAGAGTTTCAGGATAGCCAGGGCTACACAGAGAAACCCTGACTCAGGAGAAAACAAAACAAAACAATCCAACAACAACAAAACATTTACTATGAGAGTCAGACTAATTAGTTAAATTGTCAAATTAAAACAACAACAACAAAAACAACTTTGGAGGCTGGAGAGATGGTGGTGGCTCGTATTTTTAATTCTAATACTTGGGAGGCAGGTAGGTGGATCACTGTGAGCTTGTGGCCAGCCTGTTCTACAGAGTGTGTTCCAGGATTGCTGGGTCGACACAGAAATCCTGTCTTGAAAAATAAAATGAAAACAAACTTGACCCACAATTCTTAAAGCTGTGACTTATAACAAATCCTAGGTTCTAGATTTGACAGAACCATAGTCAGAAGAAGTAACATTAAGTTTCTAAAGCAAGTTTTATTGACTAGCAGACATTAAATAAAGTGTTAATATGATGAATAGCATGGTCTGTTGTGATACATTCTGCAAGGATTCAGTTTCAGTTAACATCCTGACCTGTAGGTTAACTCACTTTTCCCCATGGGATGTGCAGCATCTTAGACTGCCCATTTTTACCATCAGTAGCTAATTGCAGCCTCGCAGTCTGCCAGTTTGTAAGAAACTAGGAACATTAGGCTGCTACCCTTACTTGTGTTCTGCTCTATGTTTGTCTCCGAGAAGTATCTTTAGACAGAGTTTCAGATCTGTGTCACTAAGAAGTTAATGTGAATGCTAATTGGGTGTGGTTCAGTGACTAAAACATACAGTAAATTTCTAAGAAATGAAGAGTGGAATAGAAGTAGCTCATTTATTACACTTGTACCACTTCTTATGGTATTTTGGTATTCTGCATTTGACTAGAAGGAAATTCTAGGGTTTCATAGCATTTATAGTAACAACTTATATATTTAATGGAAGGTAAAGCTTACTAAATCATGTGTTGCAGAGTATCTATCATTAATCTATAATTTATTTATCCACATGGCAGTTTGTCATAAAGATTCAACTCATGGATGATGTGATACTCCCAGGACTTGGGAGGCTGAGGCAGGAAGATGGCAAATTGAAGGTTACATATATAGCAAGATCCTATCCAGTAAACAGCTGCAAGCTGTAGGTAGGATCCCTGCCGCAGAGTCCTCACTATGCATGCTCTTGCTGGCTATGTGTAGTCCTGAACCGAGGTATTTCTATTAACAACAGGGTCATTTCTTTATGATCTTTTACTAGTTAAAAGGTGGCAGTAGCACTGACCTCACTGGGTTTCTGTTACTGAGCTTTTCATGTAAAAGTTGGGGTAAGTGCTTTAGCTGTCAGCTGTTAGGGTTTTAGAGTTGCTGGGTAGCTAGCTGAAGAAAGCTGCTGTTCCTAAGAGTTCATAGCTATCCTCTATCACAAGTCATTACAGCAAAAAGTAGGATTGCTCCCGATAACTTCTGATGCTTTTTCCCTGTTGTTTTCATTTTGTTCCCTGGAGAGGTCAGGCTGAAATAACAAAACCTTTTTTTTCTTCAAAAAATTAGTTTTTTTTTTTTAATCAAGGAAAACACCATGATTTTTTCCATGTATTTATTCAAGCAGTCCCATGAAGTGTTTGCAATATAAAATAAGCACCGTGGTATTGTGTTAGTGCCTGAGAACCAAAAAGTAGAGCTGGCTAATCTGTTTTCACTTAATTAGTTGAATGTAGCAGAAAATAAATGGCACAGATGGATAAAACAATAAATTAAAATTCAGTTTGTTAAGTTAAAGGGGTAGACACACAAACATTGTTGTGTTAGGAAACTAGTATTAAGAGTAGTTAAGCTTCCTTGTGTTTGCAACTGTAATTCTTTTACAGCATAAAACAAAGGGCTGTCATTACATTTATAATGTGACTACATTCAAAGTTGCCTAGTATTTAGTTGTAGGACTATATGATAGTAAATGTAAGGTGACAGCTTCAGAAATATTTTAATGCAATATATTCCAATTATTTGATTTCCAATTTATTTACTAATGTTTTCACAGTAGAATGAAACTCAAACTTTTCTATTTCGTTTTAATTAACCAAATATTGTGGGACCATACTATACATATATTCATTACTAAATAATTCTCTGTGAAGCATGTCTGTTTGTTGTTTTTTTGGTTTTTGAGACAGGGTTTCTCTGTAGGTTTGAAGCCTGTCCTGGAACTAGCTCTTGTACTAGTCTCAAACTCACAGAGATCCGCCTGCCTCTGCCTCCCGAGTTCTGGGATTACAGCCATGCGCCATCACCACCCAGCTACAGCATGTCTGTTTTCAAAGGCATTTTGTTTGAATGGCTTTTGGGTTTACTAGTAAGGATCTTATTTGTATGTATTAAGACAAAAGGCAGTTTCATGTTTATTAGTTGATACTCACGGCAACCTTATGAGATAGGTAGAGGAAATTCTGTTACCAGTTCTCTGTTACTGATGATGAATACAAGTTCAAGAAGCCCAGCACTTCATTTCAATGAAGTGGAGACCTGGGGTTGGATGTTTTAGTTTAAGTTTGCAGGTTTCTACTGCGTGTAGTAAGCAGTGCTCACAGCCCCTTGCTTCAAGTGATCTTGCCGCTGTTCTTTTGTTTATTTGGGGTTAGTTTCTTTTTCTTGGAGGGGAGATAATTGGTGTCGCATAAAGGAACTGTTTAAGCTCATTGGCCGTTTTTGAGAAGTTGCCAGTTGCATAGTAGGGTAGAAAACCTTTACTTCATAAAAAGACTTTGAGGTAGCTTTATTACAAGAGGGAAGAATGTTTGGTGTGAAACCTTTTTTGTGAACAGTTCATGGTACAGATAGTGGAGAGCTTGCTAATTTGTGAAGTCTCTGGTAAAGTATTAACCAGGATATATTAATGACCTAGTATGAATCTTCATGATTAGCCTTGACTTTATTCTCATCTCTATTGGTTTATAGACACTTTCAGAAGTCTATACTAAATCATAGGGAACTGGAAGTATCTGGAGTACAATTTGAGGTTTTATGAAATATATTTTAAGCAACTCATTTTCTGCCTTTCAGAATGTGGGTTTGGAACAACTTCAGTATCTGTTTGTAGGGCTTCCTGCATTGGAATAAAGGAGGAGTTTCAAGTTGGTAGACCGTTTATGTTTCTAGTTACTGGGATGTGCTGCGGCATTGAAGCAAAAGACCCGCTAGTAGGGAGTACACTGCAGCTAACTCTTGAAGAGACCTGTGGGTTCGGGCTCACAGTGGATAGCCCCCAAGGCTGGCTTATGATGGGCAGCACATGGTAGTTGGAGCATGTGGTAAGGAAACTGCTCACACCATCACACCACAAGCTCCAGAACAGGTCTGGGTCTCAGTTGTCCTCCCTGCACTACCTGCTAAAGTCCATGTCCTCTCCCTAAAGGGCCACTCTGGACCACCTGCTTAACAGATAGGTCCTCATCCTCCTCATATTTCTTTCTTGATAGTGGTGTTAGTAAGGGAACTGTTTGGAGATGGGAGAATTTATTTTTTATTCTGAAGATAGTTTTTTCTTTATTATCTTTCATTGTTTCTAAAAATATTTAATTATGAAATAACTGACTTTCCAATTTTGGTTGATTTTAAAGCTATTTCAATAGAAGCAGTTTAACAGTAAGAACATGAATTCTTGAATTGTATGCTCTGGGCTCAAATTTTGCTTTACAGTTTAATAGCCTGATAAATTTAGTGTGTTTTAGTATTCTCATCTGTGTATTACTTTTAAAAAATTTTCTGCTTAATAAGTTTGTGGACATTAAATGAAATAGTATTAAGTATTTTAAGACGGTATTTACTTTTTTGGATCAGGGGTCATTTCAAAACGGTTTCTCTGTGTAGCCCTTGCTGCTCTGGAACTTACTCTATAGACCAAGCTGGCCTTGAACTCAGAGATTCTCCTGCCTCTGCCTCCTGAGTGCTGGGATTAAAGGTGTGTGCCACTATGTCCAACATCTCTTGATTTTTTTTTTTTCAAAACAGGGTTTCACTGTACCTTTGGAGGCTGTCCTGGAATTAGCTCTTGTAGACCAGACTGGCCTTGAATTCACAGTGATCCACCTGCCTCTGCCTCCCAAGTGCTAGGATTATAGGCATGCACCACCACCTCCCAGCTTCCCGTAAATATTTTTAAGCATGCCTAATCTGTATGAAGCACTTACTAGTTAAACATTACTGAGCATTAGCACTATACAAGGAAAAATTCTGTCAGAATGTAATGTTTAAGGTGCTTGTTTTTTCAAACTTTGAGCATTATTTCACAGTTTTAAAGATAGTATGAGTACACATTCAGGCTTCTTTAGGATGGTGATCCAAGGATGAGTTATGTTAGTGAGATTGTGGACAGAACCCTCCCTTTGTACTCTAGCAAGCATTTGGTTTGGACAAGAAGTTGCATGGTCACAACTTCACAGAGGCTGTGACACTCTGATCTGCATATTCTGACCAGGAGTGGACTGGGGTTAGGTCTGTGGGCCCAGAGAGAACACTACTAAGAATACTGGGCCTGCTGGAACTTTTGCAAGAGTAAGTAGAAGTCTAGATTCTTTTAATGCTCACCAATTGTTTCACCATTAACAACTAACTTAGCTTTTGTAAAAGCAAAAGCTTAACTAAAGACCTGTGTATCTTATAATAAGTAAATTATGTCCAGGTTTTTAAATGTATAGATCAAATGATGCTCCTTACATATATACCTATGGATTTTTGGTTTCTAACTAAGAATTAATGCAGAGAACTAATTCTAACGTGGAAACTTAGCTTTTTAAAAATTGGTTAGTACATCAGACTTTTTAGGGATGTTAAGTTTGTTACCATGTATGTTAAAGACATAAGGTAGGGAATGGCCCCATTTATTTACCTTGAGAAGTCTGAAGAGCATGTTTAGACAGGGAAAAATGAAGAAATAGTGTTAAATTGGCTGCATTGTGATAGCCTTTGAAATTCTTTTTTGATTGCTTCTTCTTTGTCATATTCATCATATTATTACTGTGTGTTCATGCATGCACTTTTGTGTGTGTCTGTGCCACAGAACATATTTGGAGGTCTGAGGACAACTTTGGGGAATCGATTCTCTCTACATTCATACAGGTACTAGAGATTGAGTTCAGGTTGCCAGGTCCTCAGAGCAAGCAAGCACCTTTGCCCACTGATCCATCCCACTAGTTCTATTTTTGGATGTTTTGGTTTTGGTTTTCTATTTGTCTTTTGTGACAAAGTTTCTCTGTGTAGTCCTGGCTGTCACACTATTCACTCTGTAGACCAGGCTGGCTTGGAACTCAGATCTGCCTGCCTGTGCCTCCAGAGTGCTGGGATTAAAGGCATGCACCACCACCACCACCGCCTGGTCTGTTGTCTTTAAACAGGGTTCTTTGTGACTCCAGCAGGCCTCAGACTCCCTAGTAGCTGCAGATGATCTTGAACTCCTACTATCTTCTGCCTCCACCTCCCAAATGCTTGCATTAAGGTTACACAACCATATCTGGCCCTGAAATTCTTAATGAATTAAATGACAAAGGGCTTTCTGAAAGTGCTAAACATGGTATGTAATTACGATAGTTAAAATTAGAACTGCCCATGTCGGAGGCTGATGTCACGGAGCCAGTGCTTTTACACGAAGTATCTTCGTGTCTGTTGTAGCTTAGATTTCTTGAACTTTGCACTGTAAATTAATTTTTAAATTTTCTTGTTTTCCTTTTAAAGACTGTTTTAAAGAAGTCATTCATATACGTCTGGATGAACTTCTTCGTGTTTTAAAATCTATAATGAATAAGCACCAGAACCTCAATTCTGTAGATCTTCACAATGCTGCAGAAATGCTTACTACAAAAATAAAAGGTAAGGAAGGTGTACAAAGGGTAAGCCACTGAGACCAGAGGACCCCATGACACCCTTACATTTTAGCTCATACTGACTGTCGAGCCACCTTGTGGCATTGCAGGATTTGTCTGAATAAAGAATTTTGTGTATTTTGATATCTGGATATACCCACCAATTCACACCTGAAGATTTCTTTATCTTAAAAATAAAAATTGTTAGACATGGTAACAATTCTTACTTCAATCAAACAACCAATGTTTAAAACTTGAGTTTTGTCAGTGAGTTCAACCCCGCTAAGGTTGTTTATTACTGTCTGTGGATCCTTTGCTGTGTGAAGACAGTCATGTTAGAAATGGTCGTTTGTAGTGACTCCAGATGGAGGAAAACAAGGCTCAGTTTGGTATGTGAAAAGGAAATTGCAATTTTATCAGGTGTGTGTGGAGATGTGTGTGTGTATACACACACACACACACATTTATACACTAAAACAGAATTGAGAATTAGGGCATTGGCCTAATTGAAATTTTTTAAAGTATTCTGGGCTACATATATAAGGAAGACTGAGTGAAGGGAGTATGAGATAGATTAGGAAATTGTGAGAAACAGTAGACTAGATAAAAATTGAGATGTGAGCTTGAGGTAGAAGGTGGATATGGTAGCTGATAGGATGTCAGGCATTTGTCAGGAGGGGTTTGAATATGTAAGGAAGAGAGAGGATTGACAGTGAAGATGGACAGACTGGAGGAACATCTATCTACCAGGCAGGAAGAGAAATGCAGTTTCAGAGGTGCGAAGTTTTAAGAAGTGCTCATCAGCGAAAAATGCCACTGACAAGACAGCATGGCTTCCAGTAATGGCACCATAAAAAGTAGTAGCAGTGATGCGTGGAAGGTCAGAAGCACTCAAGTGACAGGTGTCATAGGCACCAAGGTGGCACAAGGTGACACAGTAAGCTGCCCATCCGAGGTGAAAGAGAGACTCACCAGAAGGAGAGGCTACCGGTCCAACAGTTTGACAATGGGGTGAAGGCTCTAAGAGCTGCTGGCAAGGGTGAGGCTGCAGTGTAGGTGGACCCTGGTGGAATTCTGGGTGTAAAGAACTTGGTGAGGGTGCTGACCATGCTCATATTCGGGAAAAGGCAGAAAAGAAATAAAAACATTTCAATAAACGTATAGCCTTTATCCCCCCTCCCCCCCCACACACATTTCTTTTCTGACTTAAGACTTTTCCTGTTTGTGTGGTTTCCTTTTTTCTATTTGAAGCACTGGGAGGGAAAAAGTGCTGTAGACAATTTTAAGTGGAAAACAGGGGTAGCTTATTTTGTGCTTTTTAAAAATGTGCTTAGTAACCAAATTTGTTTTCAAGTAGGTTGTTTACAAGTGCCATTTAACTTTACTTAGATATGGAAATTTGTGTCTATAGATAGTAAAATTTCCATGCTTGGAAATAGCGACTTAGTTCAATTGTTGTCAGTGGCTATTGTGTGTAGTCAGGATGTCCTGGGGAAGGAGTGCTGGTGTCCACATTCCAGAAACAGACCTGAAGCGAGTGCTCTTAACTTAGAGCAATCTTTTTGAATATTATTTCCCAAGGTCTTAAACTCAGAATTATTGCCACTATTTTACTGTGGTGTTAGATGAAATTGGAAAGAGAAAGGTAAAATTGTTTGTTAGTGGAAAACTTTCTGTAGGATTCCAGTGAAACCAGAAAATGTTAAAAAGGGTTTTTTGTTTTTTGTTTTTTGGTTTGTTTTTTTTTTTTTTGGTTTTTGAGGCCCTCCAGAATTACTGAGTGACCTGAGAAGTCGAGGTTAAATCAGAATTTATTTAATAGTAATTTAGTTTTCAAAGCCTGAAAAGGCATGGAATGGGTAGAAACCATTTCTCTGAATTTAGGAACCAAAAGTCTAAATGTGTTGATATTTCCATCTTTGGTGCAGGAGATCCCTATAAATGTGCATTCCTATTTTCTTCATTTGGAGAGAAACTTCAAGAAAATCCTGTGTGACAGGATCAGAAAGGTGTAGAAACGTAGGAGTCATCTAGATCATTATACAGTCTTAGCTCACTACAGTTATGTCTTTAAAAACCTCAGTGACCTGAGCAGCTATCTTGCTTTGGACATATTAACTGTCAAATGGCAGTTTTCAAAATTGCCAGACTGTTCAAAACAAATAAAAAAAAACATAATACAGAATAACTTGAGGGCTGTATAGCCCTGTTTGTGTTGCCACCGGTTTGAATTCACACAATGTATCTAGTTTTAAACCGGAATCTTTCCATTGCCTTTTTTATTTTTTTTACTGTAAACATGGAATTTACCTTGTAATAACTTTAAAAGACAAGTCCTTAGCTTTCTCCCATTCATGCTGGCAGTGATTTGTAGTTCCTGTGTCTCTTTCTGTTTCCAAGCAGGAAGTTCAGTTGACAAAATATTTGCAATATGGTAAGAGAGATACAGACTATTTTTGAAGCAGATAAAGATGTCTACAGACGTCAGTAATTTATGATGTACTTAGTATTTTCAACTGTTTGGGTCAGTTTTATTGATAATATAAGTGAAAAGAAATTTTTGTGTCTTTCATCTATCTGTTGCCCTATATTTATAAATTGGCAAACTGACAAAGAAAAATCTTAATTGCACGCATTTTTGAAGCTTCATCTTTCTCTTCTGTAAACCTAAATTTTCAACTTGAAGTTCATTCATATAGTTCAAAATACAAATGACTCCAGAAGATATTCAGTAGTGAAGCTTGCTTTTTCAGACCTTAGCCATTCATTCTGGCTCTGCGATAGATCATGACTGTCACTGATTTCTTTTGACTCTTTCCAGAGTTACATCACACATATAAACAAGCAAGCATGTGTACCGTTCTCCTTCTTTACCTCTTTGCTAAACAAATGATAGTATTCTACTGCTTGTTCATTTGTCTGCACATAAAATGTTTCCCAGTTCTTTGGTTTTTATTTTTTTTCAAAACTGCATGGTTATACATAATGGTGACAGACTATAATTTAAACAGCTCATTCCTGGAGGATGCTAACATTGTTTCCTGCTGCTGCTTCTGTGTGAAGCCCTGCGAATTCCTAGTATGTGGTATTGAGAGAGCTTGTGTGCTTGTAGTTTTGGTACTGCCAGGTGTCCTCTAAGACCCTGCCCTCTGATGATGTGAAAGGGGCTGCTTCCCCTGCCTCTGCCAGCAGTGCTAGTAGTCAATATTTGTTAGCCAGGCTTGTAGTCTTGGTGTAGATTTGATCTGCATTTTCTCCGTTGTGAGTGCAATTGAATATGTTTTAAGAGTCATTTGTATACATCCTTTTATTTGAATTGGTCTATTTTCTCTTGGTGTTTGATAGTTTTTAAATATAAATAATTTACAGAAACTTTTGTGTTTTTAACATTCACTGCAGGCTATAACTTTACTCATTCTGTGCTCTATCTTTTGGGTTATTTTTGCATTTTAATGTATCAATCTTTTGTAATAACATGAGTTTTAGCTATTAGAGTGGCCTTCCTTACTCTGTTTCACCATTCTCTAGACTTTTTTCCCTAAAGTTTTATGGTATCATTTGTTAAATCTAAAGCTTAGAGAGGCAAAATGTATTTTTTTTAAATGAAGCCAGTAGTAGTAGTAAGAATGAAAAGAAAG
Organism: Bramus lutescens; assembly: GCA_001685075.1. Classification (NCBI taxonomy): domain Eukaryota; kingdom Metazoa; phylum Chordata; class Mammalia; order Rodentia; family Cricetidae; genus Bramus; species Bramus lutescens. Next base: position 631,865 of record LOEQ01000002.1, read on the forward strand.
GAAACATTTTTAGAAGCAAAACTTGAAGCTAAGCAATGTATAGGAAAAAGCCAAAAGAAAGTAGAAGAAACGTGAAAGAAACCATTGTAAAGGTTAGTCTGTAGCATACAGCACCAGACAAGTGGTTCCTCGGTGGTACAGAAGTGATGGAGTTTTCTGGGGCTGGTGAGGTATAGAAGGTACAGTCTAAGATGAGCTCTGTATGGGGTAAAAAGTCTACAGATGGGTGCAGGACTGAGGAAGGGTCCACCTACCTACTGATCCCAGCCTCTGTACCCTAAGGGACTTGATGTTTCTCATTCTATCCTTGATGCGTTGCCTTATGTGTAAAGACAGTAAGTTCAGGTAGTCTTTTAGCACTGGAAATGGTCAAGGTCAGAACTGAACCCTCGTCTCAAACTCCAAAGCTTTACTCTTCCATGTATTTTAACAAATAACTTTTAAGAGAGTAGAACATTTCATGTGGAAGGAAATGGTTAACTTTGTAATAATTAGTAATTATAGCTAATATTATTTAGGTTGTTAAGCTCTTTACATGGATGACCTCACATAATCGTCACAATTCTGAGATTAATAAACCTGTCAGATCAGCTCTCCCTGGGCAGATAAGGAAGCCGAAGTGTCCTGAGAGGTTTGTCCAAGGTTGTTGGCGTATTAAGTGGTAGAACAGCTGAAAGTTGAAGCTAAGTCAAGGATATTAAAGAGTAAGGTAAACAAAACTTCCAGTACTCCCTGATGGAAAGTTACTGCTGACAGTGCTGTTTGATCCTAGTTTTCCACAGCAACTTCTGAAGTTGTAATTAATCCCACTTTATCAGTGAGGAAACTGGGGCTACAGTTGTTAATGCTTCATATGTAGAAAGAGGAGCCAAGGCTTAGCCTAGGTAGGCTGTTTGTAGAACTTGTCTTCTTACTCAGGAGTCAGCACTGAGAGCTACAAGGCCAAGTAAAGTTTTATGGGAACACAGGCACTGTCATTCCTTTCTGTATGGTCTGTGGATTCCTTCATCAGAATGTAAACCCAGACATTTACTGAAAAATAATGTTGGTACAGGGCTCTGAAGAAACAGAATAAGAAGACATATTATTGTCCAAAGACTTTTCTGAAACTGAGCAGGGGCACCAAGGATGAAGCATATTAGAATACAGAGCGGCTTTGAAGGGGAGGGAACGGCATTCTCTGGAATTCTCACTAGGTGACTGAAACCTCATTCAGTAGAAAGGAAGACAAAGAAAGATGGTTTAAAATAATTATCTTTTCATTACTTTTACAGTCATTTTAATAATTGTCTCCCAATTGTGTTTAATGTCATGAAAAGATACACCAATAGGAAAGGAAGAATTACAACAATTGGGATAGTGTTATAAAGTACTCTCTAATGAAAAATTAAAAGTGGTTTTATTGCGATCTATTTGATAGACAGCAAGCTGCTCCTGTTTTAATGCTACTATTTAATAAATGCTGCTACATGGACATTATTGAGCAACTGTTGCCACAGTCGGGATAGCACTTGTCCTGTTGAGATTCTTCTCTCTGCCTGTGTCATCTTCTGTACAGATTCTGATGCTCTGTGTATTCATTTCTACTCTGTTCAAAGTACTTCTAATTCCTCTCTTTGTATTCGGTCCATGGGTTACATAGAAATATGCAGTTAATTTCCAAGTATTCCAGAATTACTGCTTTTTTGGGTTACTAGGTAGGGTATAAGGGTAAGGAGAATATGGGGGAAGAGAGAGAGAGAGATAGAGGGACAGAGAAAGAAAGGAAAGAGAAGGGGGAAGAGGAGAAGGCAGGGGCTGCCTCTTCAAAAGAAGAAAGGGCAGAGAGCTCAAGAATTTTTTCATTTACTTCTAATCTGATTCCATGTAGTCAGAGAGTACATTTTGAATAATTTGTATAAGTTACATTTATTGAGAGGTATTTTATGACCCTTATGGCTGGGTTACTAAACATTTACTTGATAAGAATTTGTGTCTTATACATTTTGCTCCTGGTTAGAGTTGTACAAAATGTCTATCTTGTCAAGTTGGTTGATAAATATCATTCAGTATTTTATATCCTTCTTTATTTTATGTTTTCTGTCACTTTTTAAGAGGAGTATTAAAGTTTCTGTCACCGAGAATATATGCTTTTTTTCATGCAATTATGTCAGTTTTTGCTTGTGAATTTTGCAGCTCTATACATTTATAAATACATACACAAAATAAAATTGTGTCCTCTTGCTTCACTGATTCTTCAGATTATAACATTTTAAAAAATACCTCTGGACATGTCCTTTGGAAATCTACTTTGTGTAATATTAGGCAGTAAACTGAGACAGTTTTTGAGCTTATCAAGGTTAGTTTCTTGTCTTTCAAAAATTACTGCTTTTTAGCTGGGTATAACGGTGTACTCCTTTAATCCCAGTGCTCGAAGGCAGAGGCAAGTGCATCTCTGAGCTCAAGGCCAGCCTGCTCTACACAGAAGCCCAAATCCTGTCTTGAAAAAATAACACCAAAAAGATTACTGCCTTTTGTTGCCTAATAATCTAATGTCTTAGAAATGATTTCTTTTTCAGTTTTTCACAGGATTTTGTTTTGTTTTTTAGTTATTTTACACAGAAGTAGAATCTTTTTCTCCAACTTGACTGGGCAAATGTCTAGAAACATTCTTATTATTTGCACTAGCTGAATCTTAAGTTTTTCTTTTTTTATAAGGGATATTTAGAAAAATTTGAAAAGTAGGGACCTGAGTGCCCCACCCCGTAGTCTACAAAGATGTATCTGTATTCTGGGTGTAATTTCAGGGGTTCTTGCTTCCTAACCTTATTTGCATATTTGATTCAATTTCTGTAAAAATAAAAACTTATGAAATCTGAATCTTTGGTGATGAAGCTATTTTTCAAACTCCAGTCAAGTTTTAAGATGACTTGTGAAGCAGAGGGTGGCTTTCTAGCTTCCTCACCGTCTTCTGTAAGCAGAAGCAGTGAAGGGAGCCCTGCTTCTTACATTTGAATGTGGGTTATTTAAAGAAAAAAATACCAGTTCCACCTTCAGATTTTGCCTTGGTAAATTGTATCTTTTTTTTTAACAACAGTACACATAAAGAAGTTAAAATAATCTTTTCAGGTTGTATTTTATAATATTCTTTAACAAAATGAAAAATGTCAGAATATCCCTCTTGTAAACAAAAACAGCTATGTTAGTTAACATGTACCTCAGAATCCAAGAGCCTGCTGGCAGGAAATACAGCTGTGGTTAAATAGGATTTTAACTTCTCTAAAGTATTGGATTTTATTTATTTTTTTTGTCTTTTCCATTTTTTCTTTTTTTTTTTTTGAGCTCTACATTTTTCTCTGCTCCCCTCCCTGCCTTTCCCCTCTGCTTCACCCCTCCACCGTGATCCCCATGCTCCCAATTTACTCAGGAGATCTTGTCTTTTTCTACTTCCCATGTAGATAAGATCTATGTATTCTCTCTTAGGGTCTTCATCCTCATTGTTGTCTAATTTCTCTGGGATTGTGATTTGTGGGCTGGTTTTCTTT
>LOEQ01000002.1:643865-656327 GCA_001685075.1 Bramus lutescens
AGTCCAGGCAAGAGCAGTTTCTTGCCCAAATGGCTAACCAACTCCATGAGGAGCCTCTTCAATACCCATCATCCTCTTGAAGTATTTGGTGCTGCCAAGAGTAGATGTGTCTCAATGTCATGAAAAGTCCTAAGTTTTTAAACATTTTAAATGCCATATTCTGTAGTCTTTGAAAGGTTTGAAGCACGTCTATCCATCTGAAATACATCTCTCTATCTCTAGAAAATCTAACATGACTACAAGGTTGAATATTATAGATGATTATCTATTAACCTATATTTTTTAATTATACATTACATTTTTGAATGAGCTGGGCAACACAATAACTTAATCAAGATCAGAAATACATATACACAGTATAACAAAATTGACCTTAAATTTGTATCAATAAACCAAGATCCATAGCAGTTCAAATCTCTGTAGCAAATGTTGCCCATGTGTTGTCAGTCGCTGCACATACACCTAACCCCTAGCAATAGTGATGTGTTCTCCATCTTGTTAATTATCTATAAAAAAATGTTAGAATAAAGTTTTTTGTATCTAATGTTTTCTAACTTTTCCAGTCTCATAAATGGACTCATAAATTGCACATGACCTTTTGAAACAGACTGCTTTTAACAGCCTACTGTATCAACATCCATTTGCCTATGGATATTTGTGTTGTTTTATAGTTTGGGGGTCATTATGAATAAAGCTGCAAAAATTATTTGTTGACAAGTTTTTGTTGAACATAGTTTTCATATTTTAGAGAATACACAGAAGTACAGCTTTCAAATGCACGGTTAAACTCAATAAGAAACTACAAGATAGTTTTCCAGAGTGGCTCTAGTCAGTATGATTAGAATTAGAATCAGAATTCTAGCTCTGTGTCCTTGATACTGTGACATGCTTTAGCTGCTCTAATAGTTTCAAGTTCTTATTTACAATTTGGCTATATTAAATTTTATTTGCTTTTTTGTTGTCATTTTTGTATCATTGAGGTTGCATATATGTTCTCTCATTTCAAAGCTTTTCTGTTACACTTTTAGCAGTATCTTGTAGGGAGAAGTTTTTGATTTTGTTAAGTCTATCTTGTTTGGGTCATGCTTTTGATGTTATGTCTAAGAATACTTCACTTACCACAAGGTCAGAGAGTTTCCCCCTTTGTTTTGTACTAAAAATTGTAGAGTTTGACACTTATATATATAGTCCATTTTTAGTTCATCTTTGTACAATTGAAGTTGTTTTTGGCATATAGACATTATATTAAAATCATACCTAAAGGATTTTAATAAATACCAGCACAAAGAGGGTAGTGCCAGAGAAAGAATTTATTTCTTACGTTTCCCAGTAGAAGAGGAAGTACAACACACAATACTACAAAGGGAATGGCAGCTTTGGCAGGCAGAAAGTCTTTTCTGTGTAGCCCTGGCTGTCCTGGAACTCACAGAGATCCACCTGCCTCTGCCTCTGAACCTCTATTGGAAATTAGATGTAGTGAGTATACACCTGTAATCTAGCGTTTGAGAGCTAGCAGGCAGGAAGATCAAATCCAGTGCCATATTAACAAGAAATAGGAAAAATTTCTAAAATGTTGGCACTCCCTCAAGAAAGAAAGTAAATACAGGAGTACACATGGTTTGGATTGCCTGCTTTGCAGACAAGAGTTCAGTGAGCTTTGGGAATGAGACATGAGACTTTCAACCTTACTCTTGGATCACCTTAGGCAGAGGGAATTGTCTTGATGTAGTAGACACATTGGTCAGGGCTATGAACTTGGGACTTACTAGTCTTGTATATGAAGATGTGATGTTCTCCAAGCTCTTGTCTTTTCAAGTGCAATTTCTCCCTGGCCAGCTTTTAAAGATGTAGGTAGGTAGGTCTGTCGGTCAGTCGATCGATAGATAGAGGAAGAAACATAATCAATACAGATGTCTACCTCTCCCAACAGAATAGGTTGAAAACACTATGCTATTTCCAATAAATTACCTTTGCATCTTTTTCAAAATCAGTATATACTTCTGAATTCTCTCTCTTGATTCTGTTGCTTTATATTGAAAATCAGATGTGAGCACAATTTTATTCTTTTTAAGAGATATTTGAAGTCTCTTAATGTTCCATAAAATGGCTAGACTCAGCTTGTCTATATTTTAAAAAATCTTATCAACATTTTAAGTGGGATATTTTAAGTCTTAGACCAGATTGTGAAGAATTAACTATGAGTTTGTACATTTCTCTATTTATTTAAGTCATTGATTTTTAAAATCAGAATTTTGTTATAAGCATAAGAATCTTTGACAGTTTTTTATGCTATGTATTTATTCTGGGAGCTATTGAGAGTAATCTATATACACACATAACTTAAATGTCCATTCCACTTATTTTCAAATTCCACTTGTTTCATAATGTTCAGAGTCATAGATAATTTTTACATGATCTTTTTATCTTGGAACCTTGGTAAATGCCTTTATTTTAGGGACTTTTTATAGATTGTTCAGGTTTTTCTACATAGAAAATGTTTGCAATAAGGGCAAACTGTGTGTCTTTCTCTTTTACTTATTTTTATTGCATCTTTTAATTTTCTTTTAGGGCTGTCAGTTAAATAGGAGTGTTGAAAGGGGATTTCTTTGTCTTAGTCTTGGTCTTGGAAGAAAAGCATTAGGCCAGGCCTTGGTGGCGCACACCTTTAATCCCAGCACTTGGGGCGCAGAGACAGGAGGATCTCAGTAAGTTCCAGGACAGCCAGGACAGTTGAACAGAGAAACCCTGTCTCAAAAAACCAGAGGGGGGGGAGGGAAGGAGGGAGGGGGAGGGAGAGAGAGAGAGAGAGAGAGAGAGAGAGAGAGAAGAAAGAAAGGCAAAAAAGAAGAAAAGCATTAGTCTTTTAATTTAAATAGGATGGTAGCTATAGATTCTTTGGATATGCCCCATATATAGTTAAGAAATTTCTTTTTTCTGTGTTGCTGCAAGTTTTTTCTGTTACTCTACGTAATCATGTATTTTATCTTCTTATTTTCCTTCCTTCCTCTCTTTCTCCTTTTTCTCATTTCTCTCCCTTCGTTTCCCCTTTTATTGTCTTTTGTTTTGGTTAGGGTAATCTGCTTTCATAAAAATGAGGTGAGAAAATATTCTTAAACTTTGTTTGAGGACAGGGTTTATCAAATTTATGTTATTTCTTCCTTAGCAGGCATGTATGGCTTCTAGAGTTGAGATTTTAAAAGAATTTTTTTTCCTACATAGTAATTTCTTTGATATGTTCAAGTTATTTCTTAGGTGAAGTTTGGTAGCTTATAGCTTGCATAGAATTGATCTCTTTCAACTTGACACATATACATCAAGTTGTGTATGTATATGGTTGCTGTTGCTTTCTTTGGTCTCTTGACTGTCTTAAGTGGGTAGAGTGATGCTTCCTCTTTCATTCTTAATGTTAATAATTTGCATACACACTCCCCCAATCTTGCAAGAAGTTTATGCATTTCATTGATCTTTCCTGAAAAAAAAAATTTAGTCGATTCCCAGTTTTACTAGTTTTTACTTGCTATTTTTTCTTAACTTTTATGATTGCTCTTCGTTTAGTCCTGCATTCATCTCTGCTATAAAATTTATAATACTTCAAATTACCTCTAAAGATTACTTACCTACAGCTCACAAATTTAAATGTGTTTTTCTTTTTAGTTTTCTTTAGTTTAAAACATTTTCTAAGTTCCCTAGAGATTTGCTTTTTGAAGGATGGGTAATGTTAACAGTTCTTATTTGATTTTTCTGAGTATTTGAATATTTTCCAGCTGTTTTTTCTGATAATAACTTCTAGTTTAATTATATTGTGGAAGGGGAAATTAGTTATATGATTTCAGGCTTCTTAAATTTATTACATTTTTTAAAAAATTTTTTGTTAAAAATAAACAGAAGTTGATAAAATTTAAAAAGTAAGGAGGAAAAATCAATGAAATTGAAAGGTACTTTGAAAATATCAATTATGAGTGATCCTTGAATGTACTTTAAAGGAATGTGTGTTCTTTTACTGTTAACTGGTGTTTTGTGCATATCAGTTCTTTAGTCTGTGTTGTGAGTTTATTTCTTCTGTATTCTTGATTAGTTGTACTTAACTGTGTCTACTGAGAGGGGGTCAGAGATCCTCAGCATACTGTGTGTCCAGTTCCGTCAGCTTTTGCTTTGTATATTTTGAAATCTGCTACTAGTTGCTTCTACATTAACAAATGTTACGTCATCATAGCAAATTGATCTTTCCTCTTTTGAAATATCTCTTTCCTAGTTTGTTTTTCTGTTGCTCAGGTAAAACAGTGCCTGAAATAAACTTGGAGAAGAAAGGGTTTTTTGGCTTAGAGGTTGTAGGCCAACATCAAGGAAACCAGGGCAGGAACCAACAGGCAGGAACTGAAGCAGAGATCACAAAGGAAAGGAAGCTGCATTCCAGCTTTCTTTCCAAGGCTTGCTCATTTTGATTTCTTATATGGCCTGCCTCTGCCTTCCAAGTGCTAGGATTAAAAGCACACGCTACCATGCTAGGCCTCCAACAGTCTCTTTATCCTGGTAAATTTCCTTGCCTTTTAGTCTTTATTTAGTTTGATATGATACAGCTATTTCAGTTTACTTTGAATTAATTTGAACATAGTATATTTTTCCCTTTAAGAATGATTTTTTATGTGAATGGGTGTTGTATATATGTATGTATGTGTTGTACATGTGTGTCTGGATATCCACAGAAGTCAAAAAAGAGGGCATTGAATCCCCTGGAACAGGCATTACAAATGACTGTAAGCCACTTTGTTGGTACCTGGTCCTCTGCAGGAACAGCAAATGCTTTTAACTGCTGCAACATCTCTCCAGCCCCTTTCCCTTCTATTTTTAAACATACTTAAAATGAGCTTCTTATATAGCCTACAAATAGCATTTACTTTAGTCTTGAGTTTTAAACATCTCTTGACAGTCTTGTGTGAGTGTTTAGATCATTCATGTGTAATGTAAACCCATGGTCAGTTATAGACCTGCCATATTATTTCCTTCCTAATTATAACCCCTTTCATCCACTTTTGTCTCCTGGGATTGTTTTCATTTATCTGAACTGTTTATCAACATTCCAGCTTGTTTACTTCATTCATATTTTGGGGTTAATTCTTTCTCTAAATTTTGTAGTTTTTGAACTAAGAATTGAAATGCAGATATGCATGCTGTGTATTTGCAATTGCCAGTTTGCCTCCGTAGATGTGAATTCCAAATCTTCGGATTCAACAATAAGTAGAAACAAAAATTTGATCTTTATTGAATATGTTCAGACGTTTTCTCATTGCCATTTCTTAAGAAATGCAGTGTAACAGCTCTTCCCATTGCATTTGTGTTATGTGGAATCTCCAGATAAATCTTATGGGAGGATAAGCCTAAGCCAACTGCAAATATGCCATTTTCTTGAAGAGACTTAGCTATCCATGATTTGAGTATCTGAGGGGTCCCCTGGATAGATACCCAGTCCTTGTGGGTACTGAGTAACAGGTGCATACTTAAATTTTTATTTTGAAGACAGGGTCTCGCTGTCTCAAGCTTGCAGCCCTGTTTACCTTTATTGCCCAGGCACTAGGATTACAGAAGTGTGCCAGTGTGCATAGCTTTGTATTATTTTTACCCAGTCCTCTGAGAACCAGTATTTTAGTACTAAGTCCCTTTACTGAATTGTAGTAGGTATGTGGTTATTAAAAATGCATATGCATTAAAAACCTCACTAAATTGTCTTTATTCTTATGTGTGTTGTGGGGGGGTATTTGTTTGCTTTTCTATTATTTTAATTGAAATAATATTATTTCCTCTTTTCCTTTCTTCCCTCTAAACCATTCCATACCCCTGTGCCCATCTACCCCTCCTTGTTCTCTTTCAAATTCATGGCCTTTTTTAAAAAAAAATTGTTGCTTATGTATGTCTGTGTGTGTACACATATGTATTTACTAAACATGAAGTCCCCCAACTTAACAAGTTCTATTAAGATTTTTCAGCTTTACAATGGTTTTATCGGAATATTAAACATTCCACTTAGTATAGTTTAGTGACTATAATCACATTATAAGCTGAGGAGTATTATATTGTCCTTTTGATTTGCCTTCAAGTTCACTACCTCTATTTTGTTATTTTCCTTTTCCAATATAGTTCTTCAGTAACTTTGTTTTAGAAATTTTATTTTTCAATACTGAAACGTCCTTTTTTGCTTGTCATCAGTTTTTCTGTGATTTGTGTCCTTCCAGGTTTCAAACTCATTTGCCCCTCCTGTGTATATGAGTGTGTGTGTGTGTGTCTGTGTATGTAATTGTACACATGGGAGGCCAGAGGGGTATCATTTCCTCAAGAGCCATCCACTCTTTTCTTTTGAGACAGTGTCTCTCACTGAGTAGACTGGGATGACTAGCTAGCTATCAAACCCCAGAGACTTGGTCCTTCTTCCTTTCCAGTGCTGGCGTGTAAGGCCACCATACTTGTTTTCTGTTGTTGTTTTCTTGTGTTTTAAACATGAATTCTGGAGTTTAAACTCAAGACAAGCATTTCCCCATCTCTCCAGCTCTTCCCTCACTTGGACAGCCCATTACAGCAACTGCCATCAAGGCTTCATCCTAATGCCTGAATTACCTCAGCTTGGTATCTGTCTTTTTTGAGGGGTTAAGAGTTTCCTGGTATTTCAGTATCAGGAAATATACAAGTAATTTTGTGTATTAACTTTTCCTAGGAAGACATCAGCAGCAAATGTTTGCTTGCTTCTAATAAAGTACCAGTAACTGCCAAAAGAACATTGGAATCTAGTTTAGTGAACCGGTCAGTTTAACTGGGGTTTATAGGAGCGTGGGCAACCATAGAAACTAAACTACAGAGGAGTAGTTTCTCCCCCCAGCAGCTGTTAGCTTATGTCCTTTAGGGCAAGAGCCTGGTGTGTGCCCACCCCCACTTCACCCCACCCCCAGCAACTATTAACTGCCTGTGTTTCCTTGAGGAGGGGAGGGAGGAGAGTCACAGCTGCTGAGAGTTCAAGAAGGCCACATCATGCCCAGAGGACAGCATTCCACAACTCGCTTTGAATGCTATCCTAGGTATTTCCAGTGTTGTTTTGTGTGACTCTGGATCCTAATGCTGTTTTAAAATAAGCATGACCATTGAAGTAGGGGGTTTCACCCTCCTAGCTTTATGCCTGTCACCTTGGTCTGTCTGGGAAGTAGAAGTGTAAGGCTTTCTACTTCTGCTCTCCAAAAAGTCAGAGACAGCAATTCTTGATCATTAAGTGGAGGAGGTGGGTGGGGGATGCAGGACTAAAGAGAAGAGTGAAAAGCTCCAGGAGGTTCAACAGCCCACCACCAATCTTTAAACACGGTTCATCTGTCTTAAAGGAGTGATCACTTCAGGGTTTTAGATATGTTCAGTTCCTGTAACTGCCATCACTGCTCCAGGTTTGTGCCCCAGGGATTATGAGGAGTGCAGCAGGAGAAGATGGAACAGAGAAAACAGGTCTTTCTTCCTACTTTTGAATTACATTTCCTGCCCCTTGGCTGTTTTGGTCCACAGAGGCCCTCTCTCTCGAAGCTCTGTGTATCCATACCTGATCCATACTTGTGGGAATCATCCCAGGCTGGAAAAAAGGACGAGTGGGAAAGCAAGGAATGTCCCTAAAATCGTCATATATTCCCGTATCTTTATATAGGTGCTATTAGTATGGATTCTGAACAGGACTTTTCAGTGGGTTCCATCTCAGTGAGAAATTTTTAAAATGTTTTGAGCTCTTAAAGTTGTAAGCCATTTTTTAAATCAAATTTTGATTATTAGCTTGCAAATTTATAAAATAAAATATTTATAAAATGCCTTTCCCCTCAAAGCATATCTGATAATAACTGTGATTGAGTACATATCTGTCTATGTATCAAGATCTCTAGCTACATGAACTTAGCTAGTTCTCAGAAGGCTGTAGTAGGTAAACATAGTTTTAGTTCATTTTACTGATGTAGAAGCAGAAGTTTAGACATTCTTCCCAGTGCATTGTCTTCAGACCCATCACCATGCTGCTGTTTTTGTAGCCTATAAATGTAGAGGTTTGGGTTTTGAACCAGACTTGGGAATTGGAATCTGCATTTGAACAAGATCTCTCAGATGATCCATTGAACTTGACTTTTTCAAATTTCTGGGACAGAGAAATTAAAAGTAATTTGATCATTGTCTCTCACCCATATACATTACTCTTTGGATCAGGCAAGTTCAACTTACCATTAGCGTAAGGCTGCCCTGATATAGCCAGTCATTGGATTAAACTGCACCAAATAAAGGCTGAATTTTCTTTGTTAATTGAAGAGTTAAAGTGCAAACTCTTCTTTCAAATACTACTTTTGCTCACTGACTTATCCTTAGAGAAATGTGTCATCGACCTTGGAAAGGACTGTGGGAATGAGTTCCTCCTGTCATCTGATAGACCTTGAGTGGTGAAGAAAAAGCACAATAGTCTTTTTGAAACAACATTAATCAAACTTTGGCTTTTTTTTAAAAGTTGTTTTCTTTAAGTATATTCGCCACAGAGAATCCAGAGTGGCATTTTTAAGGAATAAATGAGACCGTGCTTTGCTTAGCTGGCTCCCTTCAGACTCCATGGTTGAGCTGACTACTGCCAATTTTGCCCTTGTGTCCAACAGAAGTTCTGCTTCAAGTGTGCTTTATATCATTGACCTTTTGTCTGCTTCTGGAACACAAGTGTGTCCCACCCACTGTGCACCCTTTGGTTTGAGTTGACCTTCTCCTAGAGCTCCCATGTAAGCTCTTCCTCACATGGCCATGTTTCACATGTCAGCTCTTCAGCCTTCCTTAACCCATATACATGGTGATACTCCATGGGTTAGCAGTGGCTGCTTTTTAATTTGTCATTGGTATATATAGGGGTTGTGTGTATTTGTGTGTATGTATGAGGACAGACGGTCATACCATAGCATTTGAGTGGAGAGCAGAGAACAACTTTCTGGAGTCAGGTTCTTTCCTCCACCTTTACATGGGTTCCAGGACTTGAACTCAGGTCACCAGACTTGTGTGGGTAAGTGCCTTTACCAGCTGAGCCATCTCACCGGCACAAGTCGACATTTTTATATAACGTTTGTAGCATTTTTTACTACCACAAAGTATTTTAGGAACCACCCTTAGGATCATACATACATGGATGAGTATCCCATCGATTTGCTATAATATACTGACGTATAGTGTGTGTTTGAAGTTAGTTAATATTAAACTCAGATATTTTATGAACTCTGGCATATTATGTGAGCTTTATAACCACTGCTGTAGTCATTACTGTAAGTAGTAGGAATGACAGTTATCTAAACTGAGTAGACTAATGTATCCACCCAGCTAATTAGGAGGCTGAGACAAATATCTAATATTATAGGCCAGCATGAGCAACATAACAAGACCTCATGTCAAAGAGACGAACTTTTAAAAAGGAAAAAGCGAAAATAGTCGAAATAATGCTGCTTATGAATGAAAGATCCCCCACCCATGTGTTTATCATTCTAGAGTTCAGACATTTGTGGTTCAACCATCAAAGTACAGAGTTAGGGATCCTCAGATACATCATGCCCTAAAGCTCTTAACCAGCAAGGATAGGGTTGTAATTTAAAGCCCATTTTGTTGGAACTGATCACGATTAGCTGTTAGATTAAAGCTGCTGTTTGATTTCTGTCCTAAATTGTGCACGCTGTAGCCAACATAGCGTGCTGGTAGTGATAACTTAGCTGGTGTGTGTCAGATACACAACCTGTGTCCTGGCGTGCTGGTTTACAGAAATGCGTTTCCATAGTGTTTTGTGTCTCATGAATTATGTCTGTCTGTCTTGTCTTTGACTGTAGGTAACAGTTAACCTCTTCCATATGCAGCAGCTACAGGCTGCATCCCTTGCCAACAGCTTACAGTCTCTCTGTGACAGTGCCAAACTCTATGACCCGGGTCAGGAATACAGTGAATTTGTGAAAGCCACACGCTCGAGTGAGCTAGAAGAAAAGGTTGATGGGTAAGAATTTATGTATAGGTGAAATGGTATCAAGAGAGAAAACGTTTGCTGGGTTCCTATCTAAGTTTATAAGGAATTGTCTTTTCTTACACTGATATATTAACTTTAATTTTTTCAATACTTTCATATTATTTTGTAGTTTCTTAATACATTTAAGGAATAGATGCACCATACTTGAGAATGATTTCCATTTTCACACAGACAGACTTCACTCTGAATCTTAAAAATCCTTTGAGAATAGCAAATGATGACCTACATATTTTGAGTATACCAAAAACTTAACCTACGTTTTCCACTAATGTTAGATTAGAGAAGTTCAATCATAGCATTGACTATTACACCTCTTTTCTATTTCAGCTGTTGTAAGTCCACATTATGTAAAGGCTTTATTCACATCTTTAAAAGAAGCTGAACTATGTAATAGTTATTCATATTTAGCAAGCTTGCTTATTCTATTCATTAAGTTAATAAGTTTTCTTAATAGATTATTAGTGCTGAGCTTTATTTACTTTTACCCCACAGGAATGTAAATAAAAAAATAAGCAGTAGTCCCCAGACACCTGGATACGAACCTGCTGGCTCTCTAGAGGATGTGGCGCGCCTGCCTGACAGTTGCAGTAAGCACGAAGAGGACAGGTTCTCCAACAGTGCCGACATGGCAGGTGTGTTTCCTCCCAGAGCAGCACTTGTATGGTGAACAGTAGGGCACTCAGATGCAGCTCCTAATTTGAGGCTACTGTGAGATCATTTACAGTGCTAACCACTGTGCTGTCTCCAAAGTCCATAATTAGCCATCATTATTCTTTTTACATAATGTCAGTATTTCACCTTAGGAAATCTACCCGTAGGCAAGTTTTTAACTATTCTTTCTTCATAGGTCCTTCTTTGATAAGATCATGGAAGTTCGGGATGTTTAGTGACTCTGAGAGCACTGGAGGGAGCAGTGAATCTAGATCTCTGGATTCTGAATCTATAAGTCCAGGTATATACATATTTAAGTATATATATATTTAACTGAAAATTCAGTGAAAGATTGAAAGATTGAAATTGGCCATTTGGAATATTTTTAATGAGCATATTTTTAGGATGATCTATCTCTGACTTAAGAAAATATATATACATATGTGTAATTTAAAGAAATATGATGAAGCCTTTATATGGAATCATCACCTAGCCCAGCAAGCAGAACATAGTCGTACATGAGAGGCCCCATTGATACACATGTATAAGTAACATAATACGTATATACACACATATATATGTATATATGTGCACATGTATGTACATACATATATATGTGTGTGTTATATATATATGTGTGTGTGTATATATATATATATATATAACCTCCAATCCCACCAGAATAAATCATTCTATAACTAGTTTAAATGTTTATGGTGACATATTTTGTGAATGCTATAAAAATAGCTTCTGGATGCTATAAAAATAAAATCCTTTCCTTACTTTTGATTTGGTATTGGAGATTGGACTTGAGACCTCTTGTATGACATATACACTAAGCCCGTTTTTTAATTTTTTTGTTTTATGAGACAGTCTCACCAAGCTACCCAGGCAGGCCTTGAATTTTTTCTATAGTCCAGGCAAGCTTTGAGTCCTGTGTTCTTCCTTCTTCAATCTCCCAAGTAGCTGGGATTACAGCCTATAGCGCCACTATGTCTGGCAGACTTCCTTCACCCATGTTAATGTGAATAGCTATCTCCATGTTGATACTGTGTAATAACTTAGTAATAAAAGATCATTAAAATATGAGTAGAAGATGTTGCCTGCCTTTGCTATGCCTGTAACCTCAAGTACTTACTGTCAGAACTGGATAGTAAGGTCTCATAAGAGACAGGGTTTCTCTGTGTAGCACCAGGCTGGCCTTAAACTCACAAAGATCTGCATGCCTCTGCCTCCGGAGTGCTGGGATTAAAGGCATGCACCACCACCACCCAGCATTTTTGTTTGTTTATTTTTTCTTTTAATTAGATTCTGTAACATTCTTTTTGTTGTCAGGAATGGATAATATTATCTAGATTTTGAGAATAGTAGAAAAATTATAATCAAAGCTAATAAAATAAATTGTGTAATTCCAAGAATGTTATCATTACTTATTTTCACTGTTCTTCAATGTAATGGTATCCACAATTTCTTTTTAGGAGACTTTCATCGGAAACTTCCACGCACTCCATCCAGTGGAACCATGTCTTCTGCTGATGATCTAGATGAACGAGAGCCACCATCCCCTTCAGAAGCTGGTATTACACCCATCTCTTTTAGAGCCCACTAAACCAATTGAATTTAGTGGCAATGCATCATACTAGATCATTACTTTGTTATATGTATCTTAAATATAGCTGCATGTTTGTTTATAAGTATGCATTGATAATGATTTTTTAAATATTTTTATTTATTTATTATGTATACAATATTCTGTCTGTGTGTATGCCTTCAGGCCA
>LOEQ01000002.1:660138-685917 GCA_001685075.1 Bramus lutescens
TTTATTAACCAATGAAAATAACACATAGACAGATGACCCTCCTACATCATGTGTAGTAGCATATACATTTAATATTTTTTTAATGTGTGTGGATGTTTTGCCTTCATGTATGTCTATATTACATGTATGCCCAAGGAAGCCAGATAAGCCCAGTTAGATCCTCCGGAACTGGAGTTGCAGATGTTTGTGGATAGCTGTGTGAGACCTGGGCGTTGAACCCAGGTCCTCTAGAAAAGCAGCCAGTGCTCTTAACTACTGAGCCATCTCTTCAGCCCCAAAACACATTTAAAGACCTGCTTTGAATCTTGTTAACCTAAAAGAACATGATAAATCATTGATTAGCTATAAGTAATAGTTAACATTCTAGCAGGAGAAAAAAGACAACAATATTCATAATGTAATTTTATTCCTTCAGCTCCCAGAACCATTTATTTTATTCAGATTATACAAGGAATTTATAGACCTTGCAAAAGAGATACAACATGTAAATGAAGAGCAAGAAGCAAAAAAGGATAGCCCCGAAGACAGAAAACACCCACATGTGTGTATAGAAATCAGTCGAATTCTTCTGAGGAGCAAAGACCTACTGAGACAGTTGCCAGCATCAAATTTTAATAGTCTTCATTATCTCATAGTACATCTGAAGCGGTAAGAGTTTTATATAAGTAGAACCTCGTTTAGTGGGTAGTTTTTTGTTAAATAAAATGTGGCAACTTTTACCATTTTAATACTATATTAGTTTTAAGTATATTCATGTATTTTTAAAATGAATTTCATTTTTCTAACATGTTAGAGGAAAGGGAGTGAGTGTACATTCAGGCAGCCAACTTCATCCTCAGATCTCCGCTGTGTGTCTGCCTCTAGTTGGAGAAATAGGATGGAAGCAGGATTTCTGTTGTCTGTAGGCTTACAGCCCTGCATACACACACGGTACAGCATCATTTGTTCAATAAGCATGCAAAGGAAGGTGGAGTAAGTCAGAGGAAGCAGTCTTCAAGTAAGGCTTAAAGAACTCAGTAGTGACTTAGTTATCCAAGAATGCTCAGAAGAGCATTCCAGGCAGAGGATAACAGACACAGATAGGTGGGAGCCGTTTACACTTAGGAAATAAAGTAATGTGGTTAGGCCTCACTACAGAATGTACAGAGGGAACTGATAAGATCTCGCATACCTAACAGTGGAGTGTGCCATTTTGCTTCTGTACTACTAAAGATTTTTGAACCAGGAATTTTACATGCTCAGATTTGCCTGTTAGATCTTTCTGGGAGAAGTAAGGAGAATGGACTGGAGTGGAGGCCTTAACTCAGGTTCTTGTCTCCATGAGTAGTCATAGAAACAGGTGATAAGAGCTGGAAGGAAACGAATGTGAGAGCCACTGTATAATATGGAGGCCTCGTGGAGGGAGTCATCTAGGCTTGAAAAATAGCCTTGTTATAAGAAATTGACAGTACTATTCTGTCACCACTATAAAGACCTGGAAGCATATACAGAAGTAATCTTTAAGATTCCCTTCTTTATCTGCTGGGAAAACAGTAATTCCTTTTGCTTGGTTTTTATCCTAATACAAAAATGCTAAGCCAAATTTGGCATGTGGTCAATATTTTAATCAAGTAAATGTGTATTTTTCTTAGACCTCTCTCACAGCTTGACCCCTGACCCTTCCTTAGGCTTTTGTAGCCTGTGTGTGTTCAAGCAGTCAACATGGTCCCTCGGGTGCCTCCTGTGTACCAGGGTCTCACTAGAGAAACAGGTTGGAGACAGGGTTTCCATCTGCTCTTTCCAAGTCTCATAAAGCTTTATGTGTTGTGCTTTGCAGAGTGGTAGATCATGCAGAAGAAAACAAGATGAATTCTAAGAACTTGGGGGTGATATTTGGACCAAGTCTCATTAGGCCAAGGCCCACAACTGCTCCAGTCACCATCTCTTCACTTGCCGAGTATTCTAACCAGGCGCGGTTAGTAGAGTTCCTCATTACTCACTCACAGAAGATCTTCGATGGGTCCCTCCAGCCTCAAGATGTTGCTGTATCAAATACAGGAGCGATTGCACCTCATATTGATCAAGGGTATCTTCCAAGACCTCTGTTGTCACCAGATGAAAGAGACTCCGATCATTCTATGAAGCCACTATTTTTTTCTTCGAAGGAAGTAAGTTATTTCTTTTTAAAATAAATTGTGTGTGTATGTGTATGTGTGTGTGTGTGTGTCCAAGCATGCACACAAACAAAAAGACAGGCTTGTGAATGGTGTGGCACTAGGGTAGAAGCCAGAGGACAACCATGGGGAGTTGATTTTCACCATCCCCCAGTGTTGAGTCAGGGTCATGTCTGGTTTCTGCTACTGTGTGTATGATCTAAGTTAGCTGGCTCACAAGCTTCTGAGCAGTCTCTGCCTTCTGGTCTCTGCCTCTGACCTCACTGTAAATGTATTAGGGTCTCAGACACGCCTCCACATCCAGTCTTTTACATTGGCTCTAGGGAGTCACACTGTGGTTGTCAGGCTTGGGTGAACAGTACGTTTTCCTGTTAAGCCAAAGTTTTGACTGTTACAGAATTGCGTTAGAACTGTATGGTGTTAGTAAGTTATGTCAGTAAATTAATGGTCTTTGAACTGTTTCTTTTGAAATGTGCTTTGCTTCTACAAGTGTGAACATTCTTTTCCATTAGCAGGATTTCCATACTGCAGATTGTGAGAACAAAACTTTTGAATTAGCTCCATCATTTGAAGAATCAGAACGCAAACAAAATGCACTGGGAAAATTTGATGCTTCTCTTGTTGGTGAGTAGCCATATGAAAAGAAGCTGGGTACGAAATTAAAACTTTACAAATAAATCATTAAAAGCCAGGGTGAGTGCCCCAGGTTCAATCCCCAGTACTGCAGAAACCAGCACAAGCCAAGGAAAGTCCAAACTTCCACGTTTTATTAAGTAAATCTATGCCAGCCACTGAGAAAATTGCCTTTTAGCGTACCTTACATCCTTCTATTTTTCCCATTTGTATGTGTGGTATGTATGTGCGCATCCATATTTTTCATATATGTGGGCACATGCATATGGATGTCCAGGGTTGGTGTTGGGAATCTCCTTGATTACTCTTCTACCTTCTTTATTAAGGCAGTGTCTTCTAATCAAACCCAGTGCTTGCTGATGGGGCTAGTCCTGGTGATCGCCTGTTTCTACCTTCTGAGGCTGGAGTCATAGGCAAGCTGCCAGCCATCCCCAACATTAACATGGGTTCTAGGAAAGTGTACCCTGGTCCTCACTGTGGGACTAGTGATGTAACTATGGAGTCATTTCCCAGCCTTACATTTATAAAAGATACCTTAGAGATCCTAAGTGGTTTTGTGCTTCTGCTAAATAAAATTCTGTTTTTGTTTGACTTCTTCTTGTTCATTTAAGTCAAGGCAGACAGGTCTTAAGCAGTGTGCTAATGGATAGCTTGTTTTGTAATGTGGTTCAAGGTATTGCTGAATCAAACTGCTCTCAGGCATTAGACCAGAGTCCTAAAAGTGGGGCTGGAAAGATGGCTTCATGGTTTAGAGCACTTGTTAGAGTTGCTCTTTTGGCGACTTAGATTTAATTCCCCAGCACCTAAGTGGTGACTTAAAAATCATCTGTAACTCCATTTTCAGAGGATCTAATGTCCTCTTCTGGCCTTCACTGGCCCCAGGCTTTTGTGTGGTGCACATGTGTACATGCATGAAACACTCACACATGAAATAAATCTTTTTTTTTAAAAAAAAGCTTTTTTAATTTTTAACAAAAGCTCTAAAAATAGAAAAGTTTAGACTATAAGACTACAAGCATTTTTTTCATGTGCTTTTCTTGTGGGCTCCCTTTAGCACTCTGCACACCTGAGTGTACACCCTTCATTTCCTTGATCTGATCTCTCCATCAGCAGCTTTCCTCTGATTTTGTTGAATGGTAGCTGTCACACTGATGGAAATGCTTACATTTTTTACTGTAATTCTGTAATCCAGTTTGGCAGAAAGGTCAGATGTGATGTGTAATCAAATATCAGGGAACAGAACCTGCTTGACTTTTATGTTTGATGCCCCGCATCCGCTGTGCCCATCTGCTGAGAGAACAACTGGAAGGCAGGGAAGCTGAGAGGGTTGCATGCTTCAGTGGGAAGGTGTGCTGGAGTAGAACCTTCACGTCATGGTGAAGAAGCAGAGAGAGGAAGCAGTACAGGAAGGGTCAGGGTAATATATAGTCCCCAAGGACGTGTCACTTGTGACCTACATCCTCCAACTGCACCTCACCTGCTATAACAGCTTCCCAGTAATGCCATTATAATATGAATCCAGCAAGAAATTAATACTAGACCAGCAAGTTGGTTCATCGGGTAAAGGCATTTGCCACACAAGTCAGGTGACCTAAGTTCAAAAGAACCCAGCTCCACAGAGTTGTCCTCTGGTCACCATAGGCTTACCACATAGATACACAAAATCATCTCCATTTATTGGGTTAGTGTAGTGTGAATCCACGAGAGTCTGGGAGAGCTTCCAATGGATGTATTTAGATGTAAATTAGGGGTAAACACACAATGATACAATTCAGTTTAGCCGCTGCCACAATTGTTTTGCCCAAGGGGAAAGAGCACCAGCAGCAAGCTGCCTTCCCCTCAGCCTGTCAGTTATCCTGTAACAGACAAGACCACGTCCTAGGGCCCCAAGTCATTGGCTAACCAGATTGAAATCCCATGACAGGTTAGAGCCATCATGGCCCTAAATTATCAGTGGGAACATTACTATAGTCACCCCAGAGGTCTGCTGTTCAACCCAGTAAGTTGACAGTTAAGATTATCACATTCCATTGCTCAGATTTAATCTTCATAGCAATTCTGAACTGGAAAGTAGATGACGTTGGTCTCACTCATAGGTCAAAGTCTGAGAGAGAAAAATGATACCAAAAGTCATATGTTTAATGAATTATTCAGATAGGATTTGAATCTAACTCTGATTTATAAATCTAACCTATTTTTTTCATGCCTCATGAAATTAGGTTCCCAATTAGGAATAGTAATTAACGTAAATAATTTGAAGATATTATTTAGTGTTCATTATATACAAGATAGTTCTAGGTACCTGTTAGACCATTTAGATCACATGACAACTTAGATGCATGTATTCTTATGTGACAAGTGAAGCCAGTGTGTGACCTTTCCAGTGAAGATCAGGATCGAGAACTGACCAGGCAGACTTAAAGCCAACACTACTTTGTATTATGCTAGCTACTCTTCTTGCAGAACCGAAGGAATGCACGTGCTTTGGTTCTTGCAGGCCAGCTGCAGTGAGTCAGATTCCTTAGCATATTTTATGAATGTGGGGAAGGACCCAGGGAAGAAAGATCAACTGGGTGCTGGAGAGATGGCTCATTGGGAAGAGCGACTTCTGAGTTGCCTGCATTCCATTTCCAGTGCCCACATTCGGCTGCTCAGAGCTGCACAGAGCTTCAGCTCCAGCTCCAGAGGGATCCAACACCTAGTCTGAGAGCACCCATGCTTTTGTGCGCATGTGCGCACAGACAGACAAACATGATTCATCTTTTTCACAAATAAAAAGGTCACCAGTCCAAGGTGAATAGAGGTTAGATGAGGTGATGACGACAGTGATGCTGGTGGTCACTGTCACCATGTCCAGCATGGCAGGAATGTGGGGAAATACCGGGTCACAGGGCCACAGCCAGCTGCTCCTTAACAGCCAGAACAGTATCATTTGCTGTGTCTTAGCATCAAGGAGCTGGGGACCATGGCAGTACCTTTGCAGGAATTGAAAAGGACAGAATATGGGGATCTGAGCACTCGGGGTGAGAAAGTGTGGCCTTGAGACCACCTGCAATTCAATGGCAGTGTTTTACTTAAAGCAAGTTTTTCATTCTTAGTTTGACCTAGTGGATGTTACAGTTTATTAGCTCTGAGAACTGTAGCAAGCACCCTCTCAACTGTGGAATAAATACATCTAAAAGCAGACCAAGTGGGGTGCCTTGAGATCTTGGGATTCAGGGCATGCCTGCATTTGGTTGGGCAGAGGTGGTATAATTTTTCTGAGTTAACTCACCAGTATCTGCCTGTTGAATCTTTTGACCTAGAAAATACTCGTTCATGAGGAGCACATTAAAACAAATTACGAGGCAAGTAGTTTTTGGTTTTGTTCTGCTTTAAACTAATTTGCAAGTGCTTTATGGAGGTTTTTTATTTTAAATTTAAAATTGTAAATGAACTTTTAAATTCAAACTGTGTCTTTAAAGAACTGGTAGGTCTTCTGTGTAGACAATTGAGAGTACCATGCTGGGGACATTTTAGAATTACTTTTGTTATCTAATGTCTGTCTGTTATATTCAGATTCTAGTGTTAATTGTGTGCCACTTTCTTTTTCAGACAACAAACTACAT
Organism: Bramus lutescens; assembly: GCA_001685075.1. Classification (NCBI taxonomy): domain Eukaryota; kingdom Metazoa; phylum Chordata; class Mammalia; order Rodentia; family Cricetidae; genus Bramus; species Bramus lutescens. The sequence continues at coordinate 666,533 of LOEQ01000002.1, forward strand.
TTGCCTTTTGACCGAGAGCTTGAGTCAGCATCCCAAAAGATGGAAGATGTTTGTAAAAGCCCCAAGCTACTTCTTCTGAAATCTGATAGGACAGCAAACAGTGTGCAGAGACATACTCCAAGAACCAAGATGAGACCTGTAAGTTTGCCTGTAGATCGGCTGCTGCTTCTTGCAAGTTCTCCTACTGAGAAGAGCGGCAGGAATATAGGAAATGGAGAGTCAGACAGATTTGGCAAGAATCCTGCCTTTGAAGGACTTCATAGAAAAGACAACTCAAATACTAGTAATTCCAAAGTTAATGGCTTTGACCAGCAAAGTATACAGAAATCCTGGGATAAGCAATATGAACGGAACAGTTTTATTGCCAAGACTACAATGATTGTGCCCATTGCACACTCCGAGAAGGATTTGATAGCAAACGTTGGGAGTAGCGAGGACCATTCCAGTAGTGCCACGCAGGCCAGTAACCTGCAGGTAGAACCAGCCAGGTCAGCACAAGACACATCAGAGCGGAGGGCCTCAGACTCCTGCCCTGTCGCTGCTGTCAGAGCACCCAGAACACTGCAGCCCCAGCACTGGACAACATTTTACAAACCGCCTAATCCCACCCTCAGTGTCAGGGGGACTGATGAGAAAACAGCAGTGCCCTCGGCAGCTGTGCCTCCTGCCACCCTGCATGTTCCCCAGAGTCATGTGGCGAAGTCAGACCCAGACGCGACGGTCCTGTCGACTTGCTCTGTGCAGCCAAGTGGTCAACCTAAAGAGAACTCTGAAGAACCTGGGCTGCCTGAAGGGACTCCAACCTGCCAGAGACCACGGCTAAAACGAATGCAGCAATTTGAAGACCTCGAAGATGAAATTCCACAGTTTGTGTAGGGTTGTCAGAACTCAGATACCTTGTTTTGTTTTGTTTTGTTTTGTTTGCGAGAGGAATGTCTGGACAGGGCCCTTTGTATAGGATTGCCAAAGCTGTGTGTGAGTGATTGTGTTGTTTGTCAATCATGTGGAATGGGAGAGTATCCTGACAAGACTGCATTTATGCCTCGCTGGATGATCCTTGAAGCTGTAAAGAAAATGCGTGAATTCGTGGTTTTTAGAGTTGATTTTCCCCATAAAATGATCCGTTTAAATTCATCCTTAATATATGATAGCTTGTAGCAGGGGTGCAGCTGGGGAAATGAGCTTTACTGTGCAGAGTGAGATCAAGTGCATATTTATAAAGTCCTTCTGAAACTAGTTCCCGGAAGATGTCATGTGCTGTGATCCCAGTTTCCTAGGACGTCTTTAACCATTTGTGTTTCTGAGTTGTATGTAAGCTTTTATTTTTCAATTGAAAATTTACCTTTTAATACTTACATAATGGCCAAAGGGTTTGCCAGTCTGTATTTAATTATATTTTAATTGCCAATTTTTACATGTGGTTTAACTGTACCCAAAAAATGCACTTAAACCTGAACTATATAGTTCCGTTATCTTTTATTTGGCTTTAGATGTTTTAATACATTTGGTAGGGGTTTGAGGGTTTTGTTTTATCTCTTAGTTTTGTCTATATAAACTTTTGTTTTTTAACAGTTCTGAACTTTAAATATTTTGTATAGTGGTCCAGAAAAGATGCTATTTTCAGAAGTTTTTAAGTTCAGTACATTTCCTCTTTTTATTGCCCAAGTTTTGTTTAAACTATTCCTTTTATAAGAAATGTTTTGACTTATGAATAATTTTATATACTTTTTCTACCTGACTTTCAACCATTGAAAATGTATAGTTCATTCAAGTGAGTGAAGAGTTATTTAAGTTGATCCCCAGAGTTTAGAAATTTGAGAGATGTTGATGATCAGATCTGTGTCTTAAAAAAACAAAACCAAAACCATGTTTTCCGAACCTGTACATTACTGTTACCTTCTGTGTCGTCGTTTTGTCTAAAATAGGATGTAAAAGGGACAACAAATACAGCAGCCTTTTGTGTGTGTGACTTATGCTTTTGTATGACCTTGTTATATTTGATAAATATATGTACATATTCACTTGTTAAATTATTCGAGGTTCTCGTGGCTTGTCTGACACTGCTCAGCTTAAGTTGTGTTCTTGGATGTAATCAACCATTGACTTAGGGTCATGCATCCCTTCGCTACAGCATGGGGTGTTTGTGACAAGCTGTGTTGGCATCTCTGTCATTCAGAGCTCGGGGATGAGTAACCAGCTTTTTCACAGTCAACTTTGTTTTTATTCTTAACATACACCCTATTGCTGTGAAAACCTAAAATGGGTCAGCCAACATTTATTGAGCCCCTTCTGTATTCGCAGATTTACAAAGTTTCAGTAAGTTTTCATAGCAACCTATATGCACAGGTGAGCGTGTTATTCCCCTGCCACTGATGGCAGCAGAAACTTAGGTGACACACTTCCAGGTCCCACACATTTCACAGCAGAGTTACACCTAAAACAAAAGGGCTCTCTGATTTTGATGGTTGGCGCTCTTAGCGACTGTGATAGTGCTCAGTATCATCAGAGTATTTAACTATAACAAATACTCCTCTAAAAATTCTTACTGTGAACTACACCTCAAGATGACTGTGTGAATCATTTTTACATGTGTGGCTCAGGAAGGAACAGTACGCATGTTCATACTGTTATGCAGGTGTGCATAGCTGGCCGTCTCCACAACTTCACTGTCCCACTCTAAGACTGGTAAAGTGTACTTTTAACTTCAGTTCGAGTATGTGAGGACAACCCAGTCAGTGAGTCTCTCGTCGCGTAAAGCTGCCTCTGTTCCCCGCTTTGCCAGTGGTTCTGCAGATCTCTCTTTCATTAGGGCTTCCTGAGTCTGGCCCAGCTTTTTCTGTTTTCCTGGGAGAAGTAAGCAGGCTTCTCGAAAACAGAAATGCCACAGCATGCGCTGTGCCTGCCACGCAGTAGCAGCAGCCACCCCCTGGGAGTTATTCTATGACATCCGGAAATGGACATGAGCAGGGGGAAAGGGCAGAATCCAGGAGTCCTGAAAAGGAGCTTCCAGACCTCCAGAAAGCTTTATGGCAAGCAGTTATGAAAAATTGATCATACTTCCCTAAACAGACTTAGCAGAGCTTGTGATTATTTTAAATAACTTTGCTATATTATAGGCAGGCTAATTCTTTTGCTGTGGAGATTCTACGGTCCCCGTGGGGATTTGCCTAGTGATCTCACAAGCAGAATGACTTGTACCTCACTTCCTTTTGATTCTAGATGGACCACAGCAACACTATTCACGGCCGTCGTTGTGTTGTGGTATCTATATAGCTACATCTCTTCACATTTTAACTGCCGTATATTTTTAAGTAAGTTATGGTTCACATAATTGCTTTTTTCCCTTCCTGAAGATAAGATATTTTGTGTGTTGGTGTTCTTGGATGTGCGATGAGTCGGTTCAGACTGCAGTGTGCAGAGTTCTCTCAGTTGGTACACAGAAGTCAGTTTCTCTGTGAATCAGCAACTAACAGAAATGAAAGCTTTTGGGACTTCATTTCTTCAGTAGAACAAATCTAGTGAAAGATATCCAGAGCAGAAAATTTTAGTTCATACCAAGTCATTTACACAGAGTACTCTATAATATATATGAATTGGAAACTGCTATTTCTTGTATATGGCCATATTACACCCATTAAATTCAGGTTAACATCATAATAGTGATGTCTAATCATAGATCAAATTTTATTGGTTGTCCCCATTAATGTTCCTGTCTATGCCATTAGCCCAATCCCAGATCACATGGTATGTTTAGTTGTCCTCTTTCTTTGGTCTCCTCCAATCTGGAACAGTTATTTGGTATTTGGCCTCATAGCCTCAATACTTAAGGAGCACAGACCAAATTATGGCATCAGTTTGGGTTCATGTGATGTTTCTGCACAGATAGGGTCAGGATATACATTTATTGTCAAAAAATATCACAATGGTTCTGTGTTTTTGTTATACTGGGAGATGACTAATATCTGTTTGCCCTGGTGCAATTTGATCAGGATAAAATCCAGGAAACTTTTCCATTGTAAAGCTGGTAGTGAAGATGTACTTTGGGGCTGGTTTGATAAGTAAAGGCTCTTGCAGTGCACATCTGGTGATGTGAGTTCAATTCTGGGACCCAAGTAAAAGTGGAAGGAGAGAAGCCACCACACACAGCTGTCCTCTGACCCCCACCATACGCCCTGACGTGCAGGTGCCACACAGTAAAAGATGAATGTTTGAAAGCGTAAACACATTGGGAGGAGATTCCTAGAACTATAAATGTTTTCCCTGATTTGCCAACAGCTAGTTTTGAGTCCATTGGCAATTCTTCTCTGAATCAATCACAACTATTTTGATTGCTAGATGGTGAATTCATTGCTTTGGGATTTTGCTGTAAAGAACTGTCTCTTCCTTTATTTTCGTCAGTAGAGACTCAGATTCTTTCTTCACAGAGTAGATTATGATATGTCTCTTATTTTAGTGCTAAAATTTCCCCAGAATTGACTTGTGGGAGTCTTTTCAAGGTGACTTGTGACCCTTTGGTATGGCCACCTCACTGGTGAGTTTATTTAGGAGGTATGTTAATTGTTACAAAGTCACCTGACTTTTTCCATATCTCAGATGAAGAATTAGGTATTTTCCAAAAAGCTCATTGCTCCTTTAGGTGAAATTTAAGTTCCTGAGCACTTAATCTAGTCCTTCCTTTCCAGACTTAAATCCCTCCTCACTAGGCCTCTCATCAGCTAAATAGATCCTCAGTCGTGGATCTATTTAGCTTCTGAGCACATTGATCGATTGCAAGGCAATCAAAACTGATCTTGCTGGGTGGTGGCCGTGCACACCTTTAATCCCAGCTCTTGGGAGGCAGAGGCAGACTGAGCTGCTATACAGCGAGAGAGACCCTGTCTCAAAACAAAATTCAAACAGAGACCCGATTTCAACCACATCTTCCCTGACCACACTAACTGAACCCTTGACCCCGCTGACGTCAGTCCTCAGCACTCAGAATTCTGGGCCCAGGAGGGAGGGGAGAAAGCGGTGCACCATCTTTTTAAGTGAGCAGTTACTGAATAGTGACTACAGAAAGCTTTTAAGTGAAAGCCATATGTGGTTTGAATTGTATTCATAATCCATGTAATTACTTTGCCAGAATAAAATTTAACATTTCAAAAGAATTAGTGTTAGAATATTTAATTAGTCATGTTTCCAAGTTACAAATTTTCTTTTAGGGTTCATCATTGGCATCTTACATAAATGGCTCATGAGCAGTAACGGTACCTACCTCACGTGAAAACCTGCCTCAGCCTCGTGACAGGGTATGTTAAGTCAGGAGAATGGTAGATGGTACTTTTACTGTGACAAAATGCCTGAGACTGACATCTTAAAAGTGGCAAGGTTGGTGTGGGCCCATGGTTTCTATGACTGGCTCCATTGTTGGATCTGAGCTGAGACAGATTATCATGGCAGGGGAATATGTGGCATAAGTAACTGCTGTCCTCACGGCAGCCAGGAAGGAGACCAACGGACCAGTCTCTCAGTGGTACACCTTGTGTGCCCCACTACCTCCAACCAAGCCCCTCCTCCACCACGTTAGTCCATTTAGCTATATAAATCTGTCACTGGATGCAAACTGCCAAGATCCAGTCACCCCTGAACAAGGCCGCACTGGGGAGCAAGCCTTTAGGAGACATTGTAGGTCCAAACCATAACAGCATCACTGACTTGAAGCCTTTTGCTGTCTGGGCAGTGCTGGGTGGTAAGTGATGTAGCTCTGAGCTGTGGAGATGGGTGGGCTGGACCTTTCTGGACAGTAAGGACGTACTAATAGTTGTAGGCACACAGTGGTTCTCAGCCTCCCTAACACTGCAGCTCTTTAATTCAGTTCCTCATGTTGTGGTGACCCCCAACCATAAAATTATTTTTATTGCTACCTCATAACTAATTTTACTACTGTTAGAAATCGTAAATATTTTTGGAGAGGTTTGTTGAAGGGGTCATGACCCACTGGTTGAGAACCTCTCAGGCATAGAGCCTGTTATAGTTGCTCTCTGTTAAGTTCTGTTATTTCTAGTTCACTCTTTTTAAAAAGTCCACTTTGTAGTTATTTAATAGTTTTGAGACAGATTTAGCTGCCTTTTCACACAAGCAAATAGATAACACAGAGGCCACACTCCCCAAAGTTTGTGTAACCAGCAAAAGGTGAACTCAGATTTCTTTGTTATAAATTACCCCCATTGGTCTTTTTAAAACTTGGTCTTTTTAAAGCAAAGGCAGCTACCAGTCATACTTAGAGATTGTTCTTTCTGGTTGCTAGGATACTAAAATAAGGCATATCCCAACTCTGAGGTCACTTTTAGTGTGTGCATATAGAAATTTATTGTAAGTTTTCATCTAAAATTTCTAAGTTTTCCTGGGCTGTGGGGAGTTGTGCAGGTGATACTTGATGAGCGAACACAGAGGTGACAGGCCTTACAAGCCAACTCCTCCCTTCCCTCCCCAAAGAAAGTCAGGGAAGCAAGGCTGTAAGAGCTTTTACAGCATAGACAGAACAAGATGTAAAGGAGATCTTTAGCTTTTGCTCACAATCAGGGGAAGGGTCCTCAATCCAAGGGACAAAAAAGACCCTAAGCCACTATCTTTAGGCTTAATGATGTAAATACTAGCTTATTTTTAGGAACCCAATTAACAGGGATTAGTAAGCCATTGTGGATGTAAAAGAGGAAAGGAGACCTGACCTAGAAGCCTGGAGAGCAGGAGCTCTCTTCACGGGTCATAAATGATGTCCATGAGTGGTACTGTGCGATCCCAGCTAGTCCTGAGCCTAAAACAGGAGGCTCTCTTGAGCAGAAAAGTTCAAAGCCAGGCAATGTGGCAAGAATTTTATTTGGAAAAAAAAGAAGTGAAAGCTGAGAGGAAAGCTGGGTGAGCCCTACAGAATCGCTGCAGGAAGCCCGGAAGCAAGGAGTAGTACGGGCACCCGCGAATCCCCTGCGGTGCAGATGACGCTGGGCAGACGGCAGATTCCTGTTCTACTGAAGCTTGTATCTGAAAGTTAACAAAACTAACAACAGAGGCCGTAAAGAGAGCCTCCGAACATCTCAGAGGATTTAAATAACTCAAAAGTGCTCTCCAACCTCAGGGGCAAGTGCTGAGAATTAGTAACAAGACGACTAGAATCCTCAGATTTGCCTGAACTGCTTAGCAGTGAAACAGAACACACCTCGAAATAAGTAATTCCTCAAAGAAGAAATAAGCAGTGTTTTAAACCAAATACTATAATGAGCCATGCTAAAGGTGGGGACTTCAGCTAAGTCAGAATGGTTAGACATTTTTCTACATTCATCACATCGGCTGCATTCATCGGTTAAACTGCATCTCCAGAAGCAAAAAGACCAGAAAGGGTCTGGGAATGGAGGCAGCTCAATGGTGTTGTGCTTGCCTTCCTGTATGTGGATCCAAAGACGCCAAACATGGCAGAAGAGAACAGTAGCAAGGGAAATAAAAAAGTAGAAATTGGTGTAACAAAGCACAAACTTTAAAACAATAAATGTAAGTTTTAAAAAGCTTAAGAAAATTGATAAATGAGCAAAACTTATTTTTAAAAGGAAAAATAGTATCTGGAATTGAAATTTTTTTCCTAGAAAATTGAACATTCAAAATATGATTCCATGAGCAACCTCAGTTTGAGTATTTGAACAAGAACAAAATTAAGGACCAAAAAAATAAAATAAAATAAAATAAAAACAGACAAAGCCAATGAAATGAACTAAGGAGCCAGCTTGGCGGATAAGAGCTCTTGTTCTGCAAGCCTGAAGACCTGAGTGTGGATCCCTGGTGCCCATGTACAAACCCAGGCCTGGCTGCACTTGCTTGTCACCAACCCCAGCACTGTGGGTAGAGACCGCACCTTCCGAGAGCTCACTGGCCAGCCAGCCTAGCCGAAAGCCAAGCTCCCAGTTCCAAGAGAAACTTCATCTCAACACAGTCAGCGAGAAGGCAGCAGAGGACCACATCTCCGTCCTGCTCTGGACTCTGCATCTTCACACTCACTTCCACACAACCAGAGCGACTTTAAAAGTGGAAAATCTGCGGAGTCCCCATCTGCTAGTAAAGTCTGTGTTTAAAACTTTAAAGATAAAATTACCTGCCTTGATGATAATGGTGCACACCTTTAGTCCCAGGCAGAGGCAGGAAGATCTCTATGAGTTCAAGGCCAACTTGGTCTAGAAGAGCTAGTTCCAGGACAGGCTCCAAAGCTTACAGAGAAACCCTGCCTCAAAAAAGCAAAACAAAAACAAAACAAAAAAGTTTGTTATTGAGATAATGAATAATTTATGAGATTTGGAAATATTCTTTTGTGGTCTCCTGGAAGAATCTGCCTATAATTTTATTTTATTTTGAGATAGTGTTTCTCTTCGTAGCCCTGGGATTAAAGGTGTGCACCACCACCACCACCCAGCTCTCAATAACTTTATAAAGACATTGCCTATTGGGAAAGAAAGTAGCACCGTAGAAAAGGGACAATTTAGTTTGTGATTGTCCAGTGAGATAAGGTCATTTGAATTTTCACTGGCTTTGTCCAGTTTACCATAGAATTTGAAAACCTGTTCCAAGTAATTGACCACATTATCTTAAAGGGAGAAAAGTACAGTTCTTTTAATATACACAAATTGTAAAAAGAGGTTGAAGCCTGGGAAGATAGCCATCCAGTTCAGTGCTTGCTACAGATGTGAGGACCTGAATTTGGCGCCCACTACCCATGGAAAAAGCCAGGTGCAGCTATGCATCTGGAATCCAGGGAGGCCAAGACAGGTGAACGCTTGCGGCTCACTGACCAGCCAGCCTAACCTGATCAAGTTTTGTGAGAAAACATGTCTCCCAAAAACAACCTGAAGGGACTGGAGAGATGGCTCGGCAGCTGAGAACGCTCATTGAGTGGGGCTTGCTCTTCCTCTCTGCCCTGGCTCTCGCAGTGAATGCCCTTGTCTTCCAGCATGCCTTTGATCCTGCACAGATGTCATCTGCAATCCACAAGCACACCAGCGTGGGGAAGCCATGGAAACAGGTAAGGCACAAGTGGAGTGGGAGGTCCTTCTGTGTATGTGTTGCTTTCTTTTGTTAATGAATAAAGAAGCTGGCTTGGCCTATGATAGGGCAAAGTAGAGCTAGGCAGAGAAAACTAAACTGAATGCTGGGAGAAAGAAGGCAGAGTCACAAGATGCCATATAACTGCCAGAGACAGACACTGGATAGAACCTTGCCAGTAGGCCACGAACCTCGTGGTAAAATATAAAATAATAGAAATGGGTTAGTTTAAGATATAAGAGTAAGCCAGAAATATGCTTAAGCTATTGGCCAAACAGTATTGCAAATAATATAGTTTCTGAGTGACTATCCTGGGTCTGAGTGGCCAGGAATGAATGAGGGGTCTCCCTCTGGCAACACACAAGTGTGAGAACAGTGAGGCATCTTTTGTCCCCCTCCCCCAGGAGCCAGAAGGAACAGGGCCACCCATCAACTGTTTACTTGAAGCTGGGGCCTCAGCCTGAAGACAAGTTTCAGGTTACTTGTCATGGGCCACCTATACATCAGCAAGCAAAGGCTGCACTCTACAGTCTCTAACTTGTGTGTGCAAAGTGTGTTTGACTTAAATTAGCAGCAAATAAATGTAAATTGTTCATTAAAAAAAAAACACTTACTGTTCATGCAGAAGGCCTGAGTTATTCCAAGCCCCAACCTGTCAGATCACAAACTACAGATCCTGTGCCCTCTTCTGACCTCTGCAGACACCAGGCATGTACATGGTTCACATACACATACAGGCAAAACATTCACACACATTAAAAAAAATGTGTAAGTGTAAAGAAATTGAGGAAGACAGCCAAAGTTGCCCCCCACATGGGTGCACGTGGACCCCCCCACACACACACTGGTTTGATTAAATACAACAGTCATTGTGATTTTCAAAAATCGCAAACTTCTCTCATGTGTGGTGGCACAAACCTTATTAATCTCAGCATTCAAGAGGGAGAGGCAGAGGCAGGCCAGCCTGGTCTACAGAGTGAGTTCCAGGACAGCCAGAGTTACACAGGGAAAAATATTAATAATTAAATAAAAGTAAAATAAATTAGCAAACTCTTTAGAACTACCCTGACCCTGACTTGACAAAGACAGTTTGGGGCCGAATCCTTCAAGGTAAGTTTCAGCCCTGTTAACAGGAATTCCACAGGGATTCCTGTGATCACAGCCTTTATTCAGCATTACGCAATGCAAGAGTTTGTAGCCAAACGAGAAGGTGAGAAAGACAACTGAGAGGAACAGAGTTAAGAGGGGGCTAAGAGGGAGCGATTAGCCCAGTGCTTGCCTGACAAGAGCAGAGCCCCCACACACACACCCGTTTTCCCACTACATATTACAGAGATGTCATTCATTTAAACAAATCTCTTGAATTTAAAGTTAGAAAAACTTTCCCAGGCAGCTCTAGGGTTAAGTAGAGGGATCATCAGCAGGCACCCTGGCCCCTCCTTTAAGACTGTGACTGTTCAAGTCNGTGGGTACAACTGTGACCGTTCAAGGAACACAAGATGTGGGTGTAGTTGTCTTTTAAAAAGAGATGGTTTTACCAGGCAGCCGCAGTCTCCCAGGATTTCAGGTGTGCACCTGCTTGAGCATAAATATTTAGCAGATCATTCTAATTGGCTCTCCAGAGTAAAGATCAGTCCTGAGAAAGTCCTGAACTGTTTGGGACCCTGGAAGACCTCATGTGGCAATCACACTTTGTGCCATAAAGTGGCTGTTTGGAGAATATGTCTTTTCTTTCCTCAATGATTTCATACTTTTTGTTTGCTTGTTTTCTAGACAGGGTTTCTCTGTTTAGCCCTAGCTGTCCTGGAACTAACTCTGTAGACCAGGCTAACCTCAAACTGAGACATTTTGGGCTTTTTTTTTCTTCTTTGGGGCCTACCACCCCAACTTCTAAATGAATACACAGAGATTTATTCTTATTTATGAATGCCAGCCTTAGCTTGGCTTATTTCTATCCATTTTTTAAAACTTAACCTATTTCTCTTCTATGTTTTGCCTCTGGGCTTTTAACCTTTCTTTATTCTATGTCCTTCTTCCCTTTTTACTCCTTGACTGGTTGGGTGGCCAGGTGACCAGCCCCTGGCATCCTCCTTTCCTCCTTTTCTCACTCCTCCTCTTCTGGTTCTTCTTCTATTTATTCTGTCTGGTAGCCCCGCCTGTTTCTCTCTCCTGCCTCATTATTGGCTGTTCAGCACACTTCTTTAGACCAATCAGGTAGGTGTTTTAGGCAGGCAAAGTAACACAGCTTCACAGAGTTAAGCAAATGCAACATAAAAGAATGCAACATATCTTTGCATCATTAAACAAATATTCCACAGTATAATCTTAAACTAATATTCCACAACAGATCTGTGTGCGTCTGTCTTTCAAGTACTAAAATTAAAGGTATTTACCACCAAGCCCTGCACATCTCCACCATACTGTTTTAAACTACACTTTACATTACAGGGAGATTGTTTTTATGTGAATCTTACCTACTTATTATTTGCAGTGCTGGGTGTTAAATCCAGGGCCTCATATATTACAGGTTAGTGCTCTACCACTGAATTACAACCTTATCTTATTTGGGCTTAGATATTATCTGATAAATAATGCATGTAATTCTATTCAAGTTTTTTCCAATGTTTAACAGACTCAGCTGGAATGATGTTGAAGTTACCCTTAGCCAAAATTATATTTGGCGTATAATTATAGCATTTGAGTGTATCATTTCAGGAGACTATGGACACACCTGTAGGCAGTGTTGAAGATTTATTTAGGATTTGAATTATTTAGTAAATGATGATGAGCTGTAATAGAAAATATTTTAGTGGACCATTGTGAACGTAAGAGAGCACAGAGCACGGCACGGGCTGGTGGAGAGAGAAAAAAGTAAATCCTGAGTGACTAGCCCAGGGGGCAAGGCAGGGTTTAACTTAAAGCACAGTTCTTCAACCTTAGTCTGACCTCGTGGTTGTCACAGTTTCTTAGCCAGGCAGCTGTGCCAAGCACCCAAGTCATATAAATGCACTGCCCTCTCACTGTGGACTGAGTGTCGCCAAAAAAACAGAGCAAGGGAGGTGTCTGGGTTCTTGGGATTGAGGGCGCATCTGCATTTGGCTGGCCTGAGGTGGTGGAATTTTTCTGAGTTAACTCACCAATGCCTGCCTCTTGAAACTGTGACAAGTCTGTCACTCAGCAGTTTCATGTTGATGAACGTATCTGATGGAAACACGATCAAAAATTTTTATAGAAGTAAGCCATTCTTTGACAAACAGTAAAGGTTGCATTTCTTTATTGTTTTAATGTACATAGACACACGTGCATGGTCATTCATTGTGTGGTGTGTGGAGCAACGCAAAGATGGTGGTTCTGTCTGCTTAGGTCACCTGGTGACATCAGAGCCATCTTGGGTTGTGTAAGTATACTCTATGATGTTTGCATAATGACCAAATTTTGAATTTAGTTCTCAGATCATATCCCTGTCGTTAGAGGACAGGCTTGTATATTTCTAGAATTTCATTTAAAATATTCTCGCTTTGTTGGCCAGACTTATCTCAAACTCCAGGGCCCAAGTGATCGTCCTGTGCTAGGCTTGCAGGAGTGGGGACTACAGGTGTATGCCACTGCAGAAATTAATAAAGCAGTAGGGGTGAGTGGCTCTGTAGAGCGGGTGGTTTTTACTGCTAAACAAGAAGAGATATTTATTAACCCCTTTGTATGTTTTAGCCTAAGAATATCTTCCCTAAAAATTATGTAGTGCCTTCATCATTGCAAGTGAGTCCACCTGTCAATTTAGGCTGCCTTTTATTTTCTTTTTCTTTCTTATTTTATTTTATTTTATTTTGAGACAGGGTCTCTCTTTGTAGCCCTGGCTGGTCTGGAACTCATTGTGTAGACCAGGCTGGCCTTGATCTCAGATCCATCTGTGTCTTCCTCCTAGGTGTTGGGGCTTAAAGGCGCCACACCCAATCTGGGCTTTCTCACATACACAAGCTTTGGAACATAGAATTTGGCTGGGCAAATGAGAATTCAGTGAGCTGGTGGTTCTTGCAAAGAGGTCCTAGGTTAGGTGCATGGCACCTAACAGTTACCCGGGACTGTTAGTACTGGTCACCTGGTGGTAAGTCTTCGGTGAGACATAACCACACAACTGATTGTCCTGTGGAGATAGTCTGATTTTTAAAGACTTTTAAATTTTATGTGCATATATCTCTGTGTTTCTGTGTCCATGCGCACATGCATGTGTGTCAATAGAGGCCAGAAGAGAGTGTCAGCCCCCTGGATCTGGAGTGAAAGGCAGTGGTGAGCTGCCTGACTTGAGGTCTGGGAACTGAACTCTGGTCAACTGCTTAGTGTAACTGCTGGGCCATCTCTCCAGGCCATTTTCCATATGCTTTAAAATATGTTCGTCCTTTCCACTCTGAAAAGTCTCAAGACCATGCCCTCAAATTACCCATTAGAAGCTTCCTGAACTGCTATAAAGACTACAGCAAGCTAATTGAGCATTTCTCCTAAGCAGCCTATTAGGGAAAAAAAAAATCCTCCATGGAATTTTTGGCATGTTTGCCATCTAAGGCCCCAGCTACACTGTTTATCCCTTCCCTTAAAATAAAAGTGCTTGTGACTTTTCAAAAACATAGAAGTTGGGTTTTCCGAGCATTAACAAGAAAAAAGAGTACCTTCCAAAGAAAGGTGGTTATAACTGCTTCAGTAATTATTGAGCATGTGTCTCTTGAATAATGCTTAAAATCAGACGGCTCTGACCCAGTTACAGGCAAGGATTAGATAAATCTGCTTAGAACTGAATTGTGTCCACCGGAACGGCTGCCAAGAGCAGTGCACTCCATAGCGTGTCCCTCAGAGAACCTCTGGCTGACCGTGCTGCAAGCCTTTGATTTCTGTTCAACGTTTAAACATAGATGTAACATACACTCACACACATTCACAGCCTATTAATTTAGGTTTTCGGTTTTGCCGGACAACACGTGCAGTCATGCAAGACTTTGTTATTTGTAGCTATAATCAATCGTAAAATTTTAAAAAAGTTATGAAGTTCATTGTACATTGTAAGCCCTAGAATTTCTACTTATTCATGCATTTGTTCACGTGTGTGTGTGTGTGCACGTGTGTGTGTGTTTGGGGAGGGAAGGAGAAAGAGGACAGGACAGTTGGTGGGGGGGGCTATGGGTAGGTACACGGCATAGGACATCACAGTGGCGATCAGAGGACAACTTTGGGTGTCACTTCTTCCTTTACATTATATCAAGCCAGCCCAGTGGTTCTAAGTCAATAACACACTGGCAGCATCAAACTGTACCTTGGAGTTCTGTCATATGAGCCCATGAAATTATTGACTTAACCCGGGCAAGCCTAACCTCTTTTTGTAATTAGATTTTTTTTTTTGTAAGGAGATTCTTGTCATTAAGATCATAGAGAAAATAAACACTTTGTTTTCATAGAACATTCATCATATTTTTATAGTCTTTCCTTGATTAAAACCAGATAAGTAGGGACAGGAAAGATGGCTTAGCGGTTAAGATCACTTGTTGATCTTGCTGAAGACCCAGGTTTGGTTCCCAGCACCCACACGGTATCTCGTACCATCCATCACTTTAGTTCTACGAGATCTGGTGCCTTCTTATGACCTCCATGGACATTGGGCATACACATGGTATGCAAACATACAGGCAGGCAAACACTCATACACGTAAATCTATTTTTTTTCTTTTAAAAGTGGATAACTATGTGTTCAAATAAAAACTTCACGTAAGGGGTTGCAGAGCTGAGTCACCCGACTCAGCAGAAGCTCCCCCCAGAGCTATAGCTTCGTTTTGGTGTCCCCTTTGATGAGGTAATGGATATCAGTGGCATACATTTTACATAAACCAAGCGATGAGCTTGCAAGATTTTTGAAGCCCCATGAGCTACCTGAACACCACCAGAAAGCCTAGAGGCAGATGTTAGCACCCCAGTGAAAGGCTGGTCTGTCTTTCCAATTTCTTCTGGGCTCTTTCTCAATGTGGGGAAATGTGCCTCTGTGTCGCCTGGAAAGCTGTTGACATAGACAGACCAAAAGGCCTCATTGAACAGCTTGGTTATTTTGTCCAGGAATCTGTGTGCTTCCCAGCTGGTTGATTCTGATCTGGGTACGAAGAAACTTACAGAAAATGTGCTCTGGCTTACAAATTCTGGCAACTGAAGGACCCTGCCTGCCTCAAGGCCTTGACAACCATGGGAGTTTATTCATGGTAAGCATGCCTTACACTGTTTTACTTAAACCTTGTGTTTGTTTGCCCAATAAATACATCTTTTCAATAAACACCGTTATATATCCCTTGGATACTCCTGGTTGACATTCACTCTTGGAGCCAACGTTACCAAGGCCATTGTTATTGGCATAATGTTCAAGCCACTCACCATTGGAGGGGCCAAAATTCAGGGAAGACATTGACAGGAAGAATCAGGTTTACGCAATAGGCTGGTCCCAAATCAGATCAGAAGTGACCATCAACCTCAAAGCTGTATCTTGGGGAATTCGGGGACATGAAAGACTTTATGAAAGAAAGGTACCAGGAGATCATCCACAAGACACCGCCATGTTGCCGGGTGGTGGTGCTGGGTGGCACACCTTTAATCCCAGCACTTGGGAGGCAGAGGCAGGCAGATCTATGTGAGTTTGAGGCCAGTCTGGCCTACAGAGCAAGTGCCAGGACAGGCTTCAAAGCTACAGAGAGAAACCTGTCTCAAAAAACAAACAAACAAACAAACTCAAACAGCCATGCTGAGAAGTCTCCACTGCCCAATGTCTGTGTCTTTATCACTATGGATCTCAGCCTCCTGCATTTGTTTTATTTATCTATCTATCTATTGCTTTTTCTAGACGGGGTTTCTCTATGCAGCCCTGACTGTCCTGGAACTCATTTTGTAGACCAGGCTGGCCTCAAGCTCCAAGATCCTCCTGCCTCTGCCTCCCTAGTGCTGGGATTAGAGGTGTGCCCCACCACACTCTGCATGTCCTCCTTCATTTGAGAAAAATAGACATATTAGTTTCTTGCAAGTTGAACCTCACACTAATTTACATGTTCTTTGGTTTTTTTTTTTCCTGCTGTTGTTATTACTGATGTGAAATACTACAGGCTAGGAAAGAACATTACACCAGTCATCAGATGGGCAAAAAGATTACGAGTTGGAGGCTAGCCTCAGCTATATAGTGAATTTGAGGCCAGCCTGGGCTATTTGACAATGTCTTTTAAAAAGTAAGAAAGCAAAAATCAAATAAGTAAAGACAGTGGGGGATAGATTTACCTATAGGCCCAGTTTAGAGCTCCAATCTTCAGAACTGCAAGCGCACGGACAGTTTGTAAAACCATTCCAACCTTTTCCTCTGTTTGAATGCTCAGTGTGGTAACCAAAGTTCATCGTGACAGTTTCTGAACTTGGAGGACATAGGAAATTGGGTCTGCTGGCACTGACTTAAAGCCACAGACAAGCTGCCAAGGTGAGTGAGTCACCCAAAGGTCCGGAGCACTTGGTCATCCTTCGCCAGAGAGGGATTTAGGATGGAACGCCGCGGAAAAACAAATGACTCAGTTTCCCCTCTTGGAGAATGAGCCAGGCCAGATGACTGCTTTTCCTATTTGAATAACGACATCTAAACCAGGTAGGGCCCATGCTGATCCCAGATGGGGAGCTTACCCTGTCCCCTGTGCTGAGTGCGGGATGTGCTCTTACTTACTGAGGCACAGGGGAGCTGTCCGCCCAAACCTGTGACATGATGGGCCAGGAAGGGGAGACCTAAGTCAGAGGAAGAGTCAACCTGCATTTACCTCCTGCTTTGGTCGGGCTCCTGTGGCGGGAAAGGATGAGAAAGCCTGTGTTTCCCTGCCAGCTGTCCTACAGTGACCATCAAATCTCTTTGGAATGCGTTTCCTCATCTCTGAAATGCAAATAGCTGCCCCTCACTGAAGGGCACTTGGGAAAGAGCTGAGTTAGAGGACCTGAGTTAAGGCACATTTTAAACCTTTGAGAATGTGGGTGAGGGGGCCCGGGGAGATGGCTCAGTAGATAAAGATGGGCTCTGATCCAGCGTGAGGACCAGCTGTACGGATCCTCAGAACCTATGTAAAGCTAAGTCATGGCAGCCAGCGTTTGTTATACCAGGAAGGTCACAAGCCAGTTAGCAGTGACTGACAAGGAAGAAGGCAAAGACCAACACCCAAGGCTGTCCTCCTCCCACAAGTACACCCTGATACTATTGTTCCACACTCACACAGCACACACACACACCATATACACACAAAATGCAAAGTCTTTTTGCTGCTGTGAAGCAACCAGAGGAACGGCAGTGGCTACTGTATCACAAAAATGAAGCAGATATAAGTGTTTGTACTTGCAGTTTGAGAGGAAGTACTAAGAATCTGAATGGAGTGTTTTGGTTTCACGGTGTGGTGACTTGAAAGAAAATGGCCCCCAGAAGGAGTGGCCTTGTTGGAGGAAGTGTGTCACTGTGGAGGCGGGCTTTGAGGTCCCATGCACACTCAAACTACACCCAATGTTTCAGACCACTTCCCATTGCCTGTGAGAAAAGATGAAGAACTCTCAGCTACCTCTCCACCACCATGTCTGCCTGCACGCTGCCACGCTTCCCGCCATAATGATAATGGATTAACCCTCGGAACTGTAAATCCAGCCCCAATTAAATGTTTTCCTTTATAAGAGTTGCCATGATCACAGTGTCTCTTTATAGCAGACCCAACCTGACACATGAGTGTGTTTTCACATGTGCAAAGCTGGACCTGCATTTTAAAAGCCCAGCCATATCTCAGACATTAGGCAGTAAAGGCATCCATAGTACAGGGAAAGAACAGCAGCCCTTAGTGCCCACTTTACCATCACTCCTGTGTCACCTAAGAAGTGTCTTCCAAAGAATGCTGTGCTTCCTGTTAGAACACCAGATAAGAGTACGTGAAAAAGCACATTTTACAACCTGGGCATGGTAACCCACACCTTTAATCCCAGCACTTGGGAGGCAGAGGCAGGTGGATCTCTGAGTTCGAGGCCAGCCTGGTCTACAGCGTTCCAGGACAGCAGGGCTACACAGAGAAACCCTGTCTTGGGGTGGGGGTGGGGACTGCATTTCAATAGTCCAATGCTCTGATGGATTCTAGGGGGCAGGCAGCCCCACAGACCCATTATTTCCCGGATTATTGTTTAGGACCAGCTAACCAGGGTAAGTGAATCAGCTTCAGTTAGGCATGGTGACACACACTGTAATCCCACAATCTGAGAGGTCAAGTTGAAGGGGTTTTGTAAGTTCAAGGCCATCTTAGGATATGCCATGAGTTCTAAACCAGCCTGGACTACGTAGAGAGACCTTTATAAAAGCAAGGGGATCCACTTCAAATCAAATACAAGAAAGCCAGATCTTCCACGGATAAGGAAACAGAGTCACGGTGGAGCGTTGATGCCAGCAAAGACTGGAGACCCGTAGGAGCCCCCAGAGCCGCTGCTGGCTGCTCCAGTAGCAGCCTAAGGCCCATTGATATCTCCCCCAGGTTCACTCTGCCCTCCCACCCCTTACTTTAGCTGAGTGAACATGGGAAGCAATTTGAACCAAAGGATTCTTTGCTTTTGAACTTAAGAAATCCGTGTTTCGCGATCTGCATTGCCGAGAGGAGCCCCATGCTACACTGTTAACACAGGGCCCTAGTGTCAGTTTGAAAAGCCCAAATTTGCCCTTAAAATCTCTGACCTCCTATCCTTCAGAGGAAACGCCCAAGGGCTCTGAGGCCTGTCTGGCTCTACATGGTGTTGTAATCCTCAGTTTAGGATGCCTCTGCCCTTCGCTATTTCCTCCTAGGCTGCTGAGTGGAGTTTGCTGTGGTTACGGTAGCTGTTGGCTTTACATCTCGGGTTCTTGATCCGCCATTGCAGGGCTTTCACTTCAGGCCTCTTAGGACATCTTTGGGAGGCTGCTGGGGCCTGCTATGGCTGCGACAAAGAGCTGTGTGATCTTTCACTACGAGAGACTGTCCAATCTTTCTCCAAATATATTTTGCAACTTTGACAGCACTTCAGAGAAAAATAAGCACTTCTGTTAGAAAAAAAAAAAAAACCTTTCATGTGCTTTCTTGAGGAACTTCTGGCCTACCGGAGACCTTGTCCCTCCTCGTTTTAATAGACACAAATAGCAGTATCAAAAATAACACTTTTCAGCTGGGTGGTGGTGGGGCGCACCTTTAACCCCAGCATTCAGAAGGCAGAGGCAGGAGAATCTGAGTTCAAGGTCATCCTGGTCTACAGAGCTAGTTCTAGGACAGCCAAAGACCCTGTCTTGAAAAAATCTT
>LOEQ01000002.1:699745-715906 GCA_001685075.1 Bramus lutescens
ACAGATTGTGGTGGGAGAAGACAGTGGTAGGTGACCCAAAAGTTAGTTTCTTTGACTCATGAATAAGAAGCTCAGCGACCACTAAAGCACGCAAGCAGGGTGCCCAGCCCTGAGTGGTGAGGTCCAGCTTCTTTGACAGGTGTGTTATAGGTGCAAAAGAAGGTCCCAGCTGATGTCCTTGGACCCCAAGGGCATATCCCTCCTTCTCTGTTACATAGAGGGAGAAAGGACGAGTTAAGTCTGGGAGATGAAGAGCTGGGGCCTGGACAAGGGCTTGATGGAGTCTCTGGAAGGGTTTAGTAATGGGATGGAGAAGGGGCTCATGCAGAGAGCCAAGAGCTGCCTCGTATAAGGGGAGGGCGAGGAGAACAACCTCGGTTCGAATATGAGTCACAGCACCCATGAAATTACCTGGGCATGAGTGAGAAGGAAACACAGAACACACAACAAACCCACTTAGGAGTTTATTAGAGGTGGTACATACAGGCCTGGGAATCGGTGTGCAGAGAGAGAGAAAGATGGTGCATCCAGCTTTTAAAAGCTGCCTAGCGTATGCGCACAGGGAATTGGCGTGACCACGTTATACGCAGATAACAGGTTCACGCATGTGCGCAAGGATTTAGCTGAGTCATACGTGGATAGAACCATGCATGCGCGTGCATAGGTCACGCAGGGCCCTTTAACATTCAGGCATCTCTGCGCCCCGTCTGCATATGCTTGCCTTTAGAACCCGGAAGTGCAGCCTTATTTGTGGCTGAATAATTACAGCGAGGAAAGCTGAGATTAAATGATGGGACCAAGAATTGAAGATGTCACCCCTTATTGAACTCTGGCCTTCACACACACAGGCACCCTAACACAAAATAATAAGCATGCATTTAAGACACGCACAGAAAGAAAAGAAAGCTGAACCTCATGAAGAGGACAGTGAAGGAGTCAGGCTGTGGCAAAGAGGGTGGTTTGGGGTGGGTTTCTATGGGCAGAACAGAGCCTTCCCGGGTATCGGGAAGAAGCGGGACCAGGTGGTGGGGCGTGTGAAGACCTGCGTGTGTGCCTCAGGCAGATTTTGTCAGAGAGAGATGAACACGGACATGTGTCATCTAAGAAGAAAGCTAGCAGCGGAGAGAGGAGAGGAAAACTCTAAGGGTTTGTGGAGGCAAAAGGTGCCATGCTCCGAGCGAGAGAGTCAAGGGAAGGAGGAGGAACTGCTAAAATGGTAACTGAGACCAGAGATCTGTGGAGCTGAAATCAGGGCCTCTGAGGCTCCACAGGCCCAGACCCGTGAGGAAGGAACCCTGACTAACTTTAAGGTTGAGGGACCATAAGCTTTTTAGCTAACATATGAAGCAAAGGGTACCACAGAGATGGCTCAAAGGCCTAAATGTGGCTCCGACAGTACACAGGGAGGCCGAAGGGAGAAGCCAAGCTCACCCGTGGGGACACCATCGTCCTACTTCTGCTTGTCCTTGTCAAGGCTGGTGTCATTTCAAATTAGCCTTGAGGTTATTTGGGACCCCCAGGGACCAAGTGCTAACAACAACCAAAGGCTCATTCCCTTCCAGAAATGTCCCTTCTTGAATGAATGAGAATGCTGTCAAAATTTGAGCAAGACTCATTGTTAACTTCATGGTTGTTAACTCATTCATTCAGTCAAGAAATAATAGTCCCCAGGCAGCGTGCCAGATGCTAAGTTCACAATGATAAATGGGACAATTCAGTCTCTTCTCTCAGGGTGCAAATACTCTACAGATTGCCAAGGAAATTCAATATGCCGCCACTGCCCACCCCCATCTCCTGTCCACCCCTCCACTCCCTTGCCCCATGACTGCTGGCCAGCAATGCTCCCATTGCTGTGGCAAGCCAACATGGTTTTCCAGGGACAGGCTTGGCTCCGGAAAGTTCAGAGTCTCTACCCCTTTCCCTGGCATTCTAAATGCATTCCTACTGGATGGGGACTTTCTTCTTCACTGTGTGCTCCCCAAGGGATGGAGCCATTCATGCTGGGAACCCTGTCTCACTTAAGCCTGGTCCCTGCCTTGATATCACCTGCATGGTCTGGAAACTGAGCCTTGAGAGAGCCAGTGTATCCAGGATGTCTAGGTAAGGTGAGTGCATTTTCCTAAGCCCCTGACAGCTCTATGAAAGGGTCTGTGGCTCCTTTCAAGGGTTTTGGATCTTCTGGAAAGATCCACCTCTAGACAATGCTGACTCTGCAAAAAGTGCAGCGTGGCAGCCCGTGACGCGGCCACTCTTCCGCTTTTACATTTTAGGGGTTTTCTATTGCAAGCAGATCACAAGTGAGAGCAGATAGAGAGGTACCAAGGTTCTCCATCTTCCTCTTTCACCCCAAGATGCAGAGTAAGAATCCTCAGGTGCCCGCTCCCCTTCCTTCATTTCCCATCCTCTGGAAGCACTTGTTTGATGTCACAAAGTACCTGGCATAGTTCTAAATACATTTCGTCATTTAACCCTCACAGCGGGGCAAGGACAGGAGGCTTCATTTGCTTCTGTGGTAACAGAAGGCTTAGGATGAGTTGAATCTAGACCCGGGATTAAACCATGTGTGACTTTGGGATAGCAGATATGGACATTACGCTCCACTGCCCTGACTAGCAGACAAGGCACAGATGTCACCAAGAGAGAGTGAGTGGGTAATTTATCACCCACCGGGACAGTAGATGTAAACTCATATGGATCTATAGCCTGCATGTATGTCTGACCTGCATGAAGGAAAACTGAACACAGCCCTTGCCCTGATGGACTTTGGAGTCAAGCAGAAGGAGGCTGCCACACATGACTCCTGAGCAGAATGGACAGAATGGACTCAGTAGTTGAGTCGGAGGAAGCAGGAAGCGGAGGAAGCGTGAGGTGGGGGAAGGGGCCCAGGGACTCAGAGGAGATTTCTAGGGAGCTTAACCCTCACACCCCTGCCTCCCGTCTTTGGGAGTGTCTTTACTGCCCAAGGTCACTCACACCTGCCCTTGTGGCTTGAGAGGGCTGTAAAGCACATCAGTGCTGCTTTTGCTTGCCCTTCAGCTGCAGCTCCTAGAATCCCTTGGTGTCCCAGGTCCCCACTTCCAGGGAAGGACAGGATGTTTGGTGAAGGCCTGAGGACTCATAAAAGTAGGAGTTCACTTCCTAAACTCTAGAGGCGTGCTTCTGGTGTGACTGTGACCATTAACGCTGGGTGCATGCAGCCTTAGGGGATGAGAACATGGGGTACGGGGGACCCTAGGCACCAGCTCCAAGTACACCAGACTCAGGGTGACCTTGAGCCAAGTTTGAGTCCTGTCTGGATGCTCAGCCCAGAAGGGAGGGTTAGTGCTGTTGCTCTCAAGCTCTGACTACCTCCCTTTTAAATTGAAAACAGTGAGGGAAGGGAGAAAACCTAACTGTTTTAAAACAAGCACAACTCTGCCCTGGCCAGGAACCCTTCCTCCCCCACACAGGCTGAATGGTAAAGAGGGGGAGGGGAGAGGGAACAAGGAAATACCAGTATAGTTTTAAAAAAAAAATTCCTTGGAGGGGGGTGGCTTCTGAGCTTAGACTGGGCTTAATTAAAGTTACAGACATGCTTAAGGCGGGGTGGGGGTGGGGGTGGAGTGCAGGGGGCGAGCTCTGGAGACATGTTTTTATTATAATGTGGAATTTCTCCCTAGGGCATGCCTGTGTACACTTGAGTTACAAGGGCCACAGTGCTCATCTGGGCTGACCTACTGATTCTGGGGGAGGGGAAGAGGCTGCTGGGAGGACTCACCTGCCTCTGCCAGGTGAAGAAAGAATGACAGGTGGTCTTTGTATAGAGAGTGGCCCGTAGGGGCTGTGGCTCCAGATCCTATACAGAGGGAAAATATTTATTCCCCCAGTGATTCTTAAAGATGACCAGCTCTGCTGGGATGGGAGTTCTCAGCCTTGGCTGTGTACTGGAGTTACCTAAAACAGTTGGGGGAGATTCTGACCTCCCTGTGGACATGGCCTGAGATGCCTATGTGCGTCCGTCCAGCTATGTAAGGACTGCTGATGGAGACTGATCGTTGGAGGGCCGGATTTAGAGACCTCACAAGAGCATTAGCACAAGGAGGGCAGAGGGTTCTGCTCCTGCTTCCCCCATAGAAGACTTTAAGTCCTGGCGCCTTCACAGAGCAGGCATGCCAAAATACAGAATGGGGAAAGATCCTAAGGGAAAAGGGAGAGGAAAGTAGCAAGCAAAAAGGGGCACTGTCTGGAGAAAGGAAGGGAACCCTCAGGGGGAGGCCTGCGGGCAGTGTGGAATGGGGACAAATTAGAAGAAAGGACAATAAGGCATGTGACAATGACATAATAAAGCCCAGTATTGTGTATGCTGTCTTAAAAAATTAATACAAATAAAATTGAGCTGGGGAGTTGGCTCCAAAGTACTTGTCATACAAGTATGGGGACCAGAGTTCAGGGCCCTAGAACACACTGAAACCCAAGTGGATTTTTGCCCGTGATCTCACCTCGAGGGAGGTGGAGACAGAGATCCTTGGAGCAAGCTGACCTGGTTAGACTCACTGAAACCAGAGGCCCTGGGTCAGAAAGTGAAAACCTTGGTCTCAGGAAATAAAATGGAGAACAATGGGAAGACACCCAATGTCAGCCTGGGGCCACACACACACACACACACACTCTCTCTCTCTCTCTCTCTCTCTCTCTCTCTGAGAGAGAGAGAGAGAGATGCTAGTACGCACCTGCACATATGTCCTCATACACAGAAATATGCGAACACACACCTGCACACATGTCCTCATACACAAAAATATGCGAACACACACCTGCACACATGTCCTCATACACAGAAATATACGAACACACACCTGCACACATATACTCATGCACAAAAATATGCTAACACATACCTGCACACACCCAGGAACATACAAACACATGCACATACCACTCACTCACACATATGCAAAAAATAAAAAGAAATGAATAAAAGGTCCAAGTAAAATAACACGGCACAGCAGTTACAAACAAGAAAGCATTTCCAAAATAAAAGCAAAACAAAACCCAAAACTTGTAAGTAGCATTTCCTGGACAGACCAAACGTACTAGTGTGAGTCTAGAAAGCTCTTTTCTGAGACAGGAAGGCAAGATCAGCCCATCCCCCATGACCAAGACCTTGCACATCCACGCCTTTCTTAATTATGGAGGAGAGGACATACCCCATGCTTCCAAACTGAACCTATAAAGCACTGTTCTCAACCTTCCTAATGCTTTTACTCTTAATGCAGTTCCTCATGCTGTGGTGACCTCCAACCACACGATTATTTCTTTACTACTTCATCACTGTAATGTTGCTACTGTTTTGAATCATAATGTAAATATCTGATGTGTAGGAGATCTGATCTGTAACCCCCAAAGGGGTCGCCACCCACGGTTGAGAGCCACTGCCATAAAGGAAGGAATCAAGAACGTGTGGGGAGGGGCTAAGATGCTGCCTTTAGTTTTCATTGTATTTCTTTAATCATCTATCTATGACCTGCTGTCACTCGCTGTGCTCCTGTGGCCTCTGGGGTGACTCCACTACACAGTAGTAAGTGGTCTGTGCGCCAGGCTCTGCTTTCTGTGTTGGATGTGATAAATATATTTCATTATCACAACGGCTTTGGGAAACAGGACTTGATATCATTCCCCTTTTACAGCTGAGCTCCTGTGGCATGGAGAGGTTACGAGGGTTACTCGTGTCATGAACCCCAGTCCTTGGTCCCAGAGTAGTCTGTTCTTAATTCTCATTATACTACAGGACAGAAAAGCATCCCTGTTTCGTAGGGGAGAAAACTGAGACTCGGAAATTAAGCAAGCCTGCAAGTGGTTGAAACCCAAATCTTCACATTCCCTGAGTGGCGTTTAGCATCCCACATGACTCACATGTTGACACACTGCAAGAAGGCAGCAATTTCTTTGGTAGAGAGCCAACATGGCAATCAGTTGTCTCAGGGGTCAAGTGCGATAACTCTGTACTGGTTGTCTCGTTTCCTTGGTGAAGACACCGAGAGCAACTTCAGCGTCATCACTTGCACCTGTCACTCCGCTATCTTGTCGAACCTGTTCCCCCACACCATCCTTACAGGATGGTCCGGAATAGAGGTGAGAGAGAAGCTGGTGTACATGCCTTGGTGGGGTGCAGTGTATCAAGTCTTCAGACTGTTGATGGCCTGAGCCCCTGTGTCAACTCCAGCTCCCCAGAGAAGCACCCAAGGCCCTTGATTAAGATTTACTCAGTCGACACACATCTGATGGGAACTTCTACAAACCCTGCCTTGTTTGGGATGCTGGATTCACAGTGGAGGCCAGATGTGCCCATGAGTGTTGCTCCAGGGACCAAGAGAGATAGTAAGAGTGCTTGGGGGCTGGCAGGGTATGAGGCCAGGGGAACTCTAGATGCAAATGCCCTGCGGACAATTACCGGCAATTCTAATTGCTAGCAAATATTCCTGGGGCGGTTTCCTTAAACCCCAGGTGGGAATTGCCCAACCCAATACTGGTGTTTCCTCACCTCATAGGAAAAGATGTAGCTAGGAAAGCCCTAGAAACTGGATACATTTAGGGAAACGTATTGTTCTGTCTTCTTGCTGTCTTTGTATATATGTTTCCTCTAACATGGCCTCCCTAGTTGAGTAAAGTCTTTCTAGAAAGTTATCATATACCTGTAAACATTTTTGTTTCCTTTTAATGTATGATCTGTTTTCTACGATGAGTTTTCAGATATGTTAGGACTTGGCTGCCAGCCAACTTCTGATTTTTTGTTTGCTTGTTTCTTTCTTTTTTGTTTTGTTTTAAGCAGCACATGGTTTGTCCTAGGATGTCTCCTTCATGTCTAATACCTAACTCACAGTCCCCTCTTCCTCTCCTCCTCCCACCGTGTCCAGCGCTGGAATGTGAGCACCACCAGCAAGTGCCTCTTCTTTTGGAGTCAGGAGAACTCTGACTCCAAACCAAGCCTCCCTTGATCTCTCTGTGATAGGTTGAGATCAGCCACCTCTTCTGGTTGTGGGGAGAAGGAAGAAACCACGGTAGTCTGCTTCCCCTAAGCAACAGATCTTGTTGAAGGAAAAAAAATGCTGACTAGCTGGATTTCTGTTGACTTTGCTTTGGGGCACTGTATTACAGAGTCATTTGGTCACTAGTTCGTTCATTATTAATTCAATGACTACCTTCAGGCAAGGTTTACCACGCACCAGAAGGCAAAGCAATGGGAGGGGGTAGGAGGAGCATTGGCCCTGGAGGCAGAAGATTGGATTTTGCTTCTTGTTTTGATACTGTACAAGTCACCTGCCTCTGTAGGTCTCTTCACTCTTCCACGGAATGAGAAATTATGAGATCTTTTCAGTCTGAGGCACCAGCATTACACAGGAGTTTATTAGAATCTTCATACATAGCCAGGTGGTGGTGGCGGCGCATGCCTTTAATCCCAGCACTTGGGAGGCAGAGGCGGGTGGATCTCTGAGTTTGAGGCCAGCCTGGACTACAGAGTTCCAGGAAAAGCTCCAAAACTACACAGAGACACTCTGTCTCAAAAAAGAAAAAAAAAAAAGAATCTATATCCCCATATACAGTCATATGTGCTGAGCCCTGAGCTCCTTCGTCTCTATCTTGTGTCTGTGCTACTTTAGGACTAGATGCAGAGAGAATGCAGATGGACACAGAATCTGGCTGATAAAATGAATCAGGCAAGAGGTAGTGTAGAAGTAAGGTTGAAAGAAGGAGGTTCTTCAGGTTAAATAGTCAGGCTCCTCTTACCAATGGGGCTGATTCTGGGCAGCACCTGATTAGGTAATTTCATCACCTTTTGCAGACTGTAAAGTGGACTGCAAAGACCTCCCCAGCAGTGCCCACTGTGCATCCGCGCAACATAGCTCTATGGTATGCATGTATATTTATGCGTAGTGTAGTCTATTGCTCCTAGAGCCATAATAAACCCAAGATTAAATCAAGAGCAAGACAAATGGTGCAACCAGGAGACAAGCACTGGATGCATGGGGCTGCTGCTGGTTTTACAGCTCCTGACAGTGAAGTGTTTCTGAGACAGGGTAGTTTCAAAGTAGACAGGGTAGTCTCAAAGTTGCTGCGTCATTGGGCCTGGCCTTGAACACACGCTTCAGTCTCCCAAGTGCTGCCAGTATAAACACCACGTGGCATTACACTTTGCTTCCAGCTTACGGTTTTTGTTAGTTTGGATTTTATGAATAGACATTGTCTCTCAGTGAATGAGTTGAACACAGTAAATACCTGTAACGGTCACATGGTCATCATCGAGCATCATTGCTGTACATACGTGCTCTGGCTTTAGGTCATACAACATCAGCACAGACACTAGGATGTTAAGACAGTGACAGGAAGTTTATAGGGCTGTTGTGGTGTATGTGATCCCTGGTGCCCAGAGCGTTACATGGAGTACGGTTGTACTACAGCTCAGTCCTGGCGTTCCTACTGTGTACCATGAAGGCCTCTCTCCTCTGGGCATATCATCTCCCCAAGTCTCTTAGCACCCTTGATCTTTCTCTTTTGATTCTCTTTTTCCAGATTCGCTTTGTGGTGGAACTTGTGTGGCCTCTGTCTTTGTTTCTGGTGTTAATCTGGCTGAGGAATGCCAACCCCCTCTACAGTCACCATCAATGTGAGTATGATCCCAGAAACCCCCGCTGGCCTTCCCTTTAAGAAGCTCTTCTGTGTGTTGGTGATATCACATCTGTTGACATTTCAGAGGCTTTGGTATGTGAACCAGGTTCATCAATGCTGAACAAATTCTAGTTTCTTAAAACATGTGCAGTCTTGGTTGTCATGGTGTATTGAAAGAATGTACTGTTTGCTTGTTCATTTCTTTTGTTCTGTGGTTCTGGGAATCAAACATAGCCCTGTGTATATATTTGTATATTTTTATGCATATTATTTTTTATCATTTTGTTGTTGTTTTTCTAAACTTAGCTGTTATATTACAAATTTAGGTCTTTTTTTTTCTTGGTTTTTCAAGACAGGGTTTCTCTGTGTATCCCTGGCTGTCCTGAAATTCGCTCTTTAGACCAGGCTGACCTCAAACTCACAGAGATCTGTCTGTTTCTGCCTCCTGATTGCTGGGATTAAAGGTGTGTGCCACCACCACCCAGTTTATTTTTTATCTTGACTGATTTAGGAAATTTGTTTTACATGGTACCGGGGAGAAATAAGAAGGGGACAGTACAGATCACACTTAATAAATATTACACCCTGCCTTCAAGGCAGCTACAAGCCTTGTGTGAGCCTGTTTGTATGTATAGGAGCTTTCTCGGAAGGTCCCCCGTGGGTTCTGGCCAGAATGGTGTCTTTTCTTATAGGCCGGTGACATGGACACCCCAAGAGTTATGAAAGCTGTCAAGTTCCCTGCTCTTGAGTTTCTAACTTCCATTGCTCTGCCAGCCTCCTGTCCAGCAAACCCTTGCTTCTTACCATCACCCCCAGAAGTGCACAGCCTCCACGCCTGTCATGGAAAGAACCTCTGTGATCACCAGCCTCCCTGAGCCAACTCCCTATTTGCCCTCCTCCAGAAACTTCTTTTCTAACCTCAGTTTCGCTCCACATGGCCACCTAAGCCTCTAGGACAGTAATTCTCAATAGCCTAATGCTACGGCCCTGTAATACAGCTCCTCGGGTTGCGGTGACCCTCAACCATAAAATTATTTGGTTGCTACTTCATAACTGTCATTTTGATTACTGTTATGAAACATAATGTAAATATCTGTGTTTTCCTATGAACTTAGGTGACCCCTGCGAATGGGTTGTTCGACATCAAAGGGTTCACAACCTACAGGTTGAGACTATTGCTCTATACCCTTCATCTGTCTCCTTGTGTACCTTGGAACTCTGGGACACAGCACAGGGACGAACCTGCCTTAGATGCTCCTGCTTCATAATCAAGGGAGAAGCAGAGTACCAGGGAGTCTGTGCTCCTGGCCTGCCTGGCTTCTGTGACTCACTCCTTCTCATTTTCTTTTTCTGTCTTAAAGGCCATTTTCCCAACAAGGCGATGCCTTCGGCAGGAATGTTACCATGGCTCCAGGGGATTTTCTGCAATATGAATAACCCCTGTTTTCAAAACCCCACCCCGGGAGAAACTCCTGGAATTGTGTCAAACTATAACAACTCCATGTAAGTGCTGAGATTTCCCACCTACAGGGAGGAACTGGCACCCCCTGCCCATCCTCCCCCTCCCCCCATGCAGGAGTGTGTGCTGCTCCCATGGGCTGATGAGGAACTCTGAAAGAGTGTGGAGAGGGGCAGCTTCCTACCTAATAGCCTAATAATGCGGGGGGGGGGCTTCAAACTTCAGTCACATGGACATGATTTGTTCATCTATATGTCCAAGAGGGGACCTAAAATCTAGTGGTAGGCCAGGCTGTGATGTGCCCCTACTTTGTGGTCACCCATCTTCTTAGGTGGAACAGCTGGCTTCCTTCACCTCGGCCCCAGGCTGCTCGTAACCATCTGTCTCCTCCACAGGCTTCTTTAGACAAGGCCTGGGAGGAATGCCAAGGAGCAATGCAAGGAAACCCGAAGTCAAGATTACAATGTGAGGTTTCCTTCTTAGAAGAAAATAATGAATTCCAAACCTTTAATGACTGAAACTGTTGTTAGTGACCTGCAGCGCAAGGATCTTAGGATGTGGCTCCCATGGTGTGGTTTTTAACCCACAAAACTGAACATCCAATTGCCCATCTCCATTCTCCCTGTCCAGTAGCCTGGATGGGTACGCTCAGGGAGGACCTTGTGGATAAAGTGTGGCGTCAGGTCCAACTCCTTAGAGTGGATGGT
Source organism: Bramus lutescens (assembly GCA_001685075.1). Taxonomy (NCBI): domain Eukaryota; kingdom Metazoa; phylum Chordata; class Mammalia; order Rodentia; family Cricetidae; genus Bramus; species Bramus lutescens. The sequence goes on from LOEQ01000002.1 coordinate 710,555, forward strand.
GGAGAAGAACTCAGAGAACTGGGTGAAGGCGGGGATGACTCACTTGTAATATCTTCCAACAGTCCCAGAACGACAGGCTCAGAGAAAATGGGTCGGGTTGGCCTGCTGCAATTCAAATATTGAGCAAAACACTCATCATTTTTGTCAGTGTTAAAATTATAACTAGCCATCGAATGGAAGCCATGCTAAGTCAATTTAAAAGCAGCACAAAGCTGCTAACTGTATGGTTATGAAAACAATCGTTATTTATTTATAAGGCGCTCTTTCAACAGCTTGGCAAGAGTGTATCGAGATTTTCAAGAGCTCTTCGTGGACACACCAGAGGTCCAGCAGCTTGGCCAGCTTTGGGCCGAGCTCCGCACCTTGTCCCAGCTCATGGACACTCTACGGACTCACCCTGAGAGATTTGCAGGTAACCTGGGGCTCACGTCCCCATTCTGTACTTGCCTCTAGAGTTAGCCTGACACACCAGAGGCTGAAGACCTAATAAAGAGCAGGCGATTCCACGAAATGATGCCAGAGGCGGATAACCCCAACACTCCTGTGGTTAGGCGGGAGGTCGAGGCAGGAGAATCCCCTAGAAGTCTGTAGGCCAGCTAGCCTGTCTCACACAGTAGTGAACACAAAATGGTTGTCCTTTGACCTCTACATGCATGCTATGGCATATGTGTACTTCCATTGACGCACACACATACACACAAGCACACACACACACACAAGCTCACATGCATACAGAGACAAAGACTCCTCCCAATGGACATTTCCAGTCACGTTTAGCATCCAGAATGACACGGCTGGGTCCGTGGAGAACAGGATGTAATGTGGAGAGACGGTGAGTGAGGAGACAGCAAGGATGGAGGTCAGAGGCTACCGCTGGGAAAAGACATGTGCTCCTAAGACAAAGGCATGTGGCTGTAAAGATCACCATACAACACCATATGACAGCCATAAGGAAAGGAGTACCAAGGGATGCCAAGGGGTCGAGAGGGGCCGGATAGGGCAGCTTTTATCCGAGTTACCAACACTAAAGTTAAGATGGTGATGTGACCAGCCAGCCCTCTCACTGTATGTGGCACAACCCCTCTATGCTCAGCACACGGTTGGTACTTACTGTGAGGCATACACACAGTGGCTGTCTAGTTCATCTGCTTGTTTAGCCTTGGACAAAACACCTTCACGGTTGGCAGGCCAAAATGGAGAGATGGATGGGTTGAGTGCCTGCCCACAGGGCACCTAGAGAACAAAAATAGGGTAGGTCATGCTGCCCCTCACCATATGGGGAAGCAGAGGGCATTGAGAGCATGGGGAGTCAGGAAGGGGAAAGACTGGAAACAGAGTCTGGAGCCCTCCCATCTAGCCACTTTCTGCCTTTGCTCCCTGGAGGGGCAAGAGCACAGAAGTACATCCAGACCGCTGGGTTGGGATTGCTTAGTTACATTCGAGCTGCTTCCAAACTGCAGAGCACACGCTGCTGGTCATCATTTCTACAGCCCAGATTACAAATGCTCCATTCTTTGCTCTGCTGGAGAAGTGCTTATACCGTTAGCTCAAATGTGAAGGGTTATAGATGGTAGAAACACAACAAGCGTTTTATTTATTTGCCTGTTTATTGAGACAGGTTTTTACTTAGCTTAGCCAGCCTAGAACTCATGTAGCTCAGACTTGTCTGGAAATTGTAACAATCTTTCTGCCCCAATCTCCGAAATATTGGGATTATAAGCATGAGTGAGCCATTGTGACTGGTTCACTACTTGCCTTTTAAATAATAAAAAACCAATGCCGGGGAGCTCGGCCAGCCCAGATGTTTTGGCCAAGGCTAAGCAAGCAGATCCACTAGACAGCCACTGTCTTGATCTCAAGGCGACTTTCCTTCTTCCCTTCTTTCCGAAGGGTCTGCCATCAAGTGGCCTTTTCATTGGTGGGTCTGACCATGAGATTAAGTCTGGCTGCAGGGAGTGGAAGAGATTCATCCCATGCAGAAGTCTCTGTGGTTGCTGCAAGTGTCTAGGAGAACCGAAATCACGACTCTAAACCCAAAACAGGACTTGAGGGTGAACGAGGGCACAGGTGTTTTTTTCTGAAGACTCTCCATCTGTGGGGGAATCTCCTAAAGGAGAGCATGGCTAGGGCACAAAGGGTCAGAATAGCCTTCCAAGGTTCCCCACAAGCTAGGGACAGAAACTGAGAGGGTCCAGAGCCCATGCCCGAGTAAATGACATGGTCTCTGGTGGAATGTTGGGCCAGGCACTAAAGTCCAGTCAAGATGTCAGGGAGAGGTTGCAGGGTGTTGGTCAACGCGTGAAGTCTGAGGTCATTAGGAACTCAGTCATGCAGAATGGGGTGGACTGTTGCAGCTGCTGTGACTTTTGCCTGTGGGGTTCCCAGCTGCCTGGGAAAGTGTACCCATGCTGACCCAGGCAGCAACGTTCTTCTCTGCAGCGAACCTGTAGGGCTGCATTCTCTGCAGGGGAGGATTAATGGGGACACCCCAGTTGCAGACATACCCCCCCCGTGNCCCAGTCAGCTCTGTGGTCTCAATCATCTCTAAACCCCTCTTCCCACAGCCTCACCCACAGCTACCCTCTGCCCCCCACTCCTAGCCTCCAGTCTTCCCAGTGAAGAGAACAAGTAGAACCACATTTTAAAAGAAACGTAGTTTTCTTTCCCCAGACACCCCCCACCCCCACCCCACCCCGTTCACACGGCCCCGCTCAGGAATCTAATGGAGAGCCTGTCTGGTATCACTCTGCTGCTCAGACACTGGGCCCCATGCTCTGCAGGCAGGGTGATCCTCAGCCCCTAGCTCGGGTGTATGCTTTACCATGTCCCTGCACTTCTTCTCCCTCCCCACCCCTACCACAGCCAGTCCACAGTCTATGATACTCAGGCCAAATGACGCTCTGCCTTGTCCCTTCTCCCGATGCATTTGTACGCAATATCAGCTGAGGATGTTAAAGAGTAACTAAAAAATAAACAGCCAAATGGGGCTTCACTCTTGGGACAGGAGCACAGGTATTTATTGCTTACCTAGGGTCATTCAACAGACATTTATTGAGGCTTTGATACTATATCAAGCCTTCATACTGGGAGAGAGAGAGAGACTCTCTCTCTCTCTCTCTCTCTATGGTGACAGAAGACAGAATGACCTTCCAGTTTTACCTCTGTGTACCCAACATGGCTAGGTGGGACAAAGGATGCAAAAAGAGCAGACCATAATCCTCAACCCTTAGACAACTGTGTCTGCATGTTTGTGTGTGTTCATGGACCACTACAGTGAGAGCCTGTAGATCTGTGTCTAAAGGCTGTTCTCTGTAATACAAGAGACCAGGTGAGCTGTTTGGAAAATGACAAGATATGTATGTTACCCAAAGGAAAGGAAGACAAAGATGAGATACAGCCCCTTCTCTCAGGCCCTGCTACTCCAGGGGGACCCTACGTTCAGGTCTCCCCAAAGTCCTTGGACGTTTCCTGTGCAAAAGAGAGTGATAGCGGGTTCCCCACTGGCCCAGCTCTCAAAGGAACCCAACCTGACAGAAGCCTGCTGTACAGCAACACCCGGGCCAGTTGCCCCTGCCTTAGACACTGGCAGATCTTGGGTGGGCTCGACCCCTGCCCTGCAATAGGAAACCATCACTGGCAACATGGATCTAGTCACCATTTACAGGAACATCACATCCCTGAAACAGCAGTGGAGAAAAGGCTGGTGGGAGGTGGAACTTGCTATGGAGCTGGAGTAAGTGTTGGAAGAACATGCCCCTGGAGAAACACTCAGAGCTTAGCCAGGCCCCGGGCTCCTGGAGAACTCGGGCCATAATGATGTTACATATCCAGGGCTTTGCTTTCATATTGAAATGACCTCTAGAACTGGGCCTGAGGACCCTTTCCTGGCTGTAGCAGTAGCCAGCTTGAGGTTGACGCTGGCCCAGGAAGCGACAGAAGAGGCAGGTGCTGTGATGAACCCTCCAGGAGGCGTGGGGGTGACATTAATGCTGAAAGAATAAACCATGATTGAGTGTCCATATGGGGGATAAGAGCCTCAGGTCACCCCTACAACATCTAATCACTGTGGTGACTGATCACATGGAGAGGGGCTGATCACATGCCCCAGCGACACCTTCACAGTAAGGAGTCCTTTATACCTCTTTGAAAGAAGAATTTCTGCTTCTAAAAGGTTTTGATTAGAGTTGGAGAGAACAGGACTAAGGCTGACAAAGATGAGCCTGGGCATCAGGCCCTAAACTCCCTTACGTCAAGCTCTTCTTGCCCTCAATCGTCCTGAGCTTCGACCCTGGACTGAGTCGACAGAAACCATAGAAGGGTCCTGTACCCATCATAACTGCAGCGAGGACAGAGCACACATCTCCAATCCAAAAACTGGGCAGTGGTGGCGCATGCCTTTAATCCCAGCGCTTGGGAGGCAGAGGCATGCGGATCTCCATGAGTTTGAGGTCAGCCTGGACTCCAAGAGATAGTTCCAGAATAGGTTACAAAGCATCGAAAACAAAACAAAACAAAATCCTTATTTTCACTAGTGTATATTCGTTGGACAAAGTCTTAGATTTCATAAGGACATTTCTCTTCAGTTATATTGTGAACTTTAGCTACATTCTTTTATCATAGCTCTCCTCTGTCCTCTCCCCCTTCCTTCTTCCCAAATAGTTCACCTTCTGTTTTTACCGTTCTCTCTCTCTCTCTCTCTCTCTCTCTCTCTCACTTTGTGAGTTACAGCCATTTTCATGGAATTAATTCTGCCAGTCCAGAATAAGACATCTTTCCATCTTCTAGTGTCTCCTTCAATTTATTACTTCAATATTTTAAAGTTTTTATTATGGAGGTATTTTGCCTTCTTCATTAGGTTTGCGCTATGATATTTTTGTCTGTTTGGTTGGTTGATTGATTTGATTTGGCTTTAATGCCACTGTGAATGGAACTTATTTTTCTGATTTCAGTTCCAGCACGTTTTTTTTAAATCTGGATATAGAAAAGTCATTGATACCATAGATTTTGGTTGATTTTTTTTTTACCCAAGTTATCAGACCTGTGAGTTTTCTGTACCCCCTTTTTTTGAGACAGGGTTTCTCTGTAGCTTTGGAGCCTGTCTTGTAGCCCAGGCTGGCCTCTAACTCACAGAGATCCACCTGCCTCTGCCTCCTGAGTGCTGGAATTAAAGGAGTGCACCACCACCGCCCAGCCTTTACTCTCTTGAAAGTCACTGTCTCAGATCACCTCTAAGAAGTGCCTGACACCCTGCTCACCCTGGGTTAATTTTCCTTCCTTCTGTGCCTTCCCAGTGTATTGTGCTCAGGCTCTTTAGCCATAGTTGGTGTGACTGTGTAGACAACAGATACCGGC
>LOEQ01000002.1:716400-727362 GCA_001685075.1 Bramus lutescens
CTTTATTAACCAATGAAAGTAACACATAGACAGATGACCCTCCTACACCACCTGGGAGTTACTGAGTCAAGGAGCATCTGATCACAGGACTCTGAAACAGCTCTGGTACCCATCAGACTCCCCAGGTTTTTGAGTCAAGGAGCATCTGATCACAGGACTCTGAAACAGCTCTGGTACCCATCAGACTCCCCAGGTTTTTGGAACTTGAAGGAAGCAGAGAAATCATGAGTCTGAATCTACCCTGTAGAGTGGAGAAACCTCACCATTTATTTACCAATCAAATCTTTAGGGACAGCTATAGATACTGCAGCAGTGTGGGCCAGACAGGCAAAGCCCCTGACTCAGGGGACTTACATCCTAGAGGAGGGTTGATGTAAACAGAAACTTCTGCTGTGTTTTCTGGATGTCAAGAGTCCTTGTGTGAAGACAAAAGAACCCTTACTCAGTAAAAAGCTGACCTCCAAGCACTTGAGGGAAGGGCTCCAGCTAGAACTCTGTCTGTGCAAGTGTGTGTGTGTGTGTGTGCGTGTGTGTGTGTGTGTGTGTGTGTGTCTAGAGAAATGGCCTAGTGAATAAGAACACACACTGCTTTTCAGAGGACCTGTGGTGGTTTGAATAAGAATGGCCTTCATAGACTCACATGTTTGAATGTTTAGTTACCAGAATGTGGAACTGTTTGAAAGGATTAGAAGGATGAGGTGTGGTCTTGGTTGGAATACATTTGGCCTTGTTGAAGGAAATGTATCACAGTGGGTGAGTTTTCATGTTTCAAAAGCTCGTGCCAGGTCCAATCTCTGTCTGCCTGCCTACCCACAGATCAGGATGTAGCTCTCAGCTCCTGCTCCAGTTCCGTGTGTGCCACCATGTTCCTGCCATGATGATAATGGACTAATCTCTGAAACTTTAAACAACCCCCCAATTAAATGCTTTCTTTTATGAAAGTTTCCTTGGTCATGATGTCTCTGCATAGCAATGGAACAGTGTCTAAGACAGGACCCAAGCGTGATTTGCAGCACCCATTTCAGTAGGCTCACAGCCTCCTGTGGATCCAACGCCTCTGGCCTCCTTGTGTGCCTGCACTCACATCTATTCACAGACAGATGCACACCCCTGCCTATAATTAAAATAACTCTTAAAAGAAGAGCTGGGTAAAGACAGGTGGTGCATGCCTTTAATCTCAGCACTCAGGAGGCAGATGTAGGCAGATCTCTGTGAGTTCTTGGCCAGTCTAGTCTACAAAAGAGTTAAAGGACAACTGGAGCTGTTACATACAGAAACTCTGTCTCAAGACACAAACCAAAACAAAATAAAGAACTGGGTGAATAGATGTTGGCTCTCATAGTTGTCACATCTGGCAAGGATAGTAGAAGGACCAGCTCTTGCTTACCAGTGCCAGATATGCCCACTCTATAGATATTCCAGGCTGCTCCATAAATTTATTTCACTCATGTTAATAATTCTCTATATTTACACAAACATATGGATTTTGCATCTATTGGCTCCTTTGTCCCTCACAGTAACCCCGAAATGAAACACAAAGATGGGGGAAACTGAGGCATCTAGCGATGAAGTTATTCTGCCCATTCTACATCTCAAACTCCTCAGATGCTGAGTGGAATTCAGGGCTTGAGAGCCACTGGACCGGCTCTTGGCGTCCCGCGGTCATTAGCATCAGTGACATGGGAGTACCTGTTAGAAACACAAGTTCTCAGCACCTGACAGCTCAGCTGAGTCCTTAGTGTTAGGTATAGAGCTCAGCTGGCTGTATTAGCAAGCTTTCTGGGAGACTGACCAGCTCAGGTGTGAGCTCTTGTCCTGGCTAGACATGACTCCAGGGGAGACCAAAACCTACGCTGAGAATTTCAGAGCATGAGCCAGTCTTGAGATGAAGGTCTGCACAGGGCGCTGCTATCAGAGCTCAGATGAGAGAGGAGACCCCCTTCCCATCTGGTGGGGACAGCTGCTGAAGGGGTTTTTAGATTGGTTCCCTTCATCACCAGGAAAGAGCCCATGCCTGCCTGCTTTCTAATCGTCCAGACCTCACAGTAATGCCTGGAAATGGACAAGCAAATCAGAGTCCGTTCCTGATGAGGCTCAGAGAAGCGGACTTGGCTGCCTGGCACCACCTGGCTTCTGTCTTCACCGCAGGGGAAGTGTCATCAGCACTGATGGCTCATTTTTTCCCATTTGCTTTTTCCTCGACTCATAAACCTCCAGTCCCGGCAATGCCTGTGACCCTTTCCAGTTGGTAATAAAAGGGAGGCAGAGATAAGGGTTGGAATTTAGGGGAAATTTCCTCCCAGTTTGTAAAGCCATGACCTTTGGAGTTCAAGTGGCTGCCCTTTGGGACAGAGGCTCTTCATGGACAAGGAGCCAGGGTCACCAGGCTCTAGGGGATGCTGCACTGGAGTAGCCAATGATCTCAGATCAGCAAGTTCCACAATCCCCCTCTCACGACAACAAGGCCAGTCATGGCCCCCACCCAGCTCCCTGGCCTCCTTGCTTCTCAGCTGGTCAGCTATCCTTGCACATAATTACTTTCACCCTATCTGTGACCTTTAGTCAACGTGACCATTAGCACTTGCAGCCGCAATGCCAATATGCCTTTTTGGTGTCCCCCACAGAAACTACAGTTGGTCATCCTTATTAATCAGGAATGCATTGTTTTTCACAATCAGTGGGTTTTCTTTCTGGCCCTTTCTTCTTGGCATATGAGCACAGCTCTGGAGGGCATCTCAATACCTTGTTCTGTAGGTGGAGTTTTCCTGTCCTGCTGTCACTCTCAGATAAACACACTGAGGCTTATATTAATTATAAATGCTCAGCCAATAGCTCAGGCTTATTACTAACTAGCTCTTGCAGTTTTAAGTTAACCCATATTCCTTATTTACACTGCCACATAGTGGTACCTTTATTAGCATGACACATTCATGCTCCTTCTGAGTCTGGCTGGCAACTTCAGATTCCACCCTTTTTCCTCCCAACATTCTTTCTATGTCAGACTGTCTCACCCATTCTCTTCCTGCCCAGCTATCAGCCAATCAGCTTCTTATTAACAATGAGAGTAATACATATCTACAACATACAAAGATTGTTCCACAGTGTTTCTTTCCATCTGGGGGAAATCATTGAATCATTCTGTCTCATTCCCATCTGCCCAACCTCAAAAATTCCTACACACACTTCAGGACCCAGTTCAGATGTTGTTTCCTCACTCCAGATGCTCACAAGTCTCATTTCTTTGTCCAGTCCTCACTCTTTCTTATCACCAAAGACTTAATGAGTGACAGTGAGTGTCTAAGAGTCAGATCTCCTCAAGGCTCAGCCACACACAGTCACATCAGAACCACTCTGAGCCTGTCTCCTCACTTATAAATGTGAACTCAAAAATATCTACTACATATGGTGGCTATATGGAGAGAGTGAAAAAAATTAATATATGTGAAGCATTTAGAATGTTGCCAGACCCAAAATAAATACTTAATAAGCACCCAGTACTTTGTCGTTGTTGGTTTTGTGACAAGCTGCCATAGAACCATGTTGACCTCAAGTTCACTGTTAGCTGAGGATGACCTTGAATGTCTGATCTTTCTGCCACCTCCTCCTGAGTGCTGGAATTATAGGCCAGACACGTACACCATGCCCTGTAAATTCTAGAAACTTTCACCGGCTATCTGCTTGCTCTCTCTTCCCTACCTTCTCTCCCCCTCCCCTCTGTGTTTTGTTAGGTTTGAACCCCAAGTGCCACACAACTTGGTGGGTATTCTGTCACTGTGCTTTATCTCAGCCCTGACTGACCTTTCTAATTCTCCTTTTGTGTTCTAACTTTGCTCTATTTGGTCGTATATTTAGGCTGTCAAATGCCCATATTTCTAGCTAGTTAGGGAGCTCTTCAAAGGACGAAAGTGCCTGTATTACTCACCTCTGTAGCCCCGTCCTTGAACACTAGGAGTCCAGTGAATGGCATTGAGAGAATTGAGTGAGCAGGAGCTTTGGGGCAACCCTTTTTGTTGGCCGTTCTGATTAGGTGTTTGTCAGTTTGACACAAGCTAGAGTTATCCGAGAAAAGGGACTCTCAATTAAGAAAATGTCTCCATATGATCAGGCTGTAGGCAGTCCTGTAGGGCATTTTCTTTATTAGTTATTAATTGTGGGTGCTGCCATCCCTGGGTTGGTGGTCCTGGGTTCTAAGAAAGCAGGCTGAGCGAGCCATGAAGACCAAGTCAGTAAGCAGCGCTCCTCCATGGTCCTTGCGTCAGTTCCTGCCTCCGGTTCCAGCCGTTTGAACGCCTGTCCTGACTTCTTCTATGATGGACTGTGATGTGGAAGTGTAAGCCAAACAAATCCTTCCATTTCCTCCCCAAGTCACTTTCATCAAGGTGTTTTATCAAGTGGTAGTAACCCTAACATAGACAGTCCCTATCATATTGGCGTGTAAGAAAGTCTGTGGAGCGTTTTCTTCATTGCTGATTGATGTGGAAGGGCCCGGTCTACTGTGGGCAATGTCATCCTTGAGCTGGTGGTGGTCCTGGGGTGTATAAGAAAGCAAGCTGAACAAGCTATAAAACAAGCTAGTAAGTAGCACTGCTCCATGGCCTCTGCTTCATTTCCTCTCTCCAACTTCCTGCCTTGAGTTCCTGTCCTGACTTCCGCTCATGATGGACTGTAAACTATAAAATTAAATAAACCTTTCCCTCCCCAGGATGCTTTTGGTCATGGCTTCCTATCGCAGCCGTTGAAAGCAAACTAAGACATGAGCTAATACTTCTGTATGTTGTTGCCTGGTCCCTGTTCCTTCAGTTCCCTCCTCGGAATGTGAGAGGATCAGACAAACAAACACAGGAGAAGAGTTTCAGCCTCTGGTTAGAGAGAGGATGGGATTTTACCCAGGGATCCGAAGTGAGGTGGGAGCAAAGGCAGAATGATCTGTGGGGATGCCCCCACTACAGGCCCTGAGATTCATCATCTACAGCTGATCCACCATCAGCCTGTGCCTCATGGAGGGACAGTGTGGTCTCAACATTTTCATGGGAATAAGAGAGCCCATGTCTGTTCTGCCTACCAGTGTGGAGATCTGTGTGACTGAAAGCCTCCTGGTGTCATCAAGGCCCAGTCTTACGAATTTATTCATGGTACAGAGCCTGGAAGTCTAGGATACTCGGAAACACTCCAGGCAACCGAGAGGCCCTGACCAGGGTTGGGACATCTTCTTTTCCATCTGAGCCATGGAGGCCATCATAGCTGTGATGTTCCAAGTCATTGTCTGTGAGCGTCTAGGAGGTGTGGGATGTGAGCTATCTAGGCCTGTGGTAAAATGCAGGTTATATATTTGATTCTGAATTTCAGATAAACATAAAGAAAAATTTTAGCATAATTACGCTCCCTTTGGAATTGATTTGAGACAAACAAAAAGTTATTTGTTCTTCATTTGAAATTGAAATTATTTTTATCTGTGCCAGCTATGGTGGCTTACTCCTGTAATGTCAGGATACTGAAATAGAAAAATTGCCTAGGCTACAGAGTGAGATTCAGGTCAGCCTGGGCTAGAGCGAGACTCTGCCTCAAATAATCAAGCAAATAAAAAGCAATAAAAAAACCAAAACTAAACTGAGCTGGGCATCTGATATTCTTATGTGGTTAGTCTAGTGAGGAGGGGAAGCTGGTCAAGGTCATTCTAAATGTGTTTTCACCGCTCCTCTACTTCCGCCACTGGGAGACCATCTCGGTGGCACCTTAGCATCCCTTTCAAAGTGATCTCTCTATTTGGAAAAGTTTTCTGATAAAGTGAGGTTAGAGGGAGGGTTTGTATTTTTATTACTGCTGTAACAAATGATCACAGACTTAAAGGCTTAAGACAGCACAGTTTTATTATCTTATGATTCTCGAGGTCAGAAGTCTGAATGTCAAGGTGCCATTAAGTCACATTCTCTACCCGGCTGTCTGAAGGAAAACCTGTTTTCTCACCCTACCCATCTTCTACAGATCGTACACATTCCTTGGATGAGGTCCCCTCCACTTGCAAGACGAGAAGTGGCCTCTCAAACCTTTATCCCGTCATTAGCACTCTGATATTTATTGTTCCTTCTGCCTTCTCACGCTTTCAAGTCCCTGTATACAACGTTAAACCCACCTGGAGGATTCAAATAATCTCTGGGTCTTTTTGTTTTGTTTTTGATTTTTCAAGACAGGGTTTCTCTGTGTAGCCCTTGGTTGTCCTGGAACTCTGTAAACCAGGTTGGCCTCGGATTCAAGGATTAGGCTGCCTCTGCCTTCCAAGTGCTGAGATTAAAGGCACGCGCCACCACGGCCTGGCTAGTCTGTGTGTTTTAAACCAACTAGTCAGCAGATATAATCCATCTGCCCTTCCCATCACTTTTGCTGTGAAATGTGATTTATTTGTCAGGCCTGTGGGTCAGGATGTGGCATCTTTGTTCAGAAGGGTGGTAATATTTCAAGGAGTTTTCCAGCATCTTTTCTCCTCCCTACAGTTTGCCTATGGAGTCCCAGACTTGGAACTGAAGAACATTGCCTGTAGTGAGGCCCTCTTGCAGCGTTTCATCATCTTCAGCCAGCGCTGGGGGGCACAGACCGTGCGGGAAGCCCTGTGCCCCCTCTCCCAGGTGACCCTTCAGTGGATAGAAGACACTCTGTATGCCAATGTGGACTTCTTCAAACTCTTCCGTGTGGTAAGGAAAGGGTTACGTGCTCCCTACTTGTAGAGAATTCCCAGAGCAGGCAGGCCACTGGGGAACTGGCACTGGAGAAGGTGTGAGCTTGATGCTATGACAAACCTTGGAGAATGCTCCAGAATCCTAGCACCCAAGAGAAAACAACCGTCCTTCTAGAACAGTAGTAAGGGGAAGGAGGTAAGTTCACTTTTGTTGGAGGCTGTTCGTTCATCTCCTGGTCGTTCAGACCGAAATAATCACTCAGAAACTATGTTATTGCAATACTGTTTGGCCAATAGCGTAAGCATATTGCTAGCTAGCTCTTGTGGTGCCCATTTGTAGATGGAGGCTGTTGCTTCTTTCCCGGCCACCCTGGCCAGAAATATTCACACAGAAACTGTATTAATTACAACACGGCTTGGCCAATGACTCTAGAGTATTCCTAGCAAGCTCTTACATCTTAAATAAACCCATTCCCATTATTTTATATTTTACCATGAGGCTCATGGCCTACCAGCAAGATTCCAGCTAACAGCTGGCATCTTTCTCCTCTGGCAGCTACATGGTTTCTCTCTAACTCCATCTACTCTCTGTATATACTCTTTTCCAGCCTGACTGCATTCTGTTAAGCCATTGGCTGAAAGCAGCTTCTTTATTATCCAATGACAATAAAGCATATTTACAGTATACAGAGGGGAATCCCACATCGGCCTCAGCATGTGATGTGGGAGGTGTTTGTCCACTCCAACTGTGAATCATGTGTTCTCCATCACCTTTAGACCAAGGAATTCCTTGCTCATGGTTACAGACAAGACACTGACTTCGCCATGGTCTTCATGTTCATGTATACAACAAGGATGTTGCTTCCAAGGGTGTCTAGACACGGTGACATGGCATTGTCATCTACAGGTGTACTGGAGTTCCTTCATAGCCATCTTGGAGAACCTGCTGCCCATGAGCCACATGTTGGACACATCTATGTCTAAAATAATAGGAAAAGATGATGAAAAAAACTGTGCAAAGCATTCATAAATTTTAGCAAATGGGTGGATCGAGCTCCTTCCTACGGGCCTGCATTTGACCCCCAAACCTTTTTGTAGATAGAAAAAAATAGGAAATTCGTAATCTCAACATTTTGGAAATACTGGATCACTAAACCCAGCTTTCTGCTCTAGAACTGTAATCCAGACTCCCAGAGCCCATGAGGGTCTCTTCCTCCTTGCTGGAAGGATGTAGTGGGGCACAGAGGGATCAAAATTTGGGATGCATGATGTCATCAGAAGTTGCTGAAACATGCAAGTTCAAGCCTCCAGACTTGCCAGTAAGGAGCTGTGTCATTGCTCAGGAGATTTTGATGGGGGTCCCCAGAGGCCACACTTTTAGGAATATTCATTAGAATCCTTTGGAAAAGATGGACTGCTTTTAGCACCTAATTGTGTATTTCTTTTGGCCCATATTTTAATTTCTGGAACTGTGCCATGACGAATGTCAATCACTAAGATTATTTTTGAGATATTCTGGAATTAGTTATTGATTTCAGAGTTCACATTTTATCTGTCTTTATGGTGGCTTTCTCAAATCCCAGAAAAGGTTCTCTCTCTCTCTCTCTCTCTCTCTCTCTCTCTCTCTTCTTTCTCACTCTCTCACTCCTCACTCTCTCTCTGCTCTGTCTCTCACTCTTGTTATTGGTCTCTCTTGCTCTCAGCTTGCCTTTAGATTGGGACAGGGTTGTTGCCAAGTTGATAAGAGTGCTGGCCTTCCATGCACAAAGCCAGGGCTGGATCCTTAGCACATGTAAACATCTGTAATCCCAGCACTCTGGAGGTGGGAGCAGGAATGCCAGATGTCCATAGTCATCTTCAGCTAGCCTAGGATGCTAGAGACCTTGTCTTGGGGTGGGGGGCGGGATACACAGAAAAGGGAAGAAAGAAAGGAGAAGAAATAAGCCAGATGAATTCTCTAAAATGAGTCATGGTGTAGGAGATCTTTCTGTTTATGTGTTGCTTTCATTGATTAATGAATAAAGAAACTGTCTTGGCCTTTTGATAGGGCAGAACTTAAGTAGGTGGGGAAGATATAACTGAATGCTGGGAGGAAGTAAGCAGAGACAGAGAGAGCTGCCATGGAGCCACCAGAGTCAGACATGCTGAATCTTTCCTGGTAAGCCACTGCCATGTGGCAATATACAGATTAATAGAAATGGGCTAAATCAAGATGTGAGAGTTAGCTAATAAGAGGCTAGAGCAAATGGGCCAAGCAGTGTTTTAATTAGTACAATTTCTGTGTGGTTATTTTGGGGCTAAGCTAGCCGGGTGGATGAACAAGCGGGCCTTTCCTGTAACAGAGTCAAAATAAGATAGGCCTTGTTGTTTCTAGCAGAGTTTATTTTGAGTTTCCCTTGGAAGTTATTCTGCAATTTTCCCAGCTCATTGAGGGTGGGTCTCCAAAGTACATAAAAGGTATCAGAACCCAAAGAGTTACAACAAAATGTCTAGGATCCCAGAGATGGTCTTGATGCTTCCCACACTGTGGGGAGAATTATCAGCCTGTGGCCTGAACATCTCTGTCCTACAGCAGACTACAAGGCAACACTTGGTCTATGCTGAGGCATGGTCTTCAATTCAGCTCATCCTGGGAACAGCCATATAAGATTTTGCATCTGGTTACAATTATCCTTTAGTGACTAGATCTTCTGTTAGTTCTGCATTACCGTAACACGTACCTCAGTCACACAGAGAAAGGGTCCCTCTTGGCTCACAGTTTCAGAGACTCCAGTCTATTGCTGATGGACCTCATCACTTTGGTCCTGTATTGAGGCCATGCATTGCGACAGAACACACGGTGGAACAACCCACTCATTTCTTGGCCAGGAACCATAGGAGAACACGGGGAAGAGCTTGGGGTTCCCACTCTCCCTTTCTATGCCAGACCTCCCAATAGCCTAAAGATCCCCCACTAGGCCCTGTCCCTTGCAGGTTCCACTACCTCCTGCTAATGTCAAGATGGAGACCATGCCTTTAACAGATGGGCCTTTGTGTGACACTCAAGATGCAAGCTGTAGTTCACCCCAAGCTAGGGCCACTGACCTGAGTTTTTACTTATCAAACGAGAAAGGCCAGGAAGCCTTCATTCTGCCCTACATTGAGTTTGGAAATCAGAAGTTTCACCAGTTGCCCTCACTGACTTAGATGGACCCAAGGGACTCATTTACCCTCTGCCCATGTGCCCACAGCTGTGACAGGTACCTACAGGGGACAGGCTCTGGGCTGAGGCCACGGTGCCAACATTGAGCCCCCTACTCTCGACCCACAAACAAACCTATTCATGGCCGCTTATCTTAGAAAGCCCAGCTATGTAGTATTTGTCCCTGAGAACACCAGTTCTTGGCCTAACTGTACATCGAATCACTGGGAAGGCTTCAGCAGCTACAATGTGGCCTGTGGATGTGGTTCAGTTGTAGAGTTCTCGGCTAACGTGCCTAATTAGGCCCTGGGTTTGATTCCCAGCATGGCATAAAACTGACCATTGTAGGTACACCTATAATCCCAGTGTTTGGGGAGGTGAAGGTAGGAGGATTAGAAATCTAAGGTCACCCTTGGCTATATGAGGTGTTTAAGGCCAGCCTAGACTAAAGGCGACTATCTCAAAGTAGCCCCCCTACTCCAAGCCCAGAGATCCCGAGTCAGTTAGCACAGGGTACAACCTGTGTACTTCAGTATTTTCCAGAGCTTCCCAGACAATTCCAAAGTCCGGTCCGGGTCAAAAATTATTAACCTTGAACAAAAGAGTTTGGCTTTACAATCTCGGTTTCTGTAGACCAAACAGTAGTCCTCATACCCCAAACACCTCTGGGCTTCAGGAACAGAACGCTGTAGAGATGTTCTGTCTGCTCATTCTCTTAAAGAGAGCTGCAGAGGCCGAAGGAGCACACCCCAGTGGGCGGCATCAGGCCGCCTCAAAGACCTCCTTGCTTGCCATTCTCCTCATCCCTGCTCTGGCTCTAGTGAGGAATGAACTGACTGAAACAGAGCACGTGACCTCCTAGCAGAGAGCAAACACCCTGGGTAGTCATCTGGTGACCTTGAAGTGTGCCTTTCCCGGCACAAATGACCAGGGCAGCTAAACATTAAAAGCAAATAAATTACTAATAAAGAACTTTAAAAAAAATAGCAAGCATTAAACGAGATTTGGCTTTCATTGCTTCCTGTACCCATCCTGGGAGTGGTTTTAGGAAAATGATCCCCAGGCAGGCACAGGGTGGCCTGGGCAGACCCCAGCGGCCCCCTGGAGGAGC
>LOEQ01000002.1:733034-750952 GCA_001685075.1 Bramus lutescens
CTGCTCCCAGAGCCCGCTTATTGCCTACTGCCGCCAGAGACCCTACAACATTTTTTTTAAAAATCATAAAAATAGCGACATCAATTAAACAGTTGGTGAACAAATACAGAGAGGGGCTGCCTGGGAGCCAGGCATCGTTCTGAGATGTAAATGGCTTCTCCAAAACACAAGTTCCTCGTAATTTATCATCCCCATGGAAAAGAACTAGGAAAGAAAACACAGCTAGGACACCATGCGCACTAAAGCTTAGCAAATGTGAGGTAGATAGATATTATACAATTATTAGCAAGATCAAAAAAGAAAGTGTTGACCAGACACACACACACAAATGCATCTCATACCCTGGCCCCAGGCGTCCTCTCCCCCAGATTCCTAATCTTGTTTTTATCTGGTTAGCAATCCAGGCTGACTCTCGATGTCTGGCTTCGCATTCCTTGCTCTACTTGGAATCCCAGACTCCCCACACCCTTCAGTGCACAGATACCTCCTGCATCCCCACAATCACCGCACCCCTTTATCAGCTCAAGTGTCACCTTCCTAACCACCAGTAGTGGAACCGATTGCTCCCTCCCTGGCAGAGACACCACGCATGGGACCTAAAACCCCAGGAGACTCTGTCTCTCCGCTGCAAGATTAGTTTACTGTTCATTAATGCATGTGTACCCGAGCTGAAGATGTAAAACCAAAGCCTGTTGCTACGTTTAAGGAGTTTGTAATCTAATGCAGTGACTGGTTCTCAGTCCTCCTGATGCTGTGACCCTTTAACGCAGCTCCTCGTGTTGTGGTGACCCCAGCCATAACATTATTTCCATTGCTACTTCATCGCTGTCATTTTACTACTGTAATGAATCCATAATGTAAATATCTGATGTGTAGGAGATCTGACATGTGACCTCCCAAGGGAGTCATGACCCACAGGTTGCAGACCACTGATCTAATGGAAAGACAGATACATAAAGAATAATGAAGCTGGGTGTGGTGGTGCACGTCTTTAATCCCAGCACTCGGGAGGCAGAGGCAGGGGAGCCTGGTCTACGTAGTGAGTTCCATGACAGCCAGGGCTATAAAGACCTTGTCTCAAAAAAATAAATAAATAAATAAACCCTCAATAATGACGATAATAATAATAATAATAATAGTGTGTCCCTTCTTATCTCTCATGGTTTTTAGGAGAGAAGATGGGCAAGATTAGTGACAGGATTTGTTGACATGTGATTTGACCTATTTACATCCTTATTCCCTTCCTACCCACTAAACTCAACCCTATCAACCCATTGCAAAAACAGGGATTAAAGTGACTTGCCCAGCATCTATTACCATCAAAACTTTTTACAAGCAATTTGAAAAGAAGTCCCAGCAAGATGGGTTTCTCATCCCAGTGGTCAGAGCAGAGCAGAAAAAGCCTGCCTCCCATGGGAAGAAAGGCAAGGATACAGGGCAGAGATAAGAACTCAATGGTTCACGCTTAACTACCTGCTTCTCAACTCTTGATGCAAGCCAGACCAGTCCAACCATCATTCAGGAGACCCACCCTACAGAATGAAAGAGCTGAGGCTCTTGGCTGGTGATCTACACATACCTGAAGGAGGATGCAATTCAAGCTTTATCAGGGCCTCTCTCTAGGCTGCTCAAGGTGCTCCCTTGAACTTGAAACCCATTGTCTTTTTTATTTATTTATTTATTATGTATACAGTGTTCTGTCTGCATGTATACATGCAGGGCAGAAGAGGGCACCAGATCTCATTACAGATGGTTGTGAGCCACCATGTGGTTGCTGGGAACTGAACTCAGGACCTCTGGAAGAGCTCTTAACCTCTGAGCCATCTCTCCAGCCCCGAAATCCATTGTCTTAACATTTAGAACTCAGTCCTGAAAGACTGTCCAGGTTGTCCGTGAGTCAATTCCACTCTGAAGCTGTGACTAATAAGGTCAACCAGGAATTGAACTTGGTGATCAGGGGGTTCGCATCAGGCTCTAAGGCTGACCAGCAACAAAACTGAGGGCTTTGGTGTCCCCAGTCAAGGTGGAAAATACTGAAACTGTTCTGAGCTGTCCAACGGGCAAGCCCCTAGCCAGATGTGGCTCTCAGCTAGAGAACTTGACCAGGAAACTTCTCACTCATGTGCACTAGCTTTGTAAGAAAAGTGGTGGACTTGGTGGAATCTTCCAAGAGAGAGTATTTGTGAACAGAGGAAGGGTGACAACCTGCCCAGAAAGGTCACAAAGGGGACAGACATAAGCGGTGAAGGAGACCTGGCAGGGCCCGCAGAGCCTGGAGGTGAACAAATGGGTATCCTCCACACTCCCTGTCTTCACACTCCACCAGCTGTGCTGATTTGCCTCCTCTCGGAGCCCTGTTTGGTGTCATTAAAACAGCAATCAGAGTCACTTTGGTGTATTTGCTGTCACCAGGAGACTATTTGTGATTGACTAGCTCAGCAGGGAAACTTGGAATAGGAGCCTTGGATTTTTCTGGATTGGATAAAAGAATTTTGTTTCTGAAGGCAACCTTGCAGAAGTACAATAAGGGAGGGGAAAATGGCATACCAGTACGTACGAAATCAGATGTGTGTGTGTGTGTGTGTGTGTGTGTGTGTACACGTACAGATGTGTCTGTGTGCACATACATGTACAGCTGGAGGTTGACATCACATACCTTCCTCAGCTGCTCTTCATTTTGTTTTTGGAGACAGTCCTCTCTGAATTTGTCTACACTGGCTGTACAGCAAGTCCCGAGGATTCCCCTGTATCTAGCTCCCCAGCCCTGGGGTTACATGTCTGTGTCATCAAGCCAGGATTTTGTGTGGGTGCTGGGGATCAGATTCATGTCCTCATGCTCATGTGACTGACTAAGCTATTTCCTCAACACTGTAACTACACTAAAAACTTTGTTTTTTTCTGGTGATTCCAGCTTCCCACACTCCTAGACAGCAGTTCTCAAGGTATCAACTTGCGATTTTGGGCAGGAGTATTATCTGATGTGTCACCAAGATTGCAAAAGGTAAGCAGCCCCATATCATTAACTATAGTTTTATTATGCCTTTAAAAATTTATTTATTTATTATGTATGCCTGTATGCCAGAAGAGTGCACCAGATCTCATTATAGGTGGCTATGAGCCACCATGTGGTTGCTGGGAATTGAACCTGGGTCCTCTGGAAGAGCAGCCAGTACTCTTAACCTCTGAGCCATCTCTCCAGCCCTTATGCCTTTGCACCGTTTCAATCACACTTATACAAGGTCTTTAATCGTACCTCTAACCTGTTAAGGAGAAACTCATTTGTTCTACCAGTCTAGCAACTTAAAGGCATCTGCTCATCTTCCAAACCATCTGTGCTCCTAGGTAGGAGGCGAAAAGAAAATTACCATTAAATAATAATAATAATAATAATAATAATAACCATCTTTGAGATGCTACATCAAGACCTAAGGATCTCTGGAACCAACAGCTTGTCTGCAGTAGCATGGCTCATTGTGGACTTGCAAATGCATTGTAGGGCTTCCTAGGGCCTGCAACAATAGCAAACACGTACACGGTACTAACAGGTACAATTCTCAGTGCTTTACCTCCATGGAGTCACCTCACCCCTCCAGGGTGACTTTTTTCTATTGTTTTAGGAAATGTTTACACAATTTAATTAACATCTGCTTATATAAGACTTCTCAAATAAGAAATTGCTTCCTCCACTTAAGAGCTGGTTGATCATGGAGATAGGGAGAGAACAGACAGTTACGGTCACGAGCCCTTTTGAATACACAGCCAACAAAGATGAGAAGCAACTCTCTTTAAGTGCGGCGAGTTTTTATGGAAGGCAAAGCGAAGTGGAAAATGTGATTTTCCCTGGGCTTTTCCCCTTTGATTTGTCCCAACCACATTAGGCTCAGCCAACTTGGAAAATAACATGCTTGGAATTAATTTATAAAATTAAGCTCAATCAGGGCAAAGCGGGAGCCCTGCTTGGCAGGCAGAGCGAGAGAAGGGCCCGTAGTACTGCTGGCCACCTGCTGGAGTCTCCGGCATTTTTCTCCTCACAGCATTTTACGAACTCAAGTCCGTGCGATGGCGGTGAAGTCGACAGAGAATGTAAATACCTTCCTGAAGCATATCAACACTTTGAATTCTGTGTGGGCCTCCCAGAATATTTTCTGCTTGTTTAGATAAGAGGTCTAAGCGCTTGTGAACCGGGTTAAAGCAGATGGCCCAGCTTACATTAATTGATATCAGACCGTTTGACCCCCCCAACGCAGCCCTTCATTTCTGAGCGCTGTGATTAAATGAGCAACATAATAATGATAATAACCCCTTCTGGTCATAAGACCCGCTGTTGCTGAAGCAGTTTAAGGCTCTGACTTTCTCACTGAGGCATAGACAGTGATTATAAACGTGACTCACTGTGTGGATTCCACACGGTGCTCATCAGTTTCGGAAAGCAAGTGTTGGCATGTGTACAAAGAGAGAGAGCATGGGTCGACACCGCTGACAGAAGTGGGAGAATGTTTTCCGTCACGCCTGGCTGGATCCTAATGGTTTTTTTTTTTTCTTCTTCTTTTTTAATTACCAAGTTCCTTAGAACGTGAATAGTAAGGTGTGGTTAGGGAATAAACACAGCGTTGTTTTTATTTTATATTTTCCCTAAAATAAAGCCAAGTGCTCTTGTGGGACCAAGTCACCTGTTACCTTTTGCCGGTGTCTCTCAGTCTAGTTCTCAGCATCACAGATCTACCTTTTAAGGATGAAGCTGTGGGTACGATGACGCCATAGAGAGGACAAGGGACACCAGGCCCCTCTTAGTTGACACAGAATTTGGAACTTTCTTCCATAAGGGAGACATTTTCTGTTCTTTGCTTAAGTCTTTTTTGTTTGTTTTGTTTTGTTTTGTTTTGTCTTTGTTTTTTTTTGAGACAGGTTTTCTCTGTGTGGCCCTGGCTGTCCTGGAACTCGATTCCTAGACAAGGCTGGCTCCCAAGTGTTGGAATTAAAGGCGTGCACCACCACGCCCAGCTCTTTGCTTGAATCTTAAAACATACACATACACACACACTCTCACATGCACACACACACACACACACACACACACGCACACACGGCGAGGGGTGCACGGGGAGAACAAGCCACACCGTTCAGTTGAATGGAAGGGCTCACGTGTGATAAAATGAACTTAGTAAGATGTTTTGAGGAGCTGGAGAGGTGGCTCAATGGTTAGGAGCACTGGCTGCTCTTACAGAGGACTCGAGATCAGATCTCAGCATCCACATAGCTGAAGCGAGCTTCACATAGCAGCTCCCAGTCATCTGTGAGCCCAGCTCCAGGAGACCTGACACAGCCTTCTAGCCTCTGCAGTCATCTGCATGTACACGACATGCAGACACAGACATACACATACACACAAGGAAAAATAAATCTTAAAAAAAATTACAAATATAGAACACCAAATTCCAAACTTTTGATCACAGAAATTTTCTGTGGTCTTTCATTTCCATAACAAAGATTTCTCCATTATTTTATTTCCCAGTTTTTTTTTTCCAGCATCTCCATCTTGATGGGATAATAACTAGCTTATGTTGATATAGTTTCTGCGTTTTTCCCAAGGACACAATTCCAAGAAACCCAAACAAAGGAAAGCAGACATATTAACATATTTTGTGTTCATGTTTGCCCCCAGATAGATGACAGTACATTTTGTTTTCTGCGGGTGGATTAAGAATTGCTGAGAATATATGTTTCCTTTAAATGCGGAAATCAAACACACACATGAGCAAGCCTTGGTTCTGTCTTTTTGAAGATTACTCAAAGTTGGGGCTGCAGAGGAGGGTCAACTTTCAAGAGTACTGGCTGTTCTTCCAGAGGACCCAGGTTCAATTCCCAGCAAAGTCTTTCCCTTTTCCTAGCTTATTCACCGGCCAAGTGTTCAAGACTTGCTGTGGGTAACTAGACCTGTCCTGCAGAACAGTAGTCCTGAGACCTTCACCCAGCTGATGGGCATCCTGTCTGACCTCCTGTGTGGCTACCCGGAAGGAGGAGGCTCTCGTGTGTTCTCCTTTAACTGGTATGAAGACAATAACTATAAAGCCTTCCTGGGGATTGATTCCACAAGGAAAGACCCCACCTACTCTTATGACAAAAGAACAAGTAAGTTTTCGGAGTTCTGTATGCAAATTGGCCTCTGGTGTGGGTTAAGATGATGGGTTGGGGATGTGGGAAAGCTGGGCGGATGGCTCAGTTGGCAAGACCCAAGTTCAATCCCTGGAATCCACCAAAAAAAAAANAAAGGAAGGAAGGAAGAGCGAGCCAGACTTGATGGTGCCCACTTGTAATCACAGCACTGGAATGATTGAGACACAAGAAGACACTGGGGCTTTGCTGGCCAGCTGACCTAGCCTACTTACCAAGTTCCAAGCTAGTGATAAAACAAGGTGGATGGCACACCTTAGGCTGTCCTATGACCTCCATACATATCTTTACGCATGCACGCACACTTGCACACATGTATACCTACAAGCACTAATATGAAAAGTGATGGATGGGTTAGCAGTCCTGGGGTTGATTCTCCTTGCTCCTGTTAAGTGGCCTTGGGCAAGGGGATTTCTCCCAGAAATTCTCTTTCCCCTAGTAGAGGAGCGTGGAGCCATGGAAAGCACCCAAGCCCACTTGGACATTTCCCACAGAGTAACTGAACTGGGGTTAAGTTCCAGAGGAAGAGAAGAGTAATAGATGAGGAGGCAACCCAGAGTTGGTTACAACAAAGCTCAACTCAGTAGGGTTCTGGCAAGTCAACAGGGCTGGCAAGCCCCGCGCCCACCTTTTACCTTCCTCCCTCCAACCCCCCCTGCAAGTCAACAGGGCTAGCAAGCCTCCGGCAAGTCATCTGCTTCACTTTCACTATTTTGGGGTAGGCTGGGCTCTGAAATCACAAAAAGACAGCAAGAGACACAGCAAAAGGAGTTGGGCCCTGAGACAGCTACCTACAGCAGAGAAGAGAAGCAGTTAAGAGACTTGAATTAGTTGAGACTGAAACTGAGATTCCATTGTGGGGAGGCTTGTGGGGGCTTTCATTCCCTTTGGTCCCTTGCAAAAATCACAAGCAGGCTTCTCAACTCTTTCTTTTAAGCAAATAAACCACAAGACAAACCCTATCCTTTGTGGCACTGTGGAGGCTATTATCAGGGAGCACTGTGGCATTCTGTCACTAATGATGAACTTGTTATTAGGGGGTCCACCCTAATATTTTAAATTATTTCTCAAACCCTCCAGTGTGGGACTGAATGGAAGTAAAACATGTGATTTGATGTACTAATGACTATGTTTAGCTATGAGCAATGGGGAGTTTTGAAAAATGTGTCCCTTCTCTCTTGACAGCATCCTTTTGTAATGCCTTGATCCAGAGCTTGGAGTCCAACCCTTTAACCAAAATAGCCTGGAGGTCAGCAAAGCCACTGCTAATGGGGAAAATCCTCTTTACTCCAGATTCCCCTGCTGTTCGAAGGCTACTGAAGAATGTGAGATCCCAGATGGTCTAGTCCCTTAAGACAGTGGTGTGTGTGTGTGTGTGTGTGTGTGTGTGTGTGTGTGTGTGTATCTGTATGTCTGTATGTCTGTATGTGTCTCTCTGTGTGTGTCTGTGTGTATGTGTCTCTCTGTGTGCGTCTGTGTGTATCTGTATGTCTGTATGTCTCTCTCTCTGTGTGTGTCTCTGTGTGTATGTGTCTCTGTGTGTGTGTGTATCTGTATGTCTGTATGTCTCTGTGTGTGTGTGTGTGTGTCTGTGTGTTTAATTATGCTCTTGCCAGTGACTCCCCTGCTTGTTTTCCCCTAAATGGACTCCTGGGTTTCCTCCCCCATGCACAGTCATGGTAGGAATGCCTCCATCTGGTGCCCCTGCTTGGGCCCACCCTCTTTGAAGCAGCTTTCAATGGAGTTTTCTTTCTCACTTTGTGATTTACATCCCTAATGGAAATGTTCACCATTCTCTGATCCCTGGCTTCCCAGAACAGGCAAAGATGGGGAGGATGAATATTTGCTCACTGGGATCCCAAATATAACTTCATGAGACTTGGAAACAATAACATCAACGTTACATGTACCTCTGAGATAACTAGCAATTTAGATTTTGTCAATCCTGGAGTCAGAGAAATGGCAATGTTCTAGGAAAAGAAAAGCACTTCCAAGACGAATCTTGTGGGCTGGGAAGATGGCTTGGCTGTTAAGAGAACTCTTCCAGAGGATCAGGGTTTGATCCCCAGCATCCACATGACAGCTCACAGCTGTCTATAACTTCATTTTCAAGGGATCTGATCCTCCCTTCTAGCTTCCATGGTTATACGGCATGCATGTGGTACACAGACATATATGCAGACAAAACACCCATGTACTTAAAATAAAAATACAATAATCTAAAAAGAAGAGGAGGGGGAGGAACCTTGCCCAACCATTAAAGGTTTATAGCAGAGGAAGAAGATAGAACTAAAGGTTATTTCTTACTTTTTCTTCTCTTTTTTTTTTCTCTGTGTGTCTATTTTTAGGCCAACTCAACTTTTGAAGAACTGGACCGAGTTAGGAAGCTGGTCAAAGCATGGGAAGAAGTGGGGCCCCAGATCTGGTACTTCTTTGAGAAGAGCACACTAATGACCATGATCAGAGTAAGGATGCTCACAACATAGGATGGGCTAGAAGGAGAAGGGCCATAGAGACAGTTCATCACAACATAAAATGGGTTAGAAGGAGAGGGACCATAGAGATAGTGCATCACTACTGGAGTCAGATCATGCCATAACAAACAGAACCTAAAACAACAGTCTGTAAACTGTCACCAAGTAGAGTTACTGACATTAGGTGGGAAATCAGTGTCCTAATCTCTGGGGGGGGGGATTTAAAGTTATCACAAGATCAGTACCTTTCCCATGAATTGACTTGAAGGTCTCAGGTTCAAAAGGGTGTCTCCTGAAGAGGCCAGCTCTATACTACCAAGATGGTCACTTATGTCTATATGGCCTCATTTGCAGCGTTATAAAGCCAAGAGGCAAGAGTTCTCAATAGCAGGGAAATTAAAATGAAAACAGAATAGAGAGCCATAAAAAGAAAATCTTCCATATCGTTTTACATCCTCAGTAATACTCCCTCCATCTTGTCTCTCCTCAAAATGGCAGAAGTACATATACCTTGTCATGGGAGGAAACCCTATTAGCTTGTTTAGTGAGCCAATTGGAAATGCTCTAAGATTAAGACCAAAGAGCCTATGGAATTCTTAATTTCTGTGATTATGTTTCTTCTTCCCAAGGATACCCTGGAACACCCAACAGTGAAAGAGTTTATAAATCGGCAGTTTGGAGAAGAAGGTGTTACCACTGAAGCCATATTAAACTTCTTCTCTAGCGGGGCCAGAGAGACCCAAGCTGAGGACATGACCAACTTTGACTGGAGGGATGTATTTAACATCACAGATGGCTTCTTACACCTGGCTAGCCAATACCTGGAGGTAAGCAGCATTGATACATTTGAGGGCCACAGTGAGCTTCATGGGTAAGGCTAGAGATGTGTCAGCCAGTCAGCTGGTGTTGGCTTTGGTCTTTCATCTTTCCCGTCTAACAGGTCCTCTTCGGTGGGGGGGTTCTCCTCTATACTTGATGAAGATTTCCTCACATCTTGCTAGCTTTATAACTCCTCTGGTTCTTTTCTCCTCCCTTCCAGGGCACATCCATCCTCAACTTTCTCCCACCTGCCATTGTTCCTATAACCTTCTATTGGCTAGTGTCCACCAAACCTTGAATGTGAGCCTCAGGTATTGCTGGACACACCTCCCCCAAAGTTTTAACGGCCTATAAGACTCAACAAGTCCCAAAACAAACTTACAACCTCCTTTCCTAGTAAAACCCTTGAACTTCTTAAGCCAATTAATTCCACAAGCCTTTGCTCAGATTCTCAAGCTGAGAACATCGGGGTCATCTTTAACTCCTCTTTCTTCTCCGCTCTCAGTGAAAGAGTGATTCTACACTGTTACTTGGTGCCCATGTCTGGGCTACATGGTTTTGTCTCCCTGCCTTATCTCATCCTCCAGCAATGCCATGAAGTGCAGTGTTATCACTGTCTGTATGTCGACGCAGAGGCCAAGGCTTAAAGAAGTTGAATAAGATCCCAGCCATTAGGAGTACCAAGCAGAGTCCAAACATGGGTGTGCCCAAATTCAGAGCCAGCCCTGATGACCTCCTTCTCCCCCCGCCCCACCCAAAGTGTCTGTCTTTTCCAACTCCTCAATAATCTCTCAAGTCTGCCTTTTTTTTGCTCTCCGGGCTCTGTGAGGGCCAGAGGCCTTGTACCAGCCTGTCCAAGCAGCTTTCTCCCTGGATTCCAGGGTTCAATCTCTCCTAATCCGGGCATTCCTCCACACAGACACCGACCAGCCTCACATTCCAAGCACACATCTGTTTGCATCACTCAAATGCTTCGAGTCTCAGTGACTCAACCAGAAAGTATCTGGCCTGTTGCTCTCCACTGGCAGTGCCCCAGCTGCTGACAGTCCTCACTGGTCATCCTTCCACCAAAGATTTCACGGAAGGAGGGTACGAATGCTTTTCTCACAGCATAAACAATACCCCCCAAAGGACCCTGTTCCACCAGGCTTTGGGGGCCTTAGTACCTCAGGAAGGGAGTGATTCTAATCGGGAGGCCTGGAACACACACCGCCGCCAAGGGGGACTTTAAGCAAGATTCCTATGAAGTAAGGGAGAATTTTCTCAAAGGAAGAAATGTCTATCTGCTCAAGCCTGAAGTGGTTTTTCATTTTGCCCACTATTTACTTATTAATTCTCTGTTTGTTTTCTTTGTGGTTCTGGAGGTAGAACCCAGGGCCTCATGCATGTCAGGCAAGTGCTACCATGGAGATGCAACTCCCCAGACCTAGTCATCTGTTCTTTGATGCTTGACCCTCAAGGGTTCTTTCTACTTTCACGTAAGCTTAGAAAGTTCACTCTCACATGGTCTGCAGCCCTCTCTTCATACCCCTCAGGCTCTTGTCCAAGTTCAAGTACTGTGTGTCCATTTCCAGCTTGAACAGCTAGATGGATTATCTGACATCCATGGGCACATCTTAGTTATCTTCAGATTCTCAACCTCAGCTCCAGGGACTGTTGCCTCTAAAGGTCAATCACACCCAATGGGCTGGGCCTCAACCTTCAAAATATAGGATCATTGGAAGGTTTAAGACTGCTGGGCATGGAGGCACACACCTTTAATCCCAGCACTCAGGAGGCGGAGGCAGGCAGATCTCTATGAATTCATGGCCAGCCTGGTCTGGAGTCAGTTCCTGGATCACTAAGGCTGTTACACAGAGAAATCCTATCTCAAAAAGCAAAACAACAGCAACAACAACAAAGCTTGAAGGTGCTCCTAGAAATAGGAAGGGAGGTTAATCTGAGGTCCCCAGGAGAGACCTCTCCCATCCCAGATGGCAAATCATAACTTACTAGCGAGAAACGGCCTGACTGTATGTGTTCTTGAAGATCCCTGGTGCCCCGGAGCCCCCAGCATTTCCCTAGAGTATGTGAACCTTCTTTTCCTGAATCCTGGACCTTGGCATCACTGCCCATGCTCTGATGTAGCTTCCCTGGAAATACAAACATGGTACAAACTCTGTGAGTTCGAGGTCAGCCTGGTCTACAAAGTGAGTTCTAGTATAAGCTCCAAAGCTACACAGAGAAATCCTACCTCAGAACAAAGCAAAACAAAACAAAAAGCAAAAACAGAACGAAATAAAGAATTAAGTCTACAGGCTGAGACTTTCCTAGACTCAATTCTCTACCGTTTGTTCCTCTGTCTCCATCTGTAAAATGTGGATTTAAGGAGGATTTACCTCATACTTGGCTGGTTCTGAGAATTAAATGAGCTAATCTGTGCAACCCGCTGTCATATAAGAAGCATTAATCAATATTAAATGTTAATCAAAACACAAATAAACCTGGTCTAAGTCGGACCTAAGCCCCCAATTGGTGCCCCTCTCAAGCTCATGAAATTACTGATCATATGCTAGCTTCTAGGCCACTGGGCCTTCCTCAGGGCTTTGAAGAGCAGACCACTGTGGCCAAGAGTCAGTGGCCGCCCCATGGGGAGCCCTATGAGGCTTTGAATACTAGTAGCAGTGATGACTGGGTTTCTTATCGTCTTGCCCTTGGGAGTGGGGGAAACAAGTAGTTAGTGGAGAGGAAGGAGGAGGTTCGGTAGGGGAAGACAAGCAGTGAAGGACAGAGCCCCTCTAGGCCATCCTGAGTTTTCTGCATCTGCTCTTGTGTCTTGGGCCATCTGCAGGAGCCTTGAAAAATCCCCCACCCCACTCCAGAATGTCTGAGTAGTGCACTTGCCACGAAACTCCTCTCTAGTGGTTCTAAAGATTTCTCTAGGTCAGGGAAGCCAGTGTGTTACCACCTCTGCCTTACTTAAGAAGGCCAGCTTGGTACCTCCTTTCCACTAATGGGACTTGTGCTAATGAGATTGGAAAAGTTCCTCATGAGCTGATCTAGGTGCCCACGTCTATGTCTCCTCCAAAAACAGAAACCAAACAAAAAACACTTAAAGAAAATTAGGCAAATGAATTCTGCTACCCATAACAATTGGACACTTAGTTGTGAGACTGGAAAATAACAGAAGCTCTGAGAACAATTCCTCACAATGGAAAGTAAGAGTGATTAAGTAGATTTTCTTCTTCCTCCTCCTCCTCCCCCTCCCCTCCTCCTCTTCCTCATCCTCTTCTTCTTCCTCTTCCTCATCCTCTTCTTCTTCTTCCTCCTCCTTCTTCTGTTTTTGTTTTGTTTTGTTTTTCGAGACAGGGTTTCTCTGTAGCTTTGGAGTCTGTCCTGAAACTAGTTCTTGTAGACAAGATTGGCCTCGAACTCACAGAGATCCATCTGCCTCTGCCTCTTGAGTGCTGGGATTAAATAGAAGGGCTAAATTTCTTCCTTCCTGTTTAGGGTGAGGCCCTAGTGCTGGGATTAACTAGAAGGGCTAAGTCTCTTCCTTCCTGTTTAGGATGAGGCTCTAGGACAACCTGAAGGGTGTCCATTCTCCTATATTTCCTTGTGGGTCCAGGTTAACCAGCTGTGTATAGGACTGTCCCACCTGTACCACAAAGGGCTACAATCTCTGCTTCTTATTAGTCATTCTGAGGGATGCGACTGTCTATGGCTTGATTTCTGTACAATTCTTTACAATTCTAAGTAACAATACAAGGACAGAATGAGAGACAAGCATGGAGGCACAGAGCGCTTCACACATTCGCCAGACCTATGTGCAAATGCTAGACTGGGGGACTTTTCATCTAGAAGGTGGGGATGACATGGCCACTCTGGGCTCACTCGAGAACATGCACACATGACAGCTGCTGCCCTGAACCATGAGCCAAGTCAAGAGTGCGCCTTTTCTCGCACTCAAGAGACTGCCCAAACGTTAGTCAAGGTTTGTCATGCTGAACTCTGGGTTAGTCTTAGTGAACTGGCTTAGAGTCTAATCCCAAAGGTTAGGAGGATAGCTCTGGGATGCCGGACTTCAGCGGACAGTGACTCAGAGGTTGAGAACCTTTCTTATCCTCAGACTATCTGTCAGATAAAACTTTCAGTGTAGCGTCCCTCACCCCATAGCTAAGGTCTGCCTTTCTGCTGTTCCTGAGAAATAAAGGTAAAAGTGAGACAGACCTCTCGGTTAGAAGGTGAACCGTGGTCTTGGGACAGGGATGCTAGTGACATTTGAGAACCTCCACCTCTCCCACATGTGGAAAGGTTATTCTCAGACATTGTCTCACCATCTGCTTCTCTAAATCAAGGGAACCTAAAATTGAGCCAGGACTTCATAGGTAAACACTTACCTGTGTGTGTGTGTGTGGGGGGGGTGTTTGTTTATTTACTTACTTTGTGTATGTGGTAGAGGGCCATGTAGAGTGTGCCAGGACAAGTCTGGAAGCCAGAAGACAACTTGTAGAGTGATTTCTCTCCTGCCACATGGGCTCATTGGGTTGAATGCAGGTTTTCAGACTTGGTATCCAGTGACTTTACCTTCTGAGCCATCTTGCTGGCCCATGTTTAGCTAAATATCTTAAATTTTTATGCACATACATTTTATTTATAACTTGTATTTGTCTCTATTCACATGTTTTCTGTAGAAAAGGGCAATTATAAAAGTTAACAAATTATCCCTCTCCTTACCTTTTAGTTGAAATAAACATAGATTCCTCTCCTCTTTAAATTTTTGGGCAGCCAAAGGTTTGGCCTAGAATAAATCAAACACTATTTACAGTTCACACTGGATTTGAATCGCTTAGCACATTTGAATTTCAGGCCTCGAGTTTCATATCAGGAAGCTGAATTCAGCCAAACTTTAATATGAAAATACCGCTAATCAAAGCATAAAATTATACTTTAACCAGTAACAGCTACCTTATGCTAAGTCTTGAGAAAACACACATTCATTAACTGCCTTTCCTTGGCTATCAGCTCAGCTAGTGTGTGTATATAACTCTATATGAACTAGATGGTGGTTATTTTCTTGAATTATCCATTTTCTTAAACCACTTTTCCTTGGTATGTTTAATACTTCTGGCTACATGCCACCACCATCCAACCATGATATTATCAGGAAATGTATTTTTCAGGCTAACATAGGGAGGAAATAAGAAGGAAAATGAAGTTTGATTGTGTAATGTGTCGTAGAGTTAGCTGTGGAGCTATTGGCTGGTTACCCGTGTTGTTCTCTTCTGTTCACGCAATGACCCCAGATACTCAGACGGTATCGTTAGCAGAGTTAGATTGAGTACAGAAATCTACACCACAAGAGCAATTATTATTTCAAGGGCTATGAACTAGATCCTAAGCAACTTACAGGCAATCACTGTATTTTATGCCTCTTTGAACTCCTGAAAATCTAGAACTCAGCTGGAGAAAACAGGTGGAAGGTAGGCTGGAGACATGGGTGGAGAAAAGAGGCTTCTGCTGGCCAGGGGAGCCAGGGTTGTTGTGTTGGATACTTTCACTTGTCATCCCTTGCTGTGCTCCCATCTGCCTGCCGGCCATAAGGGCCATCATTGTGTACACTTTAAAGCAAAGAGTCTAAGAGGCCCGACTTCCCAGTGGGGCACAGAAGATAAGTGGGCTTCAGAATTGGTTCTTTTTTTTTATTTTATTTTATCTTATTCTTTGGTTTTTTGAGACAGGGTTTCTCTGGATAGCCCTGGCTGTTCTGGAACTCATTCTGTAGATCAGACTGGCCTCAAACTTGCAGAGATCCCCTGGCCTCTGCATCTCGAGTGCTGGGATTGAAATCTCACCTCCAGCCTGGGACTCCAGAATCTAACGCAGGACTGCACTGACTCCAGTGAGAAAGCTCTTTTCCCTGTGATGTGCAAAGTGATTCCAGAGGCTCTGCTTCATCACATACCGAGCCCAATAAAGGAAGCAATCGCTTTATAGTACTCAAGATAATGATAATAAGTTGGTTTTTTTTTAAAAATAACCAGATAAAGGTTGGAGTCATTCTTTCATGTAGGTCTTTGCATGAACTGAGCTTGAGACGTCGATTAGTTACTGTTAACCCTTGACTCCCTATAACCTCACCCTCTACAGATACAAAATCAAATTTATAAGTCATCCGAGTTCTGCCAGTCCTTCTACCTTCTTGCTTTCTTCTCTTTCCTCATGTGTAACTGCTTCCAGAGGCCTGTTCTGTCTCTCCAAGTCCCTCACTTGGCTTCCAGGCTCTTGCTGCTTCTGTCCAGTTCCCACATCCTCTCCAATGAGACAGTTCTAAAACCCAAGCCCACTGTGACGTAAGGCTCACCTCTCCTCGGGAATTTCTCTTCCCTGTGGAGGTCAGCGGCCTCCACAGCTCTTTCATGCCCTAGGAGACTGCCCCAGACCTCCCTCCCAGCATGGACAGTCTCCTTCTCACACTCGCTCTGCTCCACTGGCTGGTCACACCCACATCTACACATCAGGTCCCAGCAGTTCCGAGCCTTTTTCTCCACGCTGTATTCTCTCCATGGGAGCCCGATCACGACTTGTCCATGCATTCTCCCCACCTTTGTTGACCTGACCACATCAAGGGCTAAAACTTGAACACCTTTTTCTTTTTGCGCTTTCAGCTTTCCTGAGTAGATCTGTAGCGACATAAAGCAGATACCTTTGAAAAAGGCTAAATCTCAGCAGAAATGAATGCTTGTGTTGAGTCTTAAGGGTCAGATCAACTGGTTCAGAAAAATCAGAAAGACAATTTAGGGCAGAGAGCAAAGTTTAAATGAGTCACAGAGGTATAGACCTACTGGGCAAGTTCACATGGAAGGGGAGGTCTCGAGGTGGCTGAAACAGAACTGGTGTGTCTGGAGTCGGCCAGCAAGGGTGGTGAGAGCTTTCACACTGTGGCAGCAAGATGCTCTTCAGCATCTCTGTATGTCTGCTACTTGGGACAGCAGAGCTAAACCTCTATCTGAAAAATGAGGATAACCCAAGCTGTCTGGGTGACAGCTACTGGTGAGGCAGAGCAGAGGGCCTGTGACATAGAGTGGTCTTATTGGTTGATACACAGCTCCATTATTATCCAATACTGCAGCCCTCACCTCCAGGTGTTGTTGAAACAATGGAACAGGAAACCGAGGGAGTCAAGTGCCCAGAGGTTGTTAGCCACCTGATGGTAACTTTCATTGTAGCTAGACAGCTAGAAAACGTTGACCCGGTGGCTTTGCTCCCTTATGAGTCTTTGTTCCAACTTGGCCTTTTTATTTGTTTCAGTACTGCATTTATTATTTATTTATTTTAGAAACACCTTTATTCTTTTTCTTTAAGTTTTTTTAAATTTTTAAATGATTTATTTAACTTTTTATTTTATGTGCATTGGTGTGAAGGTGTCAGATCTCGTGGAACTGCATTTTCAGACAGTTGTGAGCTGCCATTGTGGGTGCTAGGAATTGAACCCAGGTCCTCTGGAAGAGCACTCAGTGCTCTTAACCACTGAGCCATCTCTCCAGCCCCATACCTTTATTCTTTACTGACATGTATTTCCCGCCTCTTCATCGCCCAGTCACAGTGCATTTTCTCGCTCTTTGGGAGTGAAAGGTGTCAGAAGTCTGTTCACAGTGCCAGTGTACACAATACTATTTATGACAACACCTTGCCTCTAATTCACCATCTCAAACAACCCAAACAGCCCAAAGTGGTTTTATGCCATGGCTTTTCCATGGAGCTGGAAATAAATCTTGAAGGTTGCAGTTTACATCTGCCAGGAAATTAATTCTGGGATGTTTGCCCACATCCCCTGGTGGTTTTTTTTCTTTCTTTCTTTTAAAGAAGCCCCAGGTAGTGCATGAATACCATCAGGACCACAGGAGGCCTCCTCTAGCGTTTATCGGCTGTTTTTGAAAAGATGGGAGACAGGATTAGAAATCCTCAGCGCCTCCCTTATCTCCCAAGACCTGACCTAGATGCCTTTGGGGTTTCGTGGTCAAAACTATGTCTATTAGTGCACAGCTGTCAGCACAGTGTGCCAGATCCCTTTGATTATCGAGTTCAAATGGAAAGAAGAATGTCTTCTTATTGCCTCCTCTAGCCACGGTTTACCACGTAATAGATGATCCCACGAATCTATGACTTAATGTGTATGAGCTGGAGCAGTCACAGCTGAAGAAGGGGGCCTGCTGGTCCAGCAGCGTCTCCTCCGAGGTGTTTTGTTAGCTGAGTCAGCGACTGAGTGTCTCCTGCCCAGGGTTGGGGGATGGCTACCTGTGCAGGAAAGTGTTCCAGCAACTCTCCCTTCCACCAGGATGGGCTGTTTCCAGAGCTAGGAGGACAGCAAGGAAGGAACCTAGGGTCTGTATGAACTTCTTGTGGTGGCTTGGCTATTCAGGAAGATGGGGTGGGGGTGGGGAGACACACTGCTGGTGACCACACACACACACA
>LOEQ01000002.1:775847-793424 GCA_001685075.1 Bramus lutescens
CGTGACGGCTGCCGTCAAATCCTTGGCTTCCAGGGCCCCGGGAAGGAACAGCGGTGAACTCCCTGCTCTGGAATGTGCTCTTGGGGCTTTCAGTGCGAACGGAATGTGGGGCCGGGGCCATTGTGCTTGGGACTGTTTCCCTCTAGTGGTTGATCAACAAAGATTTCGGCATCTAAATACGGGCTCGGAGGGCCTGCGATTTTATCAGGGCTGGGTGTGGCAGTCTAGGTCTATCTCCCCGGCGAACTCCCGTGGTCCGGGAACAGGAAGCTCCAGCCAAGACCCCAGGACCCCTTGAAGACAAACACATTACTTCACTTAAGTGCCGAGATTCAACTTCCCCTGGAGTTAAAACGCGACGCTGCCCAACACCGGGAATAACAACACTTTAAAGTTTCACTTTATACTGGTTCCATTCTAAAGTACGTTTTGACTCGCTTAATCCACACATCTACCTAAGCAGGCAGGAGTCAATATGTCTGGTTTTATTAAAGAAAGGGGGGAAATTACAACCTAGTTATGGGCTTTTTATGTTAGGGATCCAAAACTGAAGTTGTGAGTGGTTAATTTCTGTGCCTGACTGTGGTCAGTTCATCAGCAGACACACAATGAACGCATAGGTGGGCTCAGCTTCTCACAGGCATCACGGTCTTCTGTGGCCTTTGTAAAGGCAACAGCCCGTTTCTCCACAGTCAGGGTTGCTTACCCAGGCAAAGCAGTGGGCTGTGCTCTCAACCCCTTTAACTGACCACAATAGGACAGTGACCTCAAGGGCTAACCACATCAATAGCCACAGGATGACCACTATGACAGACCTTTACAGTGGACACTACAACAGTGACCACTATGGCTGACCATATCAGTGAACATCACGATGACCACGACAGTGACGACATGACTGACCATCCCAGTGGGCACTACAACTGACCGCTACAGAGACAGATGAGTGATGTAGTGTCTGAGGCTGGGAATCCCTGAAGCTCTTTGAAACTGGTCTGGAAGCACAGGAAATAAAGAGTAGAAAAAGAAGGTCCTTGTGGTTCTGGGTACCAGGATCTGAATGTAGGCACTGGTGCTAAGTAAGCCTTGTGTAGAAAATGTCGAGGCCCCTCAGCTGATATAGGTTTGAGTTTAATAGAGAGCTAAGGCAGAAATCACTACAAGCATCCTTCTGACCCTGGAGTGGGATTGCCATTCTCCCCTGGTGAGTCCTAAAGCCCTTTCCTTCTGCCACCTAACCCTCTGTTTGGCAGGTCCATCTTGACAGGTCTGTTGCCACCAACATCAGGGACCGTGCTCATTGGGGGAAAAGACATTGAAACCAGCCTTGATTCAGTACGCCGGAGCCTGGGCATGTGTCCCCAGCATAACATCCTATTCCACCAGTAAGTGAACTGGAGTTGAGATACTCCAGGGCAGGGGTGGGCTTTGTGGTAGGGTACTTGCCTGGCATGTCCATCGTCCCTGGGTTCCATCTCCGGCACCAGGAGAAAACAGGATGTCTACTGGAAACGACTCCTGCTGTGCTGGCCAGTTTTATGTCAACTTGACACAAGGGAGAGAAAGTGGAAAGCAGGGATCCTCAATTGAGAAAATGCCTCAATAAGGTGGGGCTGTAGGCAAGCCTGCAGAACATTTTCTTAATTAGCGATTGCTGTGGGAGGGCCCAGCCCATTTTGTGTGGTGCCATCCCTGGGCTGGTAGTCCTGGGTTCCATAAGCCAAGGCCGTGCAAAGCTGTGATGAGCAAACCAGTAGGCAACATTCCTCCATGGCTTCTTCATTAGTTCCTGCCTCCTGGTTCCTGCCCTGACTGAGTTCTTGTTCTGACTTTCTTTGATGATGAACAGTGTATGGGAGTGTAAGCCAAACAAACCTTTTCCTCCCTACATTGCTTTGGTCATGGTGTTTCATCACAGCGATAGGAACCCTAAGCTACCGGTATCTTTTCCTCACCTGCCCCCAGCTCACATCTTCCCTCCAGCCCAATGCTTTATAGTCTGGTCCCCACCTTCAAAGCCCTTGTCCTGCTTGGGCAAGAATTGCCCCTCTAGATGTGAGACTGTGCTCCTGGCACTCAGAGCTGTGATGTCCCCGACAGAGGAGTCACAGCAGCTTCTTTCTGACACCCACCCCCTTGCGTGCCCTGAAATACTGGGCAGGAGCCAGAAAGAGGAGCATCGTTCCTTCTCCACACTGAGCCCCGGTGCTAAGGATTGCCCTTTCGGAAGGCCTTCATGCTGGCTGGCTTGAGTTTTCTTTTCTCCCCTTCTACATTCCACCTTCTTCTTCCTTCTCCTTCCCTTCCCTCTCTCCCTCCCCTCCTTATCTCTCTCTTACCCCATTCTCTTTCTTTCCAACCGAAACATATTTTATGTCCTGACTCTAGTCATTGTGGAAGGAAGGTGGGGATTGAAGGAGAGAAGACAGCCAAATACAAAGAAAAACACAACCAAACAAAACTGTCACGAGTCATTCTACCACCCAAGAGGCAATTGCTGTCAACACCTCTAGATATGGTTCTTGAGAAATTCCTCTGCACGTGCAGACGTGCCTGAAGACTTGCAGGTTATGAAGGAGAGTAAAATTATATGTACAGTTTTGTCACCTGACTTTTTGAAATGGTGATTGCTCTTTAATTATCTTATTATATGCTTGGGTGTTTTGCCTGAGTGTATATCTATGCACTATATGTGTGCCCAGCACCTGAGAAGAGGGCACCAGATTTCCTGGATCTAGAGTTACAAACAGTTGTGAGACGCCATGTGGGTGCTGGGACTCGAACCCAGCTCCTCTGTAAGAGCAACCCATGCTCTTAACCACTGAGTCATCTCTCCAGTTCCATAATTGCTTTTTTGACCCTAAGATGTTGTGAATATCTCTTCATATGATTACATATTTCTTTAAAAAGGAATTTCTAATGTTTATAAGTACAAATGTGCGATCCCAATGTTGTTTTTACTTTTGTATCATAAATAATACCAGGATGAAAATTTTGATTGCTGTGTCTTCATATTCATCTTTATTTTCTTTCTTTTGAGACAGGGCTGGCCTTGAACCCGGAGATCAGTCTGCCTCTGCCTCCCAAGTGCTGAGACTGACAGCGTGCACCAACACCGCCCTGTTTCATCTTTATTTTCTAAGCTAAACTGCTAGAAATGGAATTGCTCAGCTCATTGCCCTTCTCCTCATCCTGTCCCCACAGTCTCACAGTGGCTGAGCATATCCTGTTCTATGCCCAGCTGAAAGGGAAGTCCTGGGAGGAGGCCCAGCTGGAGATGGAAGCCATGTTAGAAGACACTGGCCTCCACCACAAGAGAAACGAGGAGGCTCAGAACCTTTCAGGTGCTTAGTACTGAAAAGAGACGGGTCGTCATCTGGAGCAGCCATTGCCCACCTCCCAGTGCATCCGAGTGGGGTGGGGCAGTGGTTCTCAACCTGTGGGTCACAACCCTACAAAGCAGATATTTACATTGCAGTTCTTTACAGTATCAAAATTACAGTTATGAAGTAGCAACGAAATGATTTTATGGTTGGGGGGGTCCCCAAAACATGAGGAACTGTATTAAAGGGTCGCAGCACTAGGAAGACTCAGAACCACTGGGCAGGGCCTTGTACCCGGGCGAGCTCCTGATACTTCTGTGAAGTTAAAGATTCAGTCTTCAGATGAGCAGGTACCAGGACACAAGGGTGGCCTTTCTGCATTGATGAAGCCCCAATGCCGCTATGTCTTTGGACAGTGGGAGGCACACCTAAGGTGGCAGAATCAAACTGTCAGATTTGAAGAGCCTCCACATGCACCAGTCCTGGGTTTTTCTCTTCCCCATGTCAAGGTATCTGTGATAAGCCACCATCGTCTTCCTTCTGCCTCCAGGTGGCATGCAGAGGAAACTGTCTGTGGCCATTGCTTTTGTGGGTGATTCCAAGGTGGTGATCCTGGACGAACCCACCTCTGGGGTGGACCCCTACTCCAGGCGCTCCATCTGGGACCTGCTCCTGAAATATCGATCCGGTGAATACCCATGCTCAGCACCCCATGGTCTCATTGAGGTTCTTCCTAGAATCCCATTTTTCTCACACCTAGTAGTTTATAGCTAAGTCCACTAACAGCCATAACTGCGCTCCCTCGAGACTGTTGGTGAAGTCCAAGTTCAAGTGAGAGCCTCCTGAGGTTACATAAACACAAGCAGGCTGAAATAGTCTAGAAGGCTAGGGTGGCGTGGAGCTCATTTGTTACACTGTTTACAAAGCATGCGCAAAACGCCAAGTTCAACCCCAGCACCACACAAACCAGGCCTGGTAGTACGTGCCTATAATCCCAGCACTCAGGAGGAAGAGGCAGGTAGATCAGAAATTCAAGATCAGTCTCAGCTATGTGGCATGTTCAAAGCCCTGTCTCAATAAAACAGAAAGTTTTAGTCCTCCAATTTGGAAAAGTGGAATTGCCTTCTGGCTAAAGGGACCTAAAGGCACCCCAAGAAGATGCCTAGCTGTTGCGTGAGCCCCTCAGACTAGGTGTTAAGAACAGGGGCCTGGATGTCTGGAACTGCAGAAGGCTGTGACAGATAAAGATGTTTTAGATGGGCTCTTTACCCATCTATCCCAGCAAACTTCCAGAGGATTCAGATCCAGAAGCCACATCAGGCAGAGTTCAGAGAGCCTGCATAACCCACGGTGTGGTTCACCCGCACAGCCTGGAAAGCCCCCTCCTCTATTCTTACGATACTCTTCATGTCCCCCACTGAAGGTTTTCAGGCTAAAAGCCTCATTTCCTCTCTTTAATAACAGTTCCCATTTAACAAGAGAGTGCTGTATTTGTTCTTTATAAAGTACAAGAGTGGCGTTTAACTATGTGAGGACAACATATGGAAATCCACAGATGCTGATGGTGACAGCAGTGATGAGTCCCACACATAACAAAGGATTTGAACCACACCTGAAACTCAATGCAGAGATGCTATACGCCATGGTGCCTTACGGGATGCAGGATGCTAGGATAAATCAGTTGCTGTAACATCACTATGCTTGCTGAAGAATTAGTTACTTTGTTTTTACTTATTAACTTCTGGCTCTGGGGACCACATAACCTGGAGGTTGCTGTGCATCCTCTCCAGGGCTTGTCTGGTGACAACCCCGATCTCTTCCTCACAGGCAGAACCATCATCATGTCTACTCACCACATGGATGAGGCTGACCTCCTTGGCGACCGTATCGCCATCCTTTCCCAGGGAAGGCTCTACTGCTGTGGAACACCACTCTTCCTCAAGAACTGCTTTGGCACAGGCTTCTACTTGACCTTGGTTCGCAAGATGAAAAACATCCAGAACCAAAGAGGTGGCTGTGAGGTCTGTGTCTGCGCAGGGAAGGGGCCCAGCTTGGATGGGAAGGGACAGGCAGTGTGGGGCTGCCGTTCTAGATATTTCTACCCACTGGGCCGTTAGCTGGTGGAATCAGTTTATTTCTGGGTCTATTTGCAGATTTCAGTGATCACGTTTTAACATGCCCTACAGAGATGCCCCAAACATGCACTCAGACACAACCATTTTTAAATAACCAGAAATACTACACACCAGTGTCCCAAACTACACATGTACACCTTGCCCTTCAAGGTTAGACTGTTTTGTTTAAGCATCTCTCCTTCATCTCAACATTCGTGTTCCCTAATTAAGCCTGAATTCCAGTAGTAACTGAGACCTAAGGAAAGACATCCTTGGGAACTCTAACCAAATGATGTGGGGATAGGGAAGCCAGCAGAGAGCACTGAGCACGTCCTTAGGACCAGGGGGACTGGCAAGTCTACTGTGTCACCCTGAGCAGGTGACTTTTAACCAGTTTCCTGTTACCTCCCTTTACATGGAAAACAAAGCTGATGATGCTGGCTTTGGCCTTGTAGGGACAGAGAGGAGACAAATGATATAAACGGTTGTGAGTGTTGCCTGGGATCCTTGAGAACAGGCATCCCTCATATTCGAATTGCCACAAGTGTTCTACTGTTATGTCATTTGTACCTCCAGTGTAAGTGGCTGTAGTGGATTTTTCTGTCCCACATAGATTTCCATAGCCCGGTGTCCACAGGGGTTGGGAGGGGAGCAGAATGTCTCTAGCTGCCACATGAGTAGTGACAATCCAAAGGGATGCTGCCTCTCTCTCTCTCTCTCTGCCTGACTCACATTCCCTCTAGCAGCTACACCCTCAAAATGCTCAGACGAATTAACAGATTAAACAGCAAAGAAGAAGAAGAAAAGGTTGGTCCTAGTTGGTGATGAGAGACAAAACAGTGGTGACAGCAGCTGGCACCGTGAAGATGCTATCACCGGGATGAGGTGTGCCTCGTCACTCATCTCTGACTCTCTGTTGTAGGGGGCCTGCAGCTGTACATCAAAGGCTTTCTCCACCAGGTGTCCAGCCCGATTGGATGAGATATCCGAAGAACAAGTGTTGGATGGTAAGAGCCGGGCAGGCTGAACGTTGGTCCTGGTTCATGACCATCTTCCACGTTCTTGGCTGTGCTCTGTGGCGATGCCCTTGAGCAAAGAGGATGCATGGTGTACTGGAACCCCAATGTCGTGCGATTGCTTGTCTCTTTCTTTGAGTCTGTTTCTCCTCCTAATGTGATTCCTAATGTAATTTTAAAGTCATGCAGCCAAGAGCTCTCTCTTTAATAAGGAGTCCAGTGTTTGTTCGCTTTCCATCTCTACTCATATTAAACCTTGGTCCTTGGCATCCTCCTGCCTTTTTACAGAGTGTGGACACATCCATTCCTAAAAGTATGCCAAGGTACCCTCTGGTTCTCTCTCCTTTTAGCATTTTATCTATTATTTTTATTTTATGCATGTGACTGCCTGCATGTATGAAAGCGAACCATGTATGTGCAGTGCCTGCAGAAGCTAGAAGAGGGCATTGGATCCTCTGAAACCAGAGTTACAGACAGTTGTGAGCCATCATGGGGGTGCCATGGACTGAGCCCATGGTCCCTGTAAGCGCAGTGAGTGCTCTTAATTGTGGAGCCATCTCTAGGTCCCTGCACCTCTGTTACAGGGAACTTTTGGAGAATCTGAGCTTGTAGGTGGAGAGGATGCATGACAACCTTGCACAATATCCCACATTCCCAAGTTCCCAGTGAGCCTCCCTTTAATTTAAGGGTATATTATCTCTCAGAAGTCTCTCCCCATCTGCAGAGAGGTGCAGTAAATAGGCTCACTGTACATGCAATTGTTCCCCCTGTCAGGTCTAAGCTCAGGATCCCAAGAGCTTGCCAGCAATTTTTTCCATTCTCAGCGACTGCCCATCTTCATGCCTCTCATGAGGATGACTTTGCAAGTGGAGTGCCCCAGGCCCTAAAATCCAGTGTAAAAGCAAAATTAAACTTAGGTACTGACCTTGCTTTATGAACAGAGGAAAGTGTATGCTTGTCAAAGACCAAGCTTCCAATTTAACACACCCCCAAACATTAAGAATTTCCTAAGTGAAATCTGGCGGAACAAGAATGCTTGACAATATTGATGTGCTGTGCTTAAAATCTGGTCTGGTGGAAGACCAGGTGCATTGGCATGCGCCTTTGATCCCAACACAGGCAGAAGTAGGCAGATCTCTGTGGGTTCTAGGCCAGCCTGATTTAAATAGGGAGTCTAGGCCATCTAGGGCGACATAGTGAGACAACAAAAGCCTGAGAGGCAATGCTTGGAGTCCCGTCACCCGGGTTTACTCCTCTAATCGGCGTGCTGGCAGAACCTGTGCCCGACAGAAACATTTCTTCAGCATTGCCTCTCTGGACCTTCTGCTTTGCTCATCTCGCAGGGGGCATCCCCTGTGCTGCTGAAAATCTCTCCTTGGAATCTTGGTCCAGACATTGATGCTTTCTTTAAACAAATCCATATTAACGTGTTTAGTTGTTACAGTCCCTCAAAATCAAGTTGGAATGCATGCGTCTGTGGCTGGCATGATGTTTAAACTATGGCTCCATGTCCATGAAAAGACTTTCTTTGTATAGCATGGTATGCTGTAATGGTGGCAAGTACAGTGGGTTGGGATGCCCCCAATTAGGGAGTAGCGATCCCTTAATCCCCAGTTACCTCCTTGGCTGGCTTTTCACTCACCCCCCCCCAGCCCCGCTCCACATACCACACACAGACTCACAGACCTCCCTGCCAGATGGAGCCTTCTGAGAGGCTGACACACACACACACACATCTAAGACGCAGTCCCTGGGAATCCAGTGACTGGGTCTCACTTCCTTCCTACGAGAACAATGAGCGTGACCCCTACAAGTTACTGGGGCAGAGCTATTTCCTCCAGTAAAGAACTCCCCGGTCCCAGTATGAGCTCATCCAGGACTGAAGACAATCACGCTGCTTGCAGGTGTGACACACAAGCCTTTCATTCTGGCTCAGCACAGGATCTTAATTGCGAGCTGTGAAATATTCTGACCACGTCATTTTATTTAAAAAAAAAAAGTTGAGACTTTCCTTGGCGATGCTGACCCCTTAAGAAAACTGGCTTGAATATCAACACTCACTGGGATTCGAGTATCACGTACCTATCATCCTGGCACTCAGGAAAATACTGTACAAGGATTATGAGTTCAAGGCCAGTCTGAATTACAAAGCAAGACCCACCTTTTTTTTTTTAATATCAAGTTAGGCTTTCAATTTCAAAGTAATATGTGCTTGTCCATAAAATTCAGTTCTGGCTGTTCAAAGTTATCATGCTACCATGCTTCCTGCTCCCGATGCCATCCTCATCCTCTCCAGGGCTTCTCAACCTCCTTCTGTGGTCACTGGTTAGTGAATCTTGTCCTATATGAGAGGACAGGTGCAACCCAAGGGGAAATAGTGTGACCCTCCAAGAAACAAACCAGGCATGGATGTGATTTAGGAAGGATAGCCTCCTCTCTAGGCGTGTGTCTTGGATAAGTCTCCTACAGCTTGCTTGGGCCAGACAGGGAGAAAGAAAACAACCCTGATTTAACTCCGAACTTTCCAGCAAATGAGAGTAAGTGGTAATGACGATGGGCTTTCTTCCCTGGGCTGATGTTCAGGAATGCAACAGCAGCTAAGTGCCAGCCAGCCTGTGCCAGGCACCACCCCAAGCACCGTGTGTACCTTAACTCCCCATCCCACAAACTGTCTTGAAGTGGGCCCAGTTATTTCCCCCTTTCACAAATGAGGAACCAGGGAGTTTAGCATTCCTTGAGGCAATAGCACCTTTGACTGAACAATGGAGGAAACGCCCTCCCTCAGGTTGTACAACTAGCCACCTGGAGGACCTTTGTCCCAGAGTCGACTAAGCTAAAAATAGACTCACTGATTGTCAAGTCTAAAGAAATGTCATGAGGCCAAGACCCAAGTGTGTGGTTTATGCTTCTAATCCCAACACTCGGGAAGGCCAGCCTGTACCAAACTAAATTACAGGCTAAGGTGGGCTGTCCTCAAATTCAAAGATATCTACCTGGCTCTGTCTCCAGACTGCTGAGATTAAAGATGTGTGCCACATCACCCAGCTAAAGATGATATATTTGTACATATCTATAATCCATCACTTGAGGATAGAGTTAGCAGGATCAGGAGTTCAAGATCAGATTTAATTACATAAAGGATTTGAGGCCAGTCTGTGATGCGTGAGACCCTCTTTCAACACACACACACACACACACACACACACACACACACACGAGAGAGAGAGAGAGAGAGAGAGAGAGACAGAGAGACAGAGAAAGAGACAGAGAGAGAGAAGTGGGGGGGAAGAGGGAGAGAGGCAGGGGGTGGTGGCGGCTACTTAACCCTTTTTCAAATAAGAGG
Organism: Bramus lutescens; assembly: GCA_001685075.1. Lineage (NCBI taxonomy): Eukaryota > Metazoa > Chordata > Mammalia > Rodentia > Cricetidae > Bramus > Bramus lutescens. The sequence goes on from LOEQ01000002.1 coordinate 785,644, forward strand.
GGGAGAGGGAGTGGGAGAGGCAGGGGTAGAATAGGCTAGAAGCCCCAGGCAATCTCACAGTCTTTCAGGTTCTAGAAAGGTTGAGTGGAATTGATATCAGTCCTTCTTCTTGTCCTAGGGGATGTGAAGGAGCTAATGGATTTGGTGTACCACCATGTTCCAGAGGCAAAACTGGTGGAATGCGTTGGTCAAGAACTTATCTTCCTCCTTCCAAACAAGGATTTCAAGCAGAGAGCATATGCCAGCCTCTTCCGAGAGCTGGAGGAGACGCTGTCTGACCTGGGGCTCAGCAGCTTTGGAATTTCTGACACTCCCCTGGAAGAGGTAAGACCGAGGGAGGTCGCAGTTAGTCTCAGCTAGCACCAGAAGAGGCAGCTCTTGCAAAAGTCTAACACTAAAGCAAAATCCTACCAAAGCAAAAGGCCAATATTTCCCACCCAGTGTACAGCCATTTCTCTCATTAGCTGGCTTCCTCCTACCTCAGTCCCCATGCATGCATACTTTCTGCAGCTGTGGTCACCATGTGCTTAAACCTTTTCATTCGTAGACTATGTTCTTAATGCAGTTAACATGTATTTCTTCCCCTGGAGTAACAGTGCCCAACAAAATGGAGGTTTAGATTTAGAAAGTAGGAATTGCCTGAACCAAATTCTCTCTTCTTGTTTCAACAGATTTTTCTGAAGGTCACGGAGGACTCCGATTCCAGCTCTATGTTTGCAGGTATGGTGCTGGACCCTACGACCTGTTCCGTGTTTCTCCAGACTTGGTCTTGAAAAACCTACAGAGAGAGTAACAAAGCAGCCATCCCTTCCTTCCTAGTTCCAGAGACCCGGGTAATGCGCATTGTGTTCTTCATTCATGCCACTGGGTGACAGGATTGAGAAACTGAATTTGACTGGGTGGGGACATTCTGGATGAATCGGGATTCTTACCACTGTCAGATTGGTAGATTCCCCCCTTCAGACATCACCTCTGGTCCCTTTTTTCCTGCTGTATCACCATCTCCTCTCCTCTTCACCAGGCTTCTGGTCCACTCTTGTCTGCGGGAGTGATAGCTTCCAGAGAGTCCTTAGAGATAATGATGACAGCTAGTATAACCCAGATGCCTGCTGCAGTCTCCTGGCCCCTTTGAGATCAAGATAAAAAACTCTCAAACTCTCAGTTAGGAACCTATGGACTCTGAAATGGAGGGCACTGAAATTCCTGTGAATTCTGGCCTTCTCGCTTCTGTATGTGTTAGCCTGGGTCCTTTGCTTGTTTCTTCATGACCACACAAAGCATTATGAGTGTTGTGTACTTACTGCAGAAGGAATGGAAGTATCAGGATGGTAACTAGTCTCCATAGCACAAATCACTTCTGATAGAACAAGAGGCTTGTCCCCACTCTGCCGAAATAGACCCAACGCGCCCTCTCTCCTGCTCAGAGGCAAAGATGGTCACAGTTCTCTTTTGCTGTCTTGGGTCCCTAGTCCTCTCTTCCTGCCCAGTATGGCACCTTGCAATGTCTTCAGCACCTTGCAATGTCTTCCCATGCAGTCTTTCCTTCCTGTGGCATTTCTGCTACTTCTCCCACCTCCTAAGATAATGTGTATCTCACCCAACTTCTAGGGGACCAAACATATCAGTCGGGCCGAGAATTGCCAATGACCGTGTACACTGGTCCATATGCACTCCGGCTCACCCCTATAGGTCATGTGGTAGACCGTTGAGGCTGTCATCCTTGCCGAAGGGGAAGGGTCGAGATCTCTTCAGGGGACCCAGGTTCTCTTAGAAGTTTTTTGCAGAGAGCAATTGAATTTTCTCTCAATTCCTTCAAAGCCAGAGATTCACATTAACCAAGACAAGAATGAAAGCACTTAAATTACACCACAAGTTGTGCTAGAATTAAAAGCTAGGGACCTATACCCAGACAGCATGCTCCTTTTTAGTAATTAGCCTGTCAGAATAATACAGTCAGACATTGAAGACGGGCTAGCAAGGGTATAGTGGTGGGCATTTCAGAGGCAGTCGAGGGTAGGTTGTACAGAGTTTAACCATAGGGTGTAGTAGACAACCAACAAACCTGAGCTCCATCATTTGATACCTAAGTGACTTTGGACAAGGTACTGAGTCTCTTCATATGTCAGTTTCCCCATGTGGAGAATGATAATAATAATAATAATAATAATAATAATAATAATAATAATATTCTAGGATTTTGTTGGTGGTGGTGGTTTTTTTTGTTTTGTTGTTGTTGTTGTTGTTTGTTTGTTTGTTTTTTTGAGTTAGGTTTCTTTGTGGCTTTGGAGTCTGTCCTGACACTAGCTCTTGTAGACCAGGCTGGCCTCGAACTCACAGAGATCCNCACCTGCCTCTGCCTCCCAAGTGCTAGGATTAAAGGTGTGCGCCACCACCGCCCGGCATACTTTTTAAAGTCATTGAGAGACTTAAATAAATACATGCCAAATCTACACAGCATGTGATCTGTGCTCAAGATTTAGCGAGCCCCTCATGGCAACACTTCCAAATCCTCTTGCTTCAGACTTGCACGGCTCTTTATACTTGACAAAGCACCTGATAGCATTGTGTTACTTAATAGCACGATAACCTCATGAGGCAGATAAGACAGGGACCTGGCCCATCTGGGGAAACCTGAGTCCACTGAGCCTGGGATACGACCTAAAGAAACACAGACTAACGGATCTTATTCTCCCGGCTCTGAGCCTCCATTCCACGACCTCCCCACCTCCCACAGTACAGGTGACCAAGTACGGATGGGCTAGAGTGAGGCTTGACCCCAAACAACGGCAGAAATATTATTAACCTCCATGCCCCATGGTTTTCTAAATGAAGAGTAACTTATGTTGTAGGGGAAAATGTATATAACAATCTCCTATGTTTATATTTTACAAATTCTTGATCCCTTAGGTAGCACGCAGCAAAAAAGAGAATATGTCGATCTCCAGCACCCTCGTTCTGTTCCCACTGAGAAAGTCAGGCAACCTGCCCAGGGCTCTCACACCTGCTCCCCAGGACAAGTGGATCCTTCCAAGGGCCAGTCTTTCCCAAAGCCAGAGGAACTGGGTGCCCCATTCTACACAGGCACTCGGCTGATTCTTCAACACGTGCAGGCACTGCTAATCAAGAGATTCCACCACGCTGTCCGCAGCCACAAGGATTTTCTGGCTCAGGTACCNGCTCTGTAGGACTGGTCCTGCTTTTCCATCTACTTGGGAGCATCTGTGGGAATGGGTTCAACCCCTACCCAGAACCCTTTCTTCAGCTTCTATTGGCTCTATTCCTCCCTTGCCAAACCTTTATTTTGATTCTGGGTTTCGCAAACCTTCTTGGAAAGTTTGGACCTCATTTGGAGTAAAAAATAGGATAATACCACATTTGTCCATATTGTTTCTATATTCATAACTAAAGGTAAAGTTATGTATTTCATATTTTTCTAATTTTTCTAATGAATTCATTCGTTTTTCAAAACCATTGTCCTGTTTTGAGACAGGGCCTCGTGTATTCCAGGCTGTCCTCAAACTTGTTATGTAGCTAAGAATGACCTGGAACATCTGGTCCTCTTGCCTCCATCTCCTGAGTATTAGGATTAAAGCCATGTGCCATTAAGCTCAATATTATACAATGCTACAGATTGAACTCAGGTCTTCATGCATGCTGGGAAAATACTCTACACCAGCTCAACTATGTGCCCAGCCCCCTTTCTATGTTTTTCATTCAGAAAAAAGAACTATGGTTCAAGGAGAAGCAAGTAATGTGATTGCTCTTTAAACGCCCCTTTAGGCTCTGGCTGAGCATGGCATACATTCAGATCCTTCTGTGACTGCAGGAACATTCCGCTTCCTTCTACATGTGTTACCTTTTCCACCTGCCTGTAATGTTCCCCCAGAGGCCTGTCCTTCACTACCAGCATGGAATTGTGAAATGGGAATAAAGGCTTAAAAGAATGTGCATGCCTCATGTGTGCACGGTATGGGTACACATATGTACATTGAATGCCTTCCTGCGCGTGCGTGTCATCTCTCACTTCAGCCCGTGCCTCTGTGGCTACTCTCCTACAGATTGTTCTTCCTGCCACTTTCGTGTTTTTGGCTTTGATGCTTTCTATCGTTGTGCCTTCGTTTGGTGACTTTCCAGCTTTGACCCTTCACCCCTGGATGTACGGGCATCAGTATACCTTCTTCAGGTATGCAGGTTCATCCCTGCGGGACACCATTATCCTCTGACATGTGATATTCATGGACCACATGTTTGCTACAAGGGTCTTGACCTTCCCACTTCCCTGGAATTGTCACCAAGGTCAAAGGGGTCCTGGGGTTGTTCTTAGAAGGGAAGCTAATGTAGTGGTCACTGCTTAGCAATGTGGTACCCAGTGGAAGGTCCATAAGGAAAGAGGATATGAAGTTTGGAAAAGGGTATCAAAATTTCATCTTTCTGAGGCATAGATAATCAACCATCAGAGCTCTAGGTGTGTATGGTAGGGTACTCCACTCCACTTCCAGGAGTCCCAGAACCATTCCAAGTCAGGCAGGGTTCAGGGCCTCACATACATGCATGTCATGGAATTCAGTAAACACTTGTATCTGCTTGTTAGTGACCATTGTCCTTTCTGTCCTAGTCTATCACGTGAGCATCTCTCTCTCTCTCTTTCTAGCATGGATGAGCCCAGCAATGAATACCTCACAGTGCTGGCAGATGTCCTCCTGAACAAGCCAGGCTTTGGAAACCGTTGTCTAAAGAAAGAGTGGCTTCTGTAAGTCCTGCACTAACACAGGGGACCCCCAAAACAGCCTGGAAGTGTTGGGAAAGACCCCTCGATCCTGCCCTATTATATGGATCACGTCCATGTCTCCAAGCAGCGCTTTATCCAGCTTCTTCTTTAAGCAGAACTTGTATTCTAGAAGGCCCCATCATCGACAGCTCTGTGTCTCCATCTAGAAATTTCCTACATTCTATATCTATGCATGGAAAAAGGCAAAGGATATGTTGTTGTATAATTGAACCTTGAATGACATGAATTATTTCTATGGCCAGCTCGCTCATACTCATTGTTGTAACTATAGAAAACAGAGTTGTAGAACATAGTTGAAATCTGCCAGGTATCTTTAGAGTTCAGCGTAATTGTAGCATCTTCTCTCATCCAGTCTTCCCCAAAGCTATTGCTTAAGACAAAAACGGACATGTTTCAGATTCTTCTGTTATTTTTTCCATCTCTCAACAGCAAGAACTGCCAGACAGGAAAAAAAAAACAAACAAATAAAAAAACCCAAACAAACAAACAACCCCCGCACCAAAAAAAAAACCAGAGAGTCCACAAACTAGATGGTTATTCTCCATGCTTTGTTACGAGCAGGACCCCAGTTCTGATATTCCTTAAGCAGACTCTAATCCCCAAGAGAGAAATTTCCTAACTCCGAGGAAGAAAAAAGCAGAGAAGAAGAGAGCCAGTCATGATTCCTCTTTTCTCGGGATTATNATATATATATACACGAGCAGTGGGATTGACCGTGGAATATTTTCTCACTTTTCCATAAGGGAGTACCCCTGTGGCAATTCAACCTCCTGGAAGACCCCTTCCGTGTCCCCAAACACCAGTCACCTGTTCCAGAAGCAGAAATGGACAGTGGCCCACCCCTCCCCCTCCTGCACATGCAGCACCCGAGAGAAGCTCACCATGCTGCCCGAGTGCCCCGAGGGCGCTGGAGGGCTCCCACCCCCGCAGGTACTGGCCTTTTTAACAACTGCATACTATTCCTGTGTGCAGGTTTATTTTAAATCATTTCCCATGGTTGATCATTTAGATTCAAAATGGTTTTCTCCATTCTACACAATGTCATGCTGCTGTGCATTCAAGTGTTTCTGTTTACAAACTGATTAACAGTTTTAATTAACCCTTCTAGGGGGCCAAGAGTGGAACTCAGTGGTAGGCTGTCTAGAATGCTGTAAGGCCCTGGGTTTGATATTCATTACAAGAAAGGAAGAAGGGGGCAGGGATAATCTATGTGCCTATGCACTATGTATTTAACATCCATACGCACACACACCCAGTAACTTATCTTTTGCAAGACTCTCAGCCTTGTCTAGAGCTGTGTGCTCTAGAGCCCAGCAAGCCTTCCTGGAGGTGCCTTCCAGGGCAGGAGAGCCCCACCTTTTCTCTGGTTGGTAACAGCCTGCCAGGTGGCTTGGACAGATGATCTCTCATTATCTCTCAATGAATGGATGATTCCCAAAGAGGCAGGGTGTTGCTGGAGCAGGGATCAGGCACGGGAGTCGGGGAGGCATGGTCTGGTCTCTCAGCCTCTGAACCGTCTTCATTTTCTCTTCTGGGGGCTGAGGAGAACTACACTTAGCTTACAGCATTTTGAGGATTCACAGAAACATGTGAGTGACGAACTATTTAGGATAACCGTCAGCTCAAGGGATGGCAGCCCTGACCTAACAGTGGCTAAAGCGAGATACAGCTTGCCTCTTGCCTGTGCAAAAGATAGCATGGATGGTCTACCGTGTTCTTTTCTGTTTTTCCTCTGAGCTGCCCAGACCTCTGGCTCTCCAGTCAGAGTGCTAGAAACTATTTTGTTAGGCAGTCCGGTAGATGAGATTAAGGAAAAGATACAACGCACGTTTTAAGTGTGTGCACAGAAGACTTCTAGAAGCTACTGCATAGCCCCTCCACTTCCCTGTCACTAGACGGGACCCAGCATCGAGAGAGACCAGGGACTGTCACTTTAATTCTGCACAGCCTGTGCCCATGGGAAAAGCCACAACAATAGCAGCAGGAAGAAGATGTAAGGGGACAAATAAATGTGTTATGTTTTACTGTCGTGTCTATTACGGCTGCTGGCTCACAACTGGTCCAGTGCCAATCTTTTTCTTTTTTAAAATTCTAAAGCATATGCCTTTATATTTCTCAAGCAATACATTCTCTCTTCGGGCGACATCGATACTGCAGCATTGCAGGTATCCCTGGCTCCCTAAGATTTGGGCTGGGAAAAGAAAAGTCAAACCTTGCTACGCAGGAGTTCATTTCCTAAATGACTGACAGGCTGCCTGTCTAACTTAGAAACTTACCTTCAGCGTAACATGGCCCTCGGCCCTTGGGGAGACAGTCGAAGTCCTAGAGGAGTCAGAGCAAGTCTGAACTTTAGTTTACCCAAGTGTCCCCATTAGCACTCATATCTCCTTAGGAGCAGTACTGAATGTCGCACCTCTATAGAGCTCCCATCTCATACACACAAGTACATGCATGCACATGTATGTACACATACATGTACATGCATTCACATCCACTCACCCTCACTTGACACCTTCCCATTCAGCGAGGAATAAGAGCAGAAGGAGGGCCCTGCCTGGTTCAGAGGCGGCAAATAGAAGGTGGGGTAGCAGTGTCTGGATCGTCAGGGCAGCAGATGCCACTCCCTGGAGCATCCCTTCCTGCTCTGATCTTNGGCCTTGAGATGGATGCGCCCCATCCCTGACTTCTACTCTACACAGAGATAGAGTAGGAACGTTGTCGTTGACAGAAGTTTTAGAAAACGTTATTCTCAACCTTGCCTCATGCATCAGCGGTTTTCCCAGCCTGCGACCAGGGTTGTTTGGGTAGGTACTGGGGTCAGTTCGAGGAACAGGTGACAGACCGCGGGGGAGTTAGACGCAGGTGATCCTAGGCCAACCGCACGCAAACTGGCCCACTTTTCCTAACCTCCCTTTCTCAGTAGCAAAGTTCTCTCTTGTGAGAGCAGCAGGGTGGGATCGTGCATACGGGACATTTACCGCCGTCCCCGCCA
>LOEQ01000002.1:865419-885032 GCA_001685075.1 Bramus lutescens
GTAGCAGGTACCACTGCACTTTGGCGAGGGGCACCTTCGCCAGTCTCTTGGTTGATCTCCCAACTCGCCAGCTCACCGGGTCCCTTGCTTGGCTGGGGAAGTTGGACAGAGCCACTGCAGTCCTGCATCCTCATCGTTCTTCCTTCTCCCCTAGCCAGCGAAAGGAATATTTAGCTGGTAGATGAACCAACAAGTACTCTGAACTTTGACATCATTGACATGTTTCTTTATTTATTGTGCTGAGTTTGGATTTGGGGTTCTTACTGGAAGTTAACATTTTATTTGCTTCAGAACTAACAGCATGGTGGCACACGCCTTAAATCCCAGCCCTGGGGAGGCAGAGGCAGGAGGATTTCTTAGTTCGAGGCTAACCTGGTCATAAGCGAGTTTCAGGGCTAATTCTGTCTTAACCCCCCTCCCCCAATAAACCCTAATTACTGGAAGTGACAGAGTTTAATGTAGAATTTAAAACGTGTGGCATTTGTATTAATGGCCCATTCCTGGGCCAGTAGTTCTCCATGGACCACACAACTAATTGCAGAGGCATATTGCATATGGAACACGTTTGCACTTAAAACAAAACCAAACCGATGTGCAGTTATGTGTTGGAAATAATAAGCTGGGAATGGTGGTGCGCTGCTCTGATACCCAGACTAAATGGTCTGAGGCAAGAGGCCAGCCTGGGCTACGATGTGAAACCCTGTCTCAAAAACTAAGATAAATAGAAACGCTTTAAAAGCAAAAACATTGACACTTAGGAGCTGTATGATTTTGAGATCGCCTTCCTGTCTGTAACTTTAACCCTGAGTAATATCCTCTCATCGAGTTGTGGGAAGTGAAAGATGGTATATGCAAATCCTCAGGCATTTAATCAACCACACCATCAGAAAGGCAAACACATCCTGAGGAAAGAATACATTTCCGAAGTGATGTCATATTGTAACGTTAGTGTCTGTGATGGGAGACAAGCCCCGGATCTTCTAATGAGACAGACTATACAATGGCACCTGGCATCCTTCTCGCTGTAAGCTGAGAGCCTGCGCAGTGAGATTTAGGAACCTGAGACCCTAGCCTAGGCCTTGTGTGTTCAGGTTCCAGCTAAGTTTGTATGTTTTGTTTAAACTGCCCACTTTGCCTATTTCTCCGGAAGGTATTAGTGCACTTCGGTATAGAGAGCCCTCATTTCTCCCTGCCCTGAGTTCAGTAGGGCATTTTGCCATGAGTGCGAATGTACTGGGTGAAACATTCTCTTACCTTATCTAACCATAACACACACTAGTGACTTTCAATTTTTTTAATGTTTTATTAATTCTGCGAGAATTTCAATGCCTCAATCATCATCAGAGAGGCTTCAAAAATTTTTTTGACTGAGAATAATAAGTAATTTTATCCATTCAGTTCATAGGTTTCTGTTTCTATGTGTGTTGGGGAATAATTTAAGGTTTGTGACTTTTGTTTATGCTGCATTTGTTTAACTCTGTGATTCTTTGCCTGTCTAAAACACCTGATGGTCCTAATAAAGAACAGAACGGCCAATAGCAAGGCAGGAGCAAGGAGAGGTGGGGCTGCCAGGCAGAGAGTATAAATAGGAGAACCGAGGAAGAGAAGGAGCAAGAGAACAAGGAGAGAGGAGGATGTCAGGGGCAGTCACCCAGCTACACAGCAAGCCACGGAGAAGGAAGTAAAGAAAGGTATACAGAAATAGAGAAAGATAAAAGCCCAGAGGCAAAAGGTAGTCGGGATAACATAAGTTAAGAAAAGTTGGCAAGAAAGAAGCTAAGGTCAGGCATTCATAACTACGAATAAGGCTCTGTGTGTGATTTATTTGGGAGCTGGGTGGTGGGCCCCTCAAAAAGACAAAAGAATAAAACATTATACAACATGTGTGTTTATCCCCACATTAGGAACAGGTAGCACAAAAGATTATTAATCCCTGCATACTGTGTAGTAGACGTTTTTTCAATCCTGTTGAACTTTGTAAAAAATGATTTTTTTTTAAGCTGGGCATGGTGGCACATGCCTTTAAACCCAGAACTTGAAGGCAGGGATCTCTGAGTTTGAGGCCATCCTGATCTATAGATTGAGTTCCAGGACAGCCAGGGCTACACAGAGAAACACTGTCTCAAAGAAACAAAAACAAATAAGCAAATAAATAAATAAATAAATAACCTGAGCTAAAATGACCCAGCTAGTTCAACGACTCTTATTCCTCAACATTATTTACCATTTATAAAAATATTATTGACTTTTTAGTTATGTTCTGTGTTTGTGCATGTGTGTCAGATCCCCGTGGAATCACAGGTGATTGGGAGCCGCCTTATGGGTGCTGAGAATCAAATCTGGGCCATCTACAAGAGCGGTAGGCGCTCATAACCACCGAGCCATCCCTCCAGCTTTTTAAAGATGGAGTCTTAAGTGCAGTCGTGTGCAGTGTGAAAAGCACTATTCACAGGGATTCGTCATGGTCTGTAGTGTAAACTCAGGATGTTTCTGAAGAGTTGGACAGAAGCTAAACTTGCACATGTTGAGGAGAAGCCCCTAGATAGGTCACCATGTTGTGAGGAAGCCATAGCAGATTCGTTAGAATGCACTGGGTGTGTTCTGTTTCTCCATAGAGAATTCTCCTGTGCGTGAGCTCAGAGGCTGGTGGCTGATATTTTCCTCTATTGCTTTCAATCTTGATTTTTAGACAGGGTGTCACACTGAGCCCAGAGCTCATAGATTGGTTAGACTAGCCTGTCTCCACTCCCTCATGTCCCACCACCACTCCTGGCTTTCACCCAGGTGTGGGGATCTGAGTTCAGGTCCTCACGCTTGTGCAGCAGATATTTACTACCAGAGCCGTCGCCTCAGCCTCAGCATAAATTTCCTAACAGCCAGAGATTAAAGTAGAGTGTGCTGTTTGAGACGTTTAGCTTCACTGGTGAGATTAAGGAAATTGGAAAACAGTAAAAGAACCACTATTGTTTTCAAGGCCTGATCATTGTTGTGGTTTTTTTTTAATTTTTAAAGATTCTTATTTTTTTGAATTTTTAAGATTTATTTTTTCAAACAATGTATTTTAATCATATTTCCCCTCTTTGATTATTGCTCCTAGATCCTCCCCATCTCCCTACCCATCCAATTTTGTTTTCTCTTAAAAAAAAAAACCAAAAAACAGAAAAACCCACCAAACCTCAAAATGAACAAACAAAAGACCAGTAAGACAAAACATAATAAGACAAAGCAAAACAGTCCACAAAAAAATCAGAGGAGTTGTGGGGCCTCCCCTGGAGTTTGGTTGATATACCCAGTGACACTCTGTTGGAGAAAACAGATTTATTTCTCTTTGCCAGTTGGTATCAACTGCAGATAGCTTCAAGGTCCACTTCCCTATCTTAATGATGAGAACCCGTCTGGCTTGAACCTGTGCACTTGTGTGCTGCTACAGTTTCTGAGTTTATATGTGTGTGTCTCAGTCCTGCTGTGCCTGGAAGACACTGTGTGCATGGAGTCACCCATCCCCTCCGGCTCCTCCAGGCTCTCCACCTCTGCGTAGATCCCTGAGCTTTGAGGGAGGGGGTCGGTGAAGACATCCCACTTAGGGCTCTGTGCTCCAAGTCTGTACTCTCTAAACATTGTCCTGTTTAGTCTCTGTTACTTCCCATCTGCTCTCAGAAATGGCTACTCTGAGGTAAGCTGAACGAGGCACTCATCGCCAAGGGTTTTGTGTGATAGCCTACGTTTTTCATTTTGAGTTTTATTTTAGTTTGGGTTGTCATTAGTGATTCTATTTCTTTGTTAAATTCTACTTTAATATTCTGTACTGTTTCCATTATTCTGTATATTAACAGTCATCTTCATTGAGACATTTACTCACGTCCTCTTTAAGGTCCTTGAACAGTTGCTGTTTTCAAGTCTTCGTCTTCTGCTTCAACTGAATTCCTTTTCTCAGGGCCTCTTGCAGGAGAGGTGGGCACAAAGGAGATGGGCTAAGAAGGAAGGCTCAGAGATTCTTATTTTGTCCAGACTCAGAAGTAGAAGCTCTCAGCGAGGACAGCCCACATGTCTTGGCAGTCTGTCCCTGATGTTATTCCTTGGCGTTCTTCATTCTTTTGTCCAAAAGCTTAGTGTATTCTACAGCCTCATTTTTCCTAGTTATTGTTTCTTCAGAGCAGTTGGTGATTGTGTTCCAGGTAGAATGACAAGATGGTGAACCGTGGGTGCTTCTTATTTGTTTAAGGGCTTTATGACAGCGTTAGTGGGCCTCTTCACAGGGCTTGAGAAGGCTTAGGGCTCTGCTGGCTCTTTGGGAATCAGCTGCCACAGCACAGCAGTATCTGGCAGTCCGGGAATAACTTAGAGAGAGAGAGAGAGAGAGAGAGACTCTCTCTCTCTCTTTCTCTCTTTTTTTTTAATCAATAACCAAGCTGAGAATGCTCAAATTGGCATCCAGAATGCACCCTGAACAGACATGCGCTTTCTTGCTGCAGTTCTCCTTGGTCTATAGTAAGAACACCCTCTATATTAAGAACACCCCTTGCTCAACAGCAGGTCCACACTGATAAAGGTCAAGACAGCCTGCTTCATGAAGAGACCTCATTTGCTATCCCCAACACTGATCACACCTTATTACCCTTCCACTCTTTACTCAGGGCATCGGCAGTAACTTCTGTGCCTATGTATCCCTCATAGAAAGGTCAAAGTTCCATTCATTGGTGGTGGATGGGCATTTTGATGCAGCTGATCCTCTAGGAGGAGCCATGAGAAAGAAGAAAATCATTGTACTAGAGTCCATCTTCTTTCTCTTCACTCATGGTTGTGGGGCTGACGGCAACATCAGAGCTTAAAGCAAAATCTAGCTCCTGCTGTCAGGCAAATTCACATCTCCTAGCCTTCTATACCTTTTGACTATTTGATTTTCTGTTTGTTTTGAGACAAGGAATCTCGATGTACCCCTGACTGGCCTTAAACTCACTATATAGAGCTTGCTGACTTCAAACTGACCTGCTGCCACTACCTCCCACATGCCAGCACACCCTGCCTGAACTGTCTATTTGACAGTTAGGTACCACCAGCCTCATATATCCCAAACTCACTTCTACAATTCTTTTTTCATGCTTTATTCCCATCTCCGTGGTACATGTCACCTAGCAGTTGTGGCTAAAAGCAATATAGTCTGTCTCTACTTCCTTTCCTCTCTCCCCTCCCTTCCTCCTTTTCTTTCTGCTTTGCTTTCTTCCATCTCTCCTTCCTTCTCCTACCACCCTCCTTTCTCTTTTCTTTGTTTACTTACTCGTTTGGTCATTCATTCTTTGAAACAGAGTCTTCAAATATGTTGCCCAGGCTGGTCTCAAAATCATGACATTCCTGTCTCAGACTCCCCAAGATTACAGGCTTGTGTCACCTGGACTAGGTAATTGGAGTCACTTTTCAACTCCCTTCTGATACTTCACACTTTTGAATCAAATAAATCCTGTGTGCTATGCCGCGAATGCACTTCTAGGACCTGCCTGCTTCCCTCCACTGCTATGGCTCTTGGGAAGCCATCACTATTTTTGAATTGCTGTTACTGGTGGGAATTTCTACCTTTATCTTGGACAGTTCCAGTGGATTGTAATAGAACAGCCAGATAGATCTCTTTCAGCTTAAGTCAGAGAGACACTACTTTCCCTCTAAAAATATACCAAGCTTCCAGCAGCCACAAGGAATAGCAAGCAGATTTCTCTGTCTGCCTGCCCCCATTCTTTCCGTAACCAAGTGCAGTCCACACTGCTTCCCTGCGTAGACTATACTTAAAATATTCAGTTTTACTGCTCATCTACCTGAGTTTCTTCCACATCACTTCACTGCTCACTTACTTCCACTCCTAATGTCTTTCTTCACAGTCAAGTCTTTGTGCACCTCTCTTTTAAGTTGTAGTTCCTGCCCTCGGGACACTCCTTACGCTCTTCTGAATTTTCCCACACTGCCCATAATTTATTTCTTTTAACTGTTGTCACTTCTAGAATGACAACTCTCAAAGGGCAGGAGGTTGTAGTATTGTATCTGGGCCTGGTGTCCATTTAGTAAATTTTTGTTGCAAATATGGTTTCAGAAAAGAGGCCACTTCTTTAAAGATGAGTTTGTCTTCTTGGATTGGGGGATTCATCAGCAGGGCCTTACTGTATGAACCAGTCGTCTTCCCAGAGGGAAAGACCTTAGAATACTTTCCAAGATGGGAGCTAAAGAGCTCTAATCCGTCCTGTGTCAGTGCTTACTAGTTTGTAAGAAGACATTGACTTCTTCCGTACATACGCTGTGTAAATAAGGAGCTGCCAGAGAATATAGACTAAAACGAGACAGCCATGAGGAGGAACACAAGGCGCTGAAGAGGACAGAAGGTCATGTGTAGCAAGAATTGGAGAGGAATTGAGGAAGGAGGGTGTGAGGGAAGGGGAGAAATGGGAATAAGGAGGAAAGAACAGCAAATTCTCTTCTGAAAAACAGAGATGAAACTTAATTCTTTGTAAGCTAAAAAACAAAATAAAAGCCTCCAAAATTTAAAAAAAGAAACAAATGTATATAGTAATTGTGTGGAAAAGATTATCAGATAGTTTTCATCTGACTTTAATTATGCTTTGCATAACAATACAAATCTTGTAACTTGAATCTAGATGAGTTATTGTGGGTGGCACAAATATTAACCTAAGTGGCTCTGTTACCTTGAATGGTACCCTCTTGTCTCTTGTAATTATCTGTACTAAGTGGTAAAATGCACGTCGTATTAATCTTTATTATCATAAGCAGTCATAGGTGAAATAGTGAGTTCAAAAGTTTGTTCCCTATTGCCATTAAGAAAATGCTTTTGCAACTCGGACTTTTAGTTACTGATTTCCCTTTCCATTGATTGCCGTGGCATCGGAACCTCTGTGCCCTCGGCTGGCTTTGAAGTGGTGACTTTTAGCTGCAGAGTTGGTTAATGAGTGATCAGAAGTAAGTTCAGGGCCAGACCACATGGTGGCTCCAGGCAGGACAGCCTGAGACTGACTCCTGACACATCTATAGGAGAGAACTGATTCTTGAACACTGTCCTTTGACTGCCCATACACAATAAAACAATATTATACATTTTAAAAAATGAGTTAGATGAGGGATTGGAGAGATGGCTCAGCAGCTGAGAGCACTTGTTCCTCTTGCAGAAGACTGGGGCTTGATTTCCAGCACCCGCTTGGTGGTTTACAACCATCATAACTCCAGTTCCAGGGGACCCAATGCCTTCTTCTGATCTCTACGGGCACCATGCACATACATGGTGTACACACATACATATATGCAGGCAAAACACACATAAAATAAAATTAGTAAATCTAATAAAAACTTAAAAGTTTAGTGAATAATGAAATAGCATATTTTTTTCTAATGGATGTCACTAGCATGCTTAGTATATAGTAATAAATAGCATTTTCTAGTTTTTTCTGTTATGTATATCTAGGTCTTTGCTCATTAAATATACATCTTATATGAGACCACTATCACTGACATTGAGATAAATACAAATGCATATTTTAATTTACAACATACAATGATGCTAGAATAAAAATTATAAAAACACTGGAGATAAGGTAAGAAGTGTCCCATGTGTTAGGAGATGATTTACAGATTGTCATAATGCAAGGTGATTCATGCTGATAGCTTTTCAGGCTATAGAATTATGTAGTAATTAGAATGTTTGTTAAAATGAAAGTTCTGGGTGTTATTAAGAGTCTTTGGCAGATCCTTGATTGAGCTCGGAGTCTTGAGTGTTTATGAGTTTTGGTGCTGGAGACTGAACCAAAGGCTGGCCTCAGGGATGCTGGGCAGCTGCTCTGTTACTGCACTGTGTCCCTGAACCAAGATTGATTAAAAATATATATATGTGTGTGTTTCACCTGTATGTATGTCAGTGCACCACTTTGGTGCCTGATACCTGTGGAGGCCTGAAGAGGGTGTTGGTTCATCTGAAACTGGAGGTAACAGACACTTGTGAGCTGCAGAATGGGTCCTAGGAATTGAGCCTGGATCCTCTGAAGAATAGCCAGTGCTGTTAGCCACTGAGCCTTTTCTCCAGCCCTAGGTTTGAATTTTTAATAATATAACACAGGAAAATCTAATGTAGAAGTTCCTCTGGCCATACTTACTCTTTGCTACTTTTTAAAATTTTATTTTTATTTATGTGTATGTGTGTGTTTGTGCTGTTTATCTGTGTATGCACCACATGTACGCAGTTGCCCACAGGCCAGAAGCAGCATTAGATCCCTGGTACTGGAGTTGCTGGTGTTGTGAGCTGCCTGATGTAGGTGCTGGGAACTGATAAGTGCTTGTAACTGCTGTGCCTTCAAGGGCAGCACAGTATTTGTTTTTGAGGAGCGTAGCATAGGGACAGGGATTTATGTGATTTCTGTTCACACTCCACACTTAGATCCAAAGGCTCAGTTATTTAGTTCAGAGCTTGTCCTGCTTCCACCTCCTGCATGTTGGAATTAGAGTTTTGTGATCTACAACCTGGCCCAAGTCTTTTTTTATAACTTTATTCTTGAAATAAAGTCTTAGTTTACTTGTAAATACTTTAATGTCTTAAAGTTTCACTGGCACAAAATCACCATCAAAATAATGAGACTACCATTTCAGCCAGGAGCGAATCAAGGTCCAGGTGTGG
The DNA here is from genome assembly GCA_001685075.1 of Bramus lutescens. NCBI lineage: Eukaryota > Metazoa > Chordata > Mammalia > Rodentia > Cricetidae > Bramus > Bramus lutescens. The sequence goes on from LOEQ01000002.1 coordinate 874,076, forward strand.
TGGCACATGCATTAATACAGTATTCAGAAGCAGAGGCAAGAGGATCTCTGAGTTTGAGGACAGCCTTGTCTTACAGAGTGAGTTCAGGACAGCCAGGGCTATGTGGACTCTGCCTCAAAAATGAATAAATAAATAAATAAATAAGAGCAAGGTTTGACTTTATAGTGTAGGAGACAAAAATCTTATAGAATTAAGCCTTGGTTGCTTAGCATTTTCTATTAACACCTCTTCCCCTCCTTCACTTACTAATGCATCTTTACTGAGTACTGAGTATGGAGAGCTGTTGATTAACTTTGAAAACGATGCTTTTTGCAGCTTCGAGACTGTATCCAAAAGACCTTGAATGAGTGGAGTTCCCAAATCAGCCCCGATTTGATCCGGGTAAGTGGAATGTGAATGCAGAAATCCTGCAGGCCTACTCAGATGTGATGTAAGCAGGAAGTTGACTTTCTCAGTTTGGTGAGTGAAGTCCAGGAGGCAGTTGGCCATAAAGCCAGCCCTTTGTGCTCTTCTGCTGAAGCGGCAGTAGGGCTGAGCATCCAGCAGAAGTCTGGTCTACAGTCTCTTCCCCATTTGGTTTTCCCTGCCTAGTTCCTCACTCACCAGTGTCTTGTTCCAGTTAATATTTGGTCTAGTATAAGAATGATAGCCCACCTTGGCTGGTAGGTTGCTTTGGTAGAATTGTCACCCCAATAATATAGCTAGGAACAACTTTTTTTTCCCCTGGGGCAGGGTTTCTTTGTATGGCCTTTGCTGTCTTGGAACCTACTCTTTTTAAAGATTTATTTGCTTATTATGTATACAGTGTTCTGCCTGCATGTATGCAAGTAGGCCAGAAGAGGGCCCCAGATCTCATTATAAATGATTGTGAGCCACCATGAGGTTGCTAGGAATTAAACCTGGGACCTTTGGAAGAGCAGGCAATGCTCTTACCATTGAGCCATCTCTCCAGCCCCTAGGAACAACTTTTAAATGTCAGTTTCTCATGAAACAGTAAGGAACTATATTTCATTAAATGTCCATACCTGGCCATTTCCAAAGAAGTTACCAGTCCTGGTAAGTATCTGCATCTGCTTTGACGTCCAGCTGAGACAGACTTGTGTTTAGTCATGCACTAGTTAAAAGCATGGAAGAGCAACCAGGCATATGTCTGTGACCCCAGCCCTTGAGAAACTCAATTCAAGAGGATTGAGTTTGAAGCCAGCTTGGGCTATAACAAAACTGTTTCAAACAAAGAATATATACTGGAAATAGCAGTTCCTTTGGACATTCTTTTTTTTTTAACCATCTAAGTGCTGTACAGAAATGGTTAATGTCTGTTTATCTGAAATAACCATTGCTATCTGTATCTGTCTTTGTCAACGCTTTGTACTGATTTGTGCTAGATATTGTAATGTGGGCAGGAGCCACAAGGAAGGCATTATTTGTTTTGTTAAATCTTAGGCAGTATGTTTCTGACTGATAGATGCTATCTTTTTATTGTTACCTTAATAGATTATTCATTGTAATGTTTTGGAGTGGCCCTTGCCATGTAAAAAAATTATACTGAAGAAGACTGTAAACGAAGACTGTTCTTTCATTTTGCAGCCACCCAGACCCAAATAATCACACAAAACTATATTAATTACAGCACTGTTTGACCAATGGCTCAAGTGTATTACTAGATCGCTCTTATATCTTAAATTAACCTGTTTCTACTAATCTGTGTATTGCCAGTAGGCTGTAGCTTATTGGTGCGGGCATGTTACTCCTTTGGTGGTTACATGGTGTCTCTCTGGCTCTACCTTCTTTCTCCCTGCATTCAGTTTAGTTTTCCTGCCTACCTACATTCTGTCCTGCCATAGGCCAAAAAAAGCTTTTTTATTAATCAATGGTAATAAAACATTTATAGCATACAGAGGGGAATCCCACATCAGAAAATAATTATTTTAACTTAAAATATTTGCAATTACAAAACTGAATATACTATTGTCCTATAGTCTTATGCTTTGGTATCTGCCCAAAGGACTTGAATATTTATGCTTACAAAATCCTATACATGGATGTTTGTGCCAGCTTTATTAGCAATTGATAACAGTTTGAAGTAACTTAAATGTTCTTCTGTAGACAAATGGAGATACAAAGTGTGGTGCATCCAGGCAGTGAGATATTACTGAGTCCTGAAAAGCAGTGAGCTCTCAAGCCAGAAAAGACATGAAGGAACCTGGAATGCAGTCACTCTGGGAAGGCTGCATACTAAGTGATTGCAGGTGATGCACTTGGATGGGACTGTTGACAGTGGGGGAGGCAGAGTATGTGAAGAAGTAGGTGAATGAGAACTCTCCATTCTTCCTATTCAGTATTGCTATGAATCTGCAATTGCTCTTAAAAAAATCTATTGAAGGAAAAGCAGCTGTTACCTTACCAGGTTAAAGCTTGATGACTTTGAAATCCAAAAGAATGTTAATATGGTTTATTTGTTTAAATTGGTGTGATGGTTTGAATGAGAATGCGCCCCCCCCCCATAGGCTCTTATGTTTGTTGGATGAGGTATGTTCACTGGGGAGTGGGCTTGACCTTTCAAAAGCCTATACTAGGCCTAGTCTGTCTGTCTGTCTAATTATAGGGCTCACCACAGAAGCCTATAGGTACATGCCTGGGAGCAGAAGGCATTGTAACAGGAGTAGAAACCATATACAATTGGGAAACGTCTTCATGTAACTTGCTTGTGCTATGAGGACCTACTCGAGCCTGATCATATATATACACACTTTCATTTGATAGTAGATTGCTGCTGTGCACATCCTACTGTATAGCTTGGTGGTTCCGATAATACTTCGCTCATGATGGTCACTCAGATCTCATGATAACTTGGTGACCCATTGTAAAACAGTCTGTTACCACCAAGGCCCAGTAGCTGGCCAGGATCTGTCTTTTCAAAAGGAGAATAGTTTTCTGAAGATGATGGCAGAGCCTTGCTCCAAAATCCCAAAGGTTTCTTCTTTGATTCACCTATAGGGGCCTGCCAAAGGCCCCAAACAGCATCTCTATCTGCTACTGACACAAATGCCATAGGGTCTGCTGGGTCATGTGGTCCCAAATGATAAAGCAGCCTGGACCTGCTGACTCCAGCTGCCCCCCCCCCACACACAAAGCTAGCAGCTTTCCTTGTCACTTGGTATGCGGGCCAGTCACTCACCCAAGTGAGGAATTTGCTGTCTCTAGAATCCAGATAAGCCCACCAACTGCTGTGCTTCTTTCTTGATGCAATGCATCCCCTTCACCTTAGAAGGAACATCTCTGCATGGTCCACACCACTGGCCTCCTAAGAATTTCACTGAGGTAGAAGGCCCTTGAATTTTGGTTGGTTTTATTTCCCATCTTCTGATATACATATGTGCTTCCAAGTCCCAAGTGTTTGCTGCCTCCCGCTCACCTGGTCCAATCAGCATAATGTCATCAATGTAGTAGACCAGTCTGATGTTTTGTGTGAGAGAGAGAAATCAAGATTCCTTCTAAGTTATGACAGAGGACTGGAGAGTTGAATTTGTCAGGGTATACTGTCAACTGAAAGCACATTGCTCCTGGTGGTCTTTACGGACAGCTACTGAGAAAAGGCATTTGCTAGATCCATAGCACATCACTAGATGTGTCAGTCCGCTCAAGTAAGGCTATCAAACCTTTGGTGCAGATTAGGCTCATACGTTTGTTGGGAAGGATTAGGAGGTGTGGCTTTATTGGATGAAGTGTGTCACTGGGAGTGGGCATGGCGGTTTCACAGGCCCATGCCAGGCACAGTCTCTTTCTGCCTGCTGCCTGTGGATCAGGATGTAAAGCTCTCAGCTACTGCTCCAGTGCCATGCTTGTCAGCTTCCTGCCATGGATTACCTCACTAAAACTGTAAGCAGCCCCCAATTAAATGCTTTCTCTTGGTCATGGTGTCTCTTCACAGCAATAGAATATCAACTAAGACACTTTGTATATCGAAGATTTTTAAAAGATTTTGACATGCCATTATTCAAAATAGGTAATTTTCATTGATTTTAGAGTAAAATTCTCTTGTGTGCCAGTGAGTCTAACATCTCACATAACTCTACACTCTTCTGCTTGTTTGCTTTAATAATTTTTGGTAAGGGTTCATTGTACTTTGTGTTTCCTGCAGGAGTTTCCAGATGTCTTGGAATGCACCGTGTCCCACGCAGTTGAGAAGATAAACCCTGATGAAAGAGAAGAAATGAAAGTGTCTGGTAAGCGCCCCCTTTACCTTCACTCTCCTATGCTGTGGACTGAGGGACATGAGAGCGAATCCTTCCTTCTGACATCCAGGGGTCGGTCATTAGTGAGGAAACCAGACGAAGGCTCTGTCAGCTCTTAGGAGTGAGTCATAGGAAGTCAGAGCTGAGGACCATGTAGTCAGAATGAAACTTTGACCTAGTCTTCCTCCTGATGCTATTTCTTGTGTGATTTATGTGTACTCAGCAGTGGAGAGATTCAAGTAGAAAATGGAAAGGAGAGGGGGCGGTTAGGAGCAGCGTCTGTGCAGAGTGAACAGATCTCCCCTTCCTGGGTGCTGGTGAGCAGTGCTGACACCGCCTGGAGTCCAGAAGGAAGTCTGGACAGCCAGCTCTGCGGGGAGAGTGAAGTATGCATCCATCCAGCAGTGTCTGTAACTGCTCTGTGTCAGCGGTGGGAAGCTAATAGTTTCTGCCCTCAGCTTCCAGGCAGCGTAGCAGGGCTCAGTAACTCGAACTTGCCTAGATTCAAGTTCCTGGATGTGTAGGTTACTGACTAGAATAGTCTAGGGTTAGCAAGTGTTCAGCCTCTCCGAGCCTCAGTTTGTTTACCTTCACAATGGGATTCAATTGTTTTACAGGCTTGTTTATAGTATGGATGAAAGAACAAAAGAGGCTCATAGCTAGGGCAGTGCTTGCCACAAAGTAGTAAAGAATAACAATGTTATTACTAACATTGACAGGGACGCATATAACAGGATTATAAAATAGGAATGGCCTTTTTGTTCCAATTATAATGCCATCTGTGGAGTCTTGCTTTATGCTAAGCACTGAACTGTCCCTTTATGATTATATTTCCTCATATTTATTGAAACAAACGTATCAGGACCATTATCCCCATCACATTAGTAACATTAATTAGCATGAAAGTTAGCGTAGGCCTGGGTGTAGTGGCACATAACGATGCTTGGGAGGCTGATGAGGGGATAGAAGTTTTATCCAGCCTAACAACATAATGAAACATTAAGAAAGAAAAAGAAAGCTGTCTTTCAGCCAGTGAATTGATGAACCAGCAGGCTATGAAGGTGTGCCTGACTCTGAAACCTGTCTCATCTGTTCCCTTCACATCACTGCTTATGTAGAAAATGAAGTAAAGCCAACATTCCTGTGTGGTTGACTGTATGTAGCTCATTACTGTCTTGAGTCTTCTCCAGGTTGTCCGCCATTCCTGTAGGGTTTGAGAATTTTGATAGGTAATAAAATTCTTACCGTAAGAGAAGCTTGCCTCTTTCTATCTCAGTGTACCCTACCTTCCAGAGAGAGAAAGCCATTCCAGATGGTGAAATATAGGGACCAAGGATTAGTAATGGGGGGATTTTCTTTGTTGCAAGGGGAGGATGATAAGACCTAGGGCCTCACACATGAGACAAATGCGTTACCAGCAAGCTGTACCCAACAACGGAAAGTTTTTTAGCATGTATCATGGACTCTAACGCTGGACTTAATTTGTGAACATTGACTTATCTGCTAAGGGAGCTCCAATGGCTGCTTGTCAGGAGTAACAGCAGGACCTAGATGTTTTAGGAAGATCTGGTAGTAGAAAAGACGGGTATAGATAAACAAGTACACAAGGACTTTTGTTGCATATGTTGAATGCTGGTCACTGTATAAGTGCTGTAGTAGTTTGAATGTAATTTGCCCCGCAAGCTCATAGGGAGTGGCACTATTAAGAGGTGTGGCTTTGTTGGATAGGTATGACCTTGTCAGAGCAAGTGTGGCACTGTGGAGGTGGGCTTTGAGGTCTCAGACATGCTCAAGCCATGCTCAGTGACACAGTTCACTTCCTGTTGCCTTTGGATCAAGATATAGAATTCTCCAACACTGTAGGCTGAGTTTTCTCATCCCAGCAACTGCTTCCAAATTACCACACTGAGGCTTATATTACTTACAAATGCTTAGTCGATAGCTCGGGCTTATTACTAACTCTTACACTTAAATTAACCCATATTTCTTATCTGTGCTTTATCACATGGCTCATGACTTGTTACCTCATTTTCTCTACATTCTGCTTCCTCAGCAGCTGACTGGTGTCTCTCCTGACTCTGCCCTCCTCCTTCCTATCATTCTCAGTTTGGCTTTCCCATGTAACTTCCTACCTGGCTACCAGCCTATCAACTTTTTACTAATCAATGAGAGTAATACATATTTACAGTGTGCAGAAGGATTATTCCACAGCACAGCACCATGTCTGCCTGCACACCGCCATGCTCCCAGCCTCTATGCTTGCTGCCGTGATGATAATAGATTAAACCTCTGAAATGATAAGCGTCTACATTAATTGTTTTCCTTTATAAAAGTTGCATGGTCATGGTGTCTCTTCACAGCAATAAAAAGCCTAAGACAAGTGTTTTTGTTATCTCCTTTCTCATTATTTCATTGTTTTCATACTATTCTCACATTTGTTCAAAAACCTAAATTTACTCAGTAGACAGTAGGTTTATATAAACATGCACATACAAAGTTGAGTATAAATTAAGCCAGAGCTTTAATCTTTTATGTATGTTTCCTTTATTGAAAATTAATCAATTTCCAAGACTGGAGAGATGGCTCAGGTCTAAAGAGTGCTAGCTGTTCTTCCAGAAGACCTAAGTTTGATTCTCTCATAACCACTGTAGCTCTAGTTCAGGAGCTCTAACCTCCACTTCTGGCCTCCATTGCCACCTACCCTACATATGTGTATGAGTACACACACAGATTAAAAACAAAAACTTTCTAGTAAATGTACCAGGCTTTTTCTTTTGAGCCACCAACCGGCTCCCAAATCATGACACGGAGATTTAGTATTAGTTACGGGTGCTCGACCTTATCTTAGCTCTTATTTTCATCTGTTTCTCTTTATGTTTTGTCTTAGAGCCTTTTCGTTTCTTTATATTTTTCCTGCTGTCTCCATGTCTGACTGGCAGCTGCCTGGTTTCCGCCTCTGGACATCTCCCTCTCTTTCTCCTAGTTCTCTGCCTTCATCTCTCTCCCTAGCCTAGATTTCTTCTCCCACTTATTCTCTCTGCCTTCCAGTCCCACCTATCCCTCTCCTGCCTAGCTATTGGCTGTTCAGTTTTTTATTAGACCAATCAAGTGCCAGGCAAGTGTTTCGCCAGGCAAGGTGAAACAAGTCTAACACATCTTTACATCATTAACAGAGGCAGCACAAACAAATGTAACACACCTTTACACAGTTAGTCATTCTGCAGCACAAACAAATGTAACACACCTTTACACAGTTAGTCATTCTGCAGCACAAACAAATGTAACACACCTTTACACAGTTAAAGTCATATTCCGCAGCACAAACAAAACATTGTGTGGAAATGTGTCAATTTCAGTATAAGGGCAGCACAAACAAATGTAACACACCTTTACACAGTTAAAGTCATATTCCACAGCACAAACAAATGTAACACACCTTTACACAGTTAAAGTCATATTCCGCAGCACAAACAAATGTAATACATCGTCACATAGTTAAAATAATATTCCACAACAACTAACCAAAGAAATATCGAACTATAACCCTTGGAAGGCTACTTTTTATGCCTGTTAAATTTTAAGAAATTAGTACAAATTTACTGCTTGGAACTAAAGATGTTTTAGATCTTAGAGGCTTTCATATTGTTTATTTTACTGGTTGTTTCACCTGCATTGTAAGGGATCAGCTCTTAGCTGTTGATGGTCTGGTAAGCTGGGACATGGCTGTCAAAGTAGAAGGCAGATGAATACAGAAGGCACAAGTGCGCCAGTCCTTTGACTGAGAGTCACATTTCTAAGAGCTCTTCTTTGGGAAATGAATCAGTATAAAGCCAAATAAAAAGTTACCAAGTTGTTTATGTAACAAAACTTGGAGCTGCCAGTGGAACATTTACTAACATAAATGTTTAGTAGACAGGAGCCCATTTAGTGAACTGTACAGTCAGATTGCAGAATAATGCTCAAGACCGAGAAATGAAAACTGGACATGGTCGGTGCACTTGCAGCCTCAGCATTCAGGAGGGTCAGGGTAGGAGGATTGTGATCTTGAAGGCTATATATAGCAGACTGGGCTATATATAAAAGGAGACCTTGGGCTGGAGAGATGGCTCAGCGGTTTAAGAGCTTTGGCTGCTGTTCTAGAGGACCTGGGTTCAATTCCCAGTACCCATATGGCAGCTCACAACTGTCTGTAATTCTAGCTCTAGGGGAGCCGACACCCGTAAACAATATATACAGGCAAAACACCAGCGTACATTAAATAAATAAATAAATCTAAAGAAAAGGAGACATTTTCTCAAAATAACTTTCTTTAGTATGTAAAATTATGCATTAAAAACATGGGGTTATATACATACATATGAGTTGATCTGCAGCACTGAAAGGAAACCAAAGAAGTGCTTCATAAAAGCTTTGCCTTATAATACTGCTCACTTCTTTTTTGATCTTTCTACTTTGATCTTCCTCATTTGAAGAGTAAGCACATCATCACTAGGAAAACTTTAACTACTGCATAGAAACACATATAAAATATTACTACACAAAGACAAACCAGATGGGGCTCAGAGATGGCTCGGCAGAGAAGGGCACATATTCCTTACACGGAACTAGAGTTGGGTTTCCAACACCCATGTCAGGCAGCTCACATCCTGCAACTGCAGCTCCAGAGGGACCTGATGCTCTGAGGACACATGCACTTGTGTACTTGTACATTTTTAAAAATTTTTAAAATCCAACTAGAGCTTTAAAAAACCATGCTTTATATTGTGGAGATGTATATATGTCCAGTTTTCTTCTCAATACACACTTTGAGGCTTGCTTAGATTTCACTTATTATAGAAGTCATGTAAATTGGTCCATAATGCTTAGCTTATAAAAATAGACATTTAAAATAATTTCAGGTCCTATTTATCTACCCTGCCCTATAATGCATGGGAAATTATTTGTTTTAGTCTTGAGAAATAAACATGTTGACAGCTAGCATGTAATTTAAAATTTAAGGTGAAAGTGCATGTGTCTTTCCTAAAGTGGAACTATGCAACTACCGAAGAAGAAAGGAAAACTAGTTTCTGCCATGGTGATCCCGCATACTAAGATGTAGATACATGAGTGCACAGTAGGATGTGGACACATGAGTGTAAATGAAGTGTGGATACATGTGGTAATCAACTTTTTTCTTTGTTTTCCAGCAAAGCTGTTCATTGTAGGATCAAGTTCTTCATCGTCAACTAGAAGTGCTGTTGACATGGGTAGGCAAAAATTTATCCCTCTCATAATAATGGACTTTAATTATTTTAATCTAGACAAAGAAGATGATTTCAATTTTACCATTTAAACTTATAGCCAAACTTTAAAGACTTGCATAGAACCAATCTTTAATTACATACAGTGATATTTTGATAGAAGTGTAAAAGATGTATTAATGTTATCTGCTTGAGGATGAAATTTCTTTGTAATCATTATTAGGCCTTTAAATATTGTACTATAGATAAAATACGAAAATCAGAGACAACAGAGTACAAATACTGTGGATTTGTTTCCAGCACCTGGTTAGATAAAAATAAAGAAGGAAAACCACAAGGAAGAGGGCAGGTCCTAGACCTTGTCTGCTGCACAGAGAAGTAGGTGAATGGGCACTTAGAGACATGTTGTGAATGACAGGTAAATTATGCAATAATCTGCTGTAACACACAGTTGTCCTTTCCATGTCTTCCTTCTCGTCAGCGTGCTCGGTCCTTGGAGTTGCACAGCTGGACTCTGTCATCATTGCTTCGCCTCCCATTGAAGATGGAGTGAACCTTTCCTTAGAGCATCTGCAGCCTTACTGGGAGGAGCTAGAAAACTTAGTGCAGAGCAAGAAAATTGTTGCTATCGGCACCTCTGATCTCGACAAAACACAGCTAGAGCAGCTGTACCAGTGGGCACAGGTAGAACACATCTGCATGCTAACACCTGCTACAGCTGTGGAGCAGCATGCATCTAGTGCATGTTCACTGTGGCTGACTGCTACACGTAAGAGCTCGGAGACAGGCTTTATCTAAGGCATTAGGAGCTTGGGGTTTGGAGTTGGGTATGTCTAGTTGAACTGAGTATTAATCCTGCTTAAAATGAATGAAGGAAACACTAAATGCTAAGTTTTCAGAGCAAGTGAATTAAAACCATTCAGCCAGTTTTACATGTGATGAAAATATTACACTGTGGGCATTATGGCTCTGATTTCTTAAGTAAGGAAATAAATGTAACAGTATTTTCCTATTAAGTAAGAGGTATTAGTCTATAGAACCTGATGTGGAGAAGGAATCATAAAGCCATCTCCCCACTCTGTGAACCTACAAAGTTATGAGGGAGGTTACCCACACCCTACGTTTATTTTCTATATCTTGTCTCTATTTCTTTTATTTCATTCTCAGCTGCTGACAAACAGGACGATTGCATTGTTCCTTCTCTTGTTGACTTGGTAGAAGTATGTGGCCAAGATACAGCTGGAGACTTAGTGATCTAGGAAGGATATAACAGTTAGCCAGTGCAGCTACTGGAAGTTAGGAGTTTCCTTAAATGCCTGAGTAGTAGCCACAGTTTATACCTTGAGATTCAGTTTATACCTTAAAGATAGATTCCCTGTTGCTAAAACCATTACACTTAGAATCACTGCTTCAGGGCTGGAGAGATGACTCAGAGGTTAAGAGCATTGCCTGCTCTTCCAAAGGGCCTGAGTTCAATTCCCA
>LOEQ01000002.1:955455-965552 GCA_001685075.1 Bramus lutescens
TTCCCATGGCTTGTTCTGTTTTCTTACACAACCCAGGCAGGACCGCCAGCCCAGGGATGACTGTGCTCTCCTGCATCAATCATAAGCCAAGAAAATGCCTCACAGGCTTGCCTCAGGCCAATAGGATGGAGGCCTTTTCTCAACAGAGGTTCCTCCTTCTCAGACAACCCTGACTTCTGTCAAACTGACAGCAGCACCGTTGGTCACAGAAATAAGTGCTGGGACAGGACTGTCACTGTTCCTGTAGGAACAGTTCAGCTGAAGGCTGGGGGTGTAGCTCAGCTGATGGAGTGTTGGCCTGGCCTGTATGAAGCCCAGGTCCAATCCCCAGAGCCTCATAAAACTCAGGTGGTGTCATGTCCTTATAATCAGCGCTTGGGAGGTGGAAGGAGGAGAGTCAGAAAGGCTTTCAAGCTCATCCTTGGGTACAGAATGAGTTCAAGGCCAGCCTGGGCTATGTGAGGCCTCATCTCAAGTAAAACCAGGTCCAGTTGCTTAAGTCAGATGTGAAACAAAAGGGATCTGGGAAGAGCCGTGTGGCTTGTCACCTCAAGTAGTGGTGATAGGCTCAGCTTCTAAAGAACGGAGGTCAGAGTTCTGCTTTGTCTACCCTGGCCTAGCCACAGCATCTCCTGGCCTCAGTCTCAGAGCTGCTTCCATCCCTTTCTGTCTTCAAATTCAAACGTTAATTGTGTTCCTCCCTCCTGCTTATGAATCTCCCATGACTCCTGTTGTCCTCAGAGTCATCTTATGCAATGTCCCTCACAACCTGACCCCTACTGGCCTCTCCGACCCTATCTCTTTTATCTATGATCTATAACCCAAACCTGCGATTTGAGCTACGGCCCTCCCCGTTGACATTCTAAACCATTGGCAGTTCTCAGACTAGTTCCATTCATTGACTCTTCATTACCACCCTTCCCAAACACGTCCCTGTGCTTGTCAGCCACTCCAGCCTCTGGGATTTCCCACCTCCCGAGACTTGAACACAGCTCTTCCTACATCATATTGCAATTTCTTAAGAATGTTCCACTCTTATACCTCAGGATGGTAGGCTCCTCACAGCAGAGATGATAGCATTTGCTGTGAGTTATCAGCATCTATATTCCTGGTAGGCACTTAGTAAATACCAGTGGAGCCAGTGGAAGGCTAGGCATTTCAAAAACTTTTGACCTAAGAGCATTCAGAGAAAGATGCTAAGAATGACGAGGGCCACAGAAATAGAGTGGCAAACACCTGAAGGAGGTGAGACACAGCTCTAGAGAGGCAGAACAAGTCAGCTCTTTGTCAAGGACTGCCATGCAGAGGTAGGCTATGATTCATGGAGGCTCACCAGAGGGCAGCATTAAATCTCTGGTGGAAGGAAAAGAAAGGATCCTGGGGCAAGGCAGGAGGCAGGCGGCTTGGCAGCTTTGGGGAGTCACCTGAGAGAGGAAGGGAGCGCTGCAGAGGAGCGATGGCTTATTGGTGACCTGAAGAGCTCCCTGGCTCTGAAAGGCTCCAGTTCCATCTCAGGACTGTGGATGGAAAGATTCTCCTGTTGAGTGAGATATTCACCCAAGAGTGAAACTCTGATGGGACTTGTGTTCTGATATGTGGTGCCGGATGTCTAAATGTCCAGGATTCTCATGCAGCCATGCACAGTTGAAACCTACACAGCCACTCTGGCCTTCCTTTCTTAGCAGATCCAGGGCACTTTGCTTGGTCTAAGCTTATCTGAGAGGCCTGGTTTGCTTCGCTGTTCCACTGGGGAAGGCAAGGGAGACGTGGAGAAATCATGAAACCTGTCCTAGGTTTGCAAATGGCAATGCGGCAGTCTTAATAGGAAACAGAATTCTCGTTTCTTCAACAGTGATGCAGAAGAATTCTCCAGGTGCCAGCTTCTGTGAAGGTTTCTCTGCCCTTGCTGTTTGCCCTCTGCTCATCGCGTATCAAGGACACAGTCTGCTGCCACCCCACTCTGAATGCTCTCTCCATCTTATCTGAGCCTGGAAGTCAAGCTGGGTTGGCCTGATTGATGCTTACCTGGGAAATCCCAGAGTGGTTTTGGGATGGGCTCGCATGGATTGCTTGCATGACCTCAAAAAAGCCATTTAAGGGCTAGAGCAATGTCTCAGAGGTTAAGAGCCCTTGCTTCTGGGTTTGGTTCCCAGTACACACACAGTGCTCATAATCACCTGTAACTCCAGTTACAGGGGATCCCATGCCCTATTCTGAATCCTCGGGCACTACACACATAAACATGGTGCACAGACATACCAACAGACAAAGCTCTCATAAGCATAAAAATAAAAGAATAATTAATAAAAATAATGAAGTAAAAATGTTTTAGGAACCCATTCAACTTCTATCTTCTCTCATTCCTGTTTTATCATCTTTCAGTTTCCCCATCAGTAAAACTGATAAAAAATAATAGAATTACTTTCACAAAATTAATGTAATTAATTACAAGGAAACATTGGTTACTATTGCTAATACTGGATGAGGACTAGAAACAGGGATAAAGAGGTTTGATTTATCATTCTGTGCTAAAATATAATACAATGGTCATCAGATTATTCCATGCATAAGCTGGGAAGTTTCTTATACCTTCCACTGAGAGCCTGCTTAGGTATAGGTATAAGAGATGATTCCTTGGCATAGAGTCAGATGGAGGCACCCAGATAGTGTTCCTCTGCTGCTGTTACTGGTCCTGAACCCCAATTTGTCATTAGGACCGAGGTAATTCCCTAAAGTTGGAGCGACAGTACACCTCATATTTCAATACCCTCCTTCTATAACAGTTTTGTGATTATGACTACTATTCCTACCAAATGGAATTTGACTAAATTGATAACCCTTTGGGTCATTAGTTCTTCTCCCTTAATGTGTGATTCCTCACTTCTTTGCAAGTTCATGAGGATGTAGCAGGTTCAACTCCACCCTCTACAGTTGACTCTTCTGTGTTTGGTGTTCTCACATGAGACAAGAGAGCAGACACAAGGAAATGGTTTTGACTCTGGGNCCGTAGAGTCACTGGAGACCAATGGAGGTGTGGCTCAGTTTCAGACAGAGTCCAGGAGCTGTACGCAGTTTTTGTAACAAGTGATTCATGTTTTCCAGAGCTCAGGATCAGAGCCTGTGTGTGTCAGCCACCACCTGCCTCCACCATGACCAATGGCCCCTTTCCCTCCTGACCCTCTGCCTGGAACAGGGCAAGTCTTCCTACCAAAGTCACAGCTCTTACGTTAGATGCTTCAAAGGCTTTTCTTGATATTCCAACTGAAAATCATAGTGGACAAAGACAGGATAGTTCCTCTGTGGATCTGGAACAAGAGACAGATGAACCACCCAGGATATTACTAGAAACCTTTTTTTCCTTTCTCCTAAGCCAATCAGTGTGATTCACCACTGTCTCTGGATGAGTCCCAGCTGCCACCCCCCATGTGTGCCCCCCGCCCGGCCCAGGGAAAGGACACTGCTTTTGTCCTCTCCCTTGGTGTCAGGGTTCCATTCGATATCCTGAAGCTCAGCCATGTACCCAACACCTTCACTGGATAACTTCCCTGGTGACCTACAAGGTGGACAGAAAGTGAAGGCAGCCTGCCAGCTGGGCTCCCTCTGCAACCTCCCACCTGAGAAACATGTGTGCTCCAGAGTCGGCAGGGCAGGGGAATTCTCCCCACCTGATAGGGTTTCCTTTCGAGGAAAGAATTAGACGGTTTCTTTTCATAGATTCACAAAGCAGAACGAACTCTTGGTGCTGATTTGATCCATTCTTCTCTTCCAGACGAGGTTAAGTGAAAACAATGATGGCTAAACTTAGAAAGAAAGAGAGGAAAACACCTCCCAGAGAACTGCTCTAATATCCTAATATCCCCCTTGGGCAGGAGGGTTGTTTTTCCCTACTGGCCACTAATTCCCTTAGGATGCAATTGGAGCTCTTTGCCTATTGTTCCTGCTTTGGCTCTTTCTATCTCAGGGCATTTCTCTCTGCCTGAGTTCTTACCCAATCACCACCTCCCACCTGTACCTCAACACATGCCTCCCCCATTCATATCTCTATATACATTTAGTTTTATACTGTAATCACTGGACTGAGCCCTGGAAGTATAGTCAGAGGCCTGGGTTTGCAAACCCAGGAACATATTTTCCCAGGAGATGCTTATGTAGCAACCCGGACATTTTCCTGGCTCTGCCTTTTAATTAGTCCAGGGAGTTGCAGCCTAACGGTGTGGGTGTGTTTGCCAGCTGTGCTTTTCGGGAAGTTATATGGTTGGCCCTCATCCTGTCTCCTCCCCGGGTTAGGAAATTATAGACTGCTTGCTTGTCTTGGAAGTGTGAGTGCTGACCTTACCCCCACAGAACCTTGTATACGCTCAGGCCTGTTCCAGCCAGCACGCGGATCCTTAGGGACCACTGTGACAACACCCGGCAAGTTCTCAGGTCTTGCAGCTCATTGGAAAGATGGCCTTTCAGTTGAAGGAGCTGGCTTTCCGCAGTGACGGTTCAATTCACTAGGGTGACCTATTGCAGAATTCATGTCTGCCAGGGGCCAGAGGAAAGATTTCATGGCTTGAGGGGTGCCTGCAGCTCTGTCATGCAGGGCTCTGTTTGCACTTCAGGCTGCTGGACACATTATACCCATGAAAGGAGAAGCCAGAGGGTCCCTTCTGGCCTCCCTCCTGAAAGCTCGTGCTATCTATACTTCCTCACGAGGCCCTGTGGGCTGTAGGGCTGAAATCAGATCTCTCATCGCTGCTGTCTAATTAAATGTTTCTCCTCTGCACAGACCACTCTTACTTTGCTTATGAGTTCTGTCTCTGAATGACTGCATCACACTCTCAGCTCTGGTTTTAAATCCCAAGGTCCAGGGTACCCTCTTTAAATGGGTGGCTACTGGTGGCTTTCCTGCTTTTCTTTAAAAAAAAACATAGATGTCAATGTCTCTCTAGTGTGTTCACATGGGTTGTGTTGGCCTCCACCTGACACTTCCAGTTTATACTCATCAGGGTTTAATATATATATTTTTAAATGCATTCAACTTTCCACCTGCCAATCATAATTTCAATAGAAAGGTTTAAAAATATACCAGCTGGTGATCATAAATGCTTCCCAATGCCATAGATTCAGAATGACCACGTGTAGGCAGACTTTTCTGTTCCACCAGCCAGTTCCCAAATAATCACGTGGAGAATTATTATTAATTATCAATGATTGGCCAGTAGCTTAGGCTTATTACTAACTAGCTCTTACAACTTAAATTAACCCATATTTATTAATTTACATGCTGCTACATGGCTCATGACTTGTTACCTCATTTTCTCCATGTCCTGCTTCTTCTGCATCTGGCTGGTGACTCCCCGTGACACCACCCTTCCTCTTCTTCCCAGCATCTTCTCAGTTTGGCTCTCCCACCTAACCTCTTCCTGCCTAACTCTTTTATTAAAAAACAATCAGAAGGCGCCTTAGCAAAAACACATCTTCACAGTGTACAAAAAGATTATTATTTCACAATACCATGGAGGTTTACAGAGGTGTCAATGCGAAGTATTAATCTTCACTCATGAGCATTGAAAACTTGGTCATTCTTTCATGGTTTGTACTGTTTACATGGTAGCACCATTCATGGTACTTAATTATCAAGAAGATGTCACTTGCAAGTCATACCTACTGGCTGGGTCTTTACATGTCACACCATGGATGCACAAAGGGAAAGTAAGTGCCAGCTGGGGGAAAGCCATCTTGTCTTTAATTAGGAGTTGGAAGGAAGAAATAGGGTCTGGGCTACTGAGCTGTCTCCCACCTCCAACTGTTCCTGGTACAAATTCCTTGAGGGTGTCTTTTCCAGTTCATGCCTAAATTTAGAGACTCCCAAGCCTTTAGGAAGAGCAGTCTCCTGGTTAAGAGTGGGTGTCTGCCTGGCCAGGAGATACAAACACACAAGTGGGTAGACACTTTCCCAAGCCTGTGGGTAAGACCCAGAGTTAGACTGAGGATATATCTGGGCTCACACTGAAGGGGGCACTGCTTGCTTAGGTGGTAGAGATGAGAATTACAGGACTGATCAGAGCTGATAAGTGAGTTGGGAACCAAAGCTGAAGAGAGAAAGGACTCTGACCCCCAAACTGAAGGATTCAATGGATGTGAAAGTCAGGGTGAGAGTCAAGGACTCTAAGTATTTTCAGAACCAGGGAAAAGGGGCGAGATGGCAGGGCTAGAATCTCAGGGACTCCTGTTTCTCTGAGGCACCTATGGGCTGGAGTCAGAGGACCAGTCAGAAGGCTTTGACAATAAGTAAGCAGAAACATGGTTGCTATGGGACAACGGTTTTACCCTGTAAAGATTTGTTTCTTTTACTTGTTTAATAAAATGCTGATTGGCCGGTAGCCAGGCAGGAAGTATAGGCAGGGCAACCTGGCAGGAAGTAAAGGCGGGACAATGAGAACAGGAGAATTCTAGGAAAAGGAAAGATTTACTCTGCAGTCATCATCCAGACACAGAGGAAGCAAGATGAGAATGCCTTGCTGATGAAAGGTACCAAGCCACATGGCTAACACAGACAAGAATTATGGGNAGATGAGAATGCCTTGCTGATGAAAGGTACCAAGCCACATGGCTAACACAGACAAGAATTATGGGCTAATATAAGCTATAAGAGTTATAAGAATCCTGAGCTAATAGGCCAACCAGTTTATAATTAATATAGACCTCTGTGTGCTTCTTTGGGGCTGAACAGCTGCCAGATCAGGCAGGACAGAAACCTCTGTCAATACAGGTGACATTCCTGATAGATATAGGACAGTGCGAATATCACCAGTATCACACAGGCAAGCACAGTAAGGTCTGATACCCAGGTAGGGCATAGGGAAGAGAGGAAGGTTTATGTTATACCTGTGTCCCTGGCTTAGACGGCTGGGTGAATGCAGTGTTAGCCTCAAAGGCTGACACTGCAGGGGAAGGTGGAGTTTGTGGATAGAGATGATGGGTAAGGCCTGTAGAGCACCTGAATCACAGGCTACCAGCATCCATATTTGGGTATCCTCATCTTCAGAAGTCGTGCTAAAAGATGTTCTGCTGTAAGTATGGGTGGATTGAGAGGGGGAGAACCTAGAATAGAACCCCAGTGGGGTAGCCATAGATGAGAGGCCAGCATTTCTCTGGCCAGGATTCAGTGAGGCATTCATGGAACTTGAGTCTGGTACTGCTGGTTTGAAGACACAAGTGCCACAAAGTGGGGTATACTGGGTGGAGGAGGACACAGCTGTGGAAGCAAATTCTGCTGTAGCTAGGGGACAGAGGCCTATCTAGAAATGGAAAACAGCTTCCAAGGTTGTTCTAGTCGGTGTTCTTGGCCTCAGTCATCCCCTTGGACTGTCAGCAGTGGGTAGCAGATGACAGAACATGAACGTGGCCTTTCAGTGACACTTTACAGAGCCATATAAAGCCAGCGGTAGGGTTGGAGTGTGATCCAAGGCTCTTTGTATTGAGTTGAAGGAACAAAACTATTGCCAGTGGTTGGAATAGGTGTTGCAGGGGTGTGTGAGAGACAAATCCTACTGGCTCACAAGCTGACTGTGTGTGTGTATCTCTGTGTTCTGGGCCATCATGTTCACAGCTTGGAATGGGCATCAGTGGGAGCATTTACACCATGGTGATTGCCAGAGGCTGCAAGTCAGGCTTTTGTCTATCAGAGAGCCAGCTGTTAAACATTGCCAGGTGTGGTGTCACAGCCTGTAATCCTAGCACTCATGAGACTGAGGCAGGATAATACTCAGAGTTAAAGGTCAATCTGTGTGCCATAGGTCATACAAGGCTAGCCTGGGCTACAAAGTAGGACCTTGTCTCAAAATGGTTAAACATTTCTTGGCACACTGCTTGGGGGAGTGAAGCTTGCATGTGTAGGTGAGCAGATGAGTCCAGAGAGACCTGGCAAGGGCAGGAAAGTGAGGGTGGGCGGAAAGTCTGGACTTTGAAACCCAGGAGTGTGAATGCAAATTCTGTCACTTACCAGCTGTGTGACCTGGGACAAACTATTTACCCTCTCTGGGCCCCAGTTTCCAGCTTATGGTTACTGTAAAAAATTTCAAAGTCTTACATGTAAAGCACTTGTGACAGGTAGCAGCATTCACATGTTACTCAGTGCCCAGTCCTCTACCCGCCTCTGAAGAGCCCTCAGATTAGCCCCGCCTCCTGTGTCCCACTTCTGCTTTAAACCTGCCCCTTCCTGCTCTTCTTGTCCCTTGCTCCTTTCAATGTATTCTCCACACCGCAGTGCCTGTTCTGAAAGGCATTCCGAAATATAAAACGCGGCCATACCATCTGTCCTCCCGGAGCCCTCGGCAGAGTCCACCCCACTTCCACGCCCACCTCTCTTTCTCCTGACCGGCGGCTCANTCATGCGCCACCAGTCTGTGGTGCACCTCGCAGCAACACCTGCAGCGTGCAACGCTCAGGTCACACCTACCTAACACACTAACACTAACACACGGAAGTGTGTTAGCCTTCTCTTTTTCTTACCCGTCCTTATCGTTTCCTTCCAGAGAGCTTGAGGACAGGCATTTCCTTCATCTTCTTGGAATCGCTTAGTGCAGGACTTGGCATCGTGTGGCTTTTCAATGGACATTGCTATCAACCAGTTATGTGTTTGACTGGTGCAGCTTGGACAAAGAAAATGGAGTATAAAAAGCTATAAAAAGCAGATATTCGTCCCAGAGTCTCAGTGGTGTAGGTTGTCCATACAGCTGTCGTGGGAAACTGAGACCACTCAGCGACACTCACAAGGACCAACTCTGTCCTAACCCCACAGACACCTTCTGACTAATTCTGCCTTTAACCTTCCTGGGTGCCCATCTGAAGGAGGAACCCTAAGCTAGGCATTCCTTAGGAAATTAGCAGGCCACTGGTGGGTTAAAACCCCTGTTGTTTTTTCACGAAGGGCAGAGAAAGAGAATTCTTTCCTGTCTATTTTGGCGCCTTCTGTTATCATAATGATTCTTTGTTTGTGGCAGAAGGCTTTTCGGAGCAGTGGGGCAGCCTTTCACCCTCGGCCACACTTTAGACGAGCCTGTAACTGGGCCACAGGCTGTGGGTTGCATCACTCAGCCATGCTGTGGGGTGAATTCGGGGATGATGACTGGCTGGGGTGAGAGCTAATTCTGCAGAATCGTGTTCAGAAGGACAGTCGGGTTAGACTCTTGCTGGAGCTTCAGGCCTGGAATCTTTCTAAGTGCATCTGCCCACAGCACTAGGCAGGAGGCTAGGGGACGCCTCCTGTCCATGAACCTGGGGATATCGCCAGCTGCACCGCAACACCTTTGCCACCTTTGCCCTCCCACCGCCACTTGCAGCTGTCCACGCCGCACTAACTCTACCTGTGCTGATGCCACATATGCAGAAATGACTCAGGGAAGAAGACTGGACTCTAGATGGAGGTCTCTTGTCCTCACAACCCACATGAGATTGTCTCCTCCTCCCAAAGGAAAAGAGGGTGCAGGGAAGCGACAGTGCTTTCTGGAGAAGGCTGGGTTTTATCAGGTGGCTCACCCGACTATGGACACTGTCCTGTTCCCATTGGCTATGCAAAGGCACCCCATGGGACACTGCTTCCATCCACAGCAAAGTCAGCCATGGAATTATGCAACTAGACTCCTACCAGCTCCTTCACAGCACTAGAGAGGCAAATGAAAAAGTGGGGATAAATGAAACTAAGGGGCTTGGAGAGGATTCTCAGTGGTTAGGGGCGTATGCTGTTCTTCCACAGGACCCGAGTTCGGTTTCCAGCACCCATGTCAGGTGGCCCACAACTGACTATAAATTCAACTCCAGGGAGATTTGGCACCTCTGGCCTCCAAAGGCACAGGAACTCCTGTATGTGCTCATAGGTGCCCCAAAACTTAAAATAAAATAAATTAAAATGTAAAAAGAAGCTAGAGATATATCATAGATATCATCTCTCTATTGAAGAAGAGGGTTGTGGTCAAGAGGCCTTTGGGTATGCCTGCCTCTGCTCCTTTGGCCTGGCTTTGTCTCCCAGGCCCATAACTCTCTGATTCTTTTTTATCTTTTTAATATTTATTTATTATGCATACAATATTCTGTCTGTGTGTATGTCTGCA
>LOEQ01000002.1:992466-1010435 GCA_001685075.1 Bramus lutescens
TCTGAGATTTCATCTTACACCTGTAAGAATGGCCAAGATCAAAAACACTGATGACAACTTACGCTGGAGAGGATGTAGGGTAAAGGGAACACTCCTACATTGCTGGTACAGCCCCTTTGGATATCAGTATGGTGATTTCTCAGAAATTAGGAAACAACCTTCCTCAAGACCCAGCAATACCACTTTTGGGTATATACTGCAAGGATGCTCAATCATACCACAAGGACATGTGCTCAGCTATGTTCATAACAGCATTGTTTGTCATAGTCAGAACCTGGAAACAACCTAAATGCCCTGACTGAAGAATGGATAAGGAAAATGTAGTATATTTACACAATGGAGTACCACACAGCAGAAAAAATATGACATCTTGAAATTTGCAGGCAATGAATGGATCTACAAAACATCATATTGAGTGAGTAACCCAGTCCCAGAAAGATAAATTAATATGTACTCACTCATAAGTGGCTTTTAGACATAAAACACAGAAAACCTACCAATTCACAATCCAGAGAACCTACAAAACAATGAGGACCCTAAAAGAGAGAGACATACATGTTTGTAATCTACATGAGAAGTAGAAAAAGACAAGATCTCCTGAGTAAATTGGGAGCATGGGGACCATGGGAGAGGGTTGAAGGGAAGAGGAGAGGCGGGGAGGGGAGCAGAGAAAAATGTACAGCTCAATAAAATCAATAAAAAAGGATAATTTATTTCCCCATTGAGACTCCCTTGGAGAAGAACTTTCATTTGCAAGAGCTATCAACTGGAGCTAGCTTCTGGGTTAGGGAAGGGGCGTGTGCTCACTTCTCCTTTCAGCTCTAGGACTCATCTGGCGCAGACACGTGCAGTCCTGGGCATGCTGTCTCTGTGAGTTCATATGTGTGTTGGTCCTGGTGTGTTTAGAAGGCCTTGTTTCCATGGTGTCTTCCATTCCCTCTGGCTCTTACACTCTGAGAGGAGGGATTTGATGGAGATACTCCATTTAAGGCTGAGTTTTCCAAGGTCTCTCACTCTCTGCACATTGTCTGGCTGTGGGTCTCTGTATTTGTTCCCATTTGCTACAAGGAGGATGCTTCTCTGATGTTGGCTGGGCAAGGCTGTGTTATGAGTGTAGCAGAATGTCATCAGGAATCATTTTATTGCTATATAATTTTAGTAGAACAGTAACATTTTGTTTTACCCTCGGTCCCCTGTGTCACCTAGTCTAGGGTTCTTGGTCACCCAAACAGTGCCACATATGGGTCCTATCTCCTGGAGTGGGTTTCAATCAACTCAGATATTGGTTGGTTACTTCCAGAAGCTTTGTGTCACTGTGCATTAGTATATCTTATAGATGGGACGCCATTGTAGACCAAAGGGTCTGTGACTAGGCTGCTGTTTATGTTTCTTTTCTGGTAGTGTGCAGAATACCTTCCTATATCAAAGATGTTGGCACGTAAGGATGAAGGCTCTATGTAGGCACCTGCTCTACTGCTTCATGTTCAATGAGTTGTGTAGGTGTTGTCTTCAGCAACGGGGCCTTGCCATCAGTTTGTGGAGAGCAACCTGTAACCTTGGCAGCAGCTTGGATTGATTAGGGTTTCCTGTGGGAT
Source organism: Bramus lutescens (assembly GCA_001685075.1). Taxonomy (NCBI): domain Eukaryota; kingdom Metazoa; phylum Chordata; class Mammalia; order Rodentia; family Cricetidae; genus Bramus; species Bramus lutescens. The sequence continues at coordinate 994,062 of LOEQ01000002.1, forward strand.
CTCTTCGGTCACCAACTCAAATAGATGTAACCTGACCCCAGCACTGGAAGCTTCATCTGATGATGAAAGGTGTCCACTTGGGGCTCTGTCTTTCCCATTATTAGACAATTTCCATTTAGATGGCCTTCATATGTATAGATATTTTAGGTAGCTTCTATTATATTAAGTTTCTATACCACCCTTCAAAAGGCCCTTAATTTTAGCTGCCTCTCCCCGTAATTCCCCTTCTTCCCTCTCTTCCTTCCCTATCTCCACTTCATCCTTCTATTCCAGTACCCCCCTCATCCATCCTTAACTATATATTCTACTTCCCTTTCTTAATCAGATCCATCTGTCCCCTACCCCAGCCCCTCACTCCATACCATAGTGGTTCTATGGGTTGTAGTTTGGTTATCATTGACTTGATAGTTAATATCTACATATAGGTGAATACACACCATATTTCTCTTTCTGGGTCTGGGTTACCTCACTCAGGATTTTTTTTTTCTAGTTCCATCCATTTACCTGCAAATTTCTAGGTTCTTTCTAATTTCTGGCTAGTATGAATAAAGTAGCCATAAACACAGTTGAGAAAGTGTCTCTGTGGTAGATTAAAGTGTCCTTTGGGTATGTGCCCAAGAGTGGTATAGCTGCATCTTGAGGTAGATTGATGCCTATCTTCCTGAGGAACCACCACATTGATTTCCATAAGTGACTGTACAAGTTTGCATTCCCACCGGCATGAATGAGTGTCCCCCTTATTCCACATCCTGGCCGGCATGCGTTGACATTTGTTTTATTGATCTTAGTCATACTGAAGGTTTGAAGTAGTTTTTTTTTTAAATTCCCGATGACTAAGGATGTTGAACATTTCTTTAAGTGTTTCTCATCTATTTATGTTTCCTCTTTTGAGAATTCTGTTTAGAGCTGTACCTCATTTTTAAATGGGTTATTTCTTTGACATTTGGCTTTTGATTTCTTTATATATTTTGGATATTATCCCTTCATTAGATGTGTAGTTGGGAAAAATATTATCCATTCTGCCGGCTGCTGTTTTGTATGAATGGCAATGTCCTTGCCTTACAGAAGCTTTTCAGTTTCATGAGGTCTCATTTATTAACTGCTGTTCTTAGTGCCTGCGCTGGTTCATGCTCTGTTCAGAAAGTCTTCTGAGCCAATGAGCTCAGAACTCTTACCTACTTTCTCTTCTATCAGATTCGTTGTATTTGCCTAATGTTGAGGTCCTTGATCCAATGGAATTAAGCTTTGTGCAGGGTGAAAAGCATGATGCTATTTGCATTCTTTTGCATGCCCCTGTCCAGTTTGACCGCTGCCATTTGAAGAGGCTATCTTTTTTCCAGTGGGTATTTCTGGCTTCTTTCTAAAAATTTAGGTGTGCATAGGTATGTGAGCTCATGTCTGGGTCTAATCAGGTCTGTTGGGTCAATGTGTCTTCTTTTTACTTACATATTTTGTAATTAAATTCTTCTGTCACTCTTCATTGTATAACATTGGATGTTTGTAAGCAGAGGCGGGAGCTTTTCTTTTGTCTCACCTGTCAGGTCTCAAATAATCACATGAAAGCTCATATTAATTACAGAATGTTTGGCCTATAGCTATTACTAATTAGGTCTTGCAATTTAAATTAACCCATTTCTATTCACCTACATTTGGCCACATGTCTTCATGGCTTTACCTGTTCTCTAGCGTATCCTGTTCCTCTAGTGGCCGGCTCGCATCTCTCCCTCTCTATTTTCAGTTTGTCTTTCTTATTGTCTTTGCCTAGCTTTATTGCCTTTCTTATTGTCTTTCCTGCCTAGCCTTATTGTGCCTTGCTATAGACCAAAGAAGCTTCCTTATTAACCAATGAGAGTAAGACATATTCACAGCATACAGAAGGATTATCCTACAGCAGATATTCAATTTACTATTTTAGAATTGAACTTCAAGGGCATTTCGGAATTTAATTCAGTGATGATGATATTTTGTTATTAAGTCATCTCCTCTGCCTTCCCACCTCTTCCTGCCGTGATCTCCCCTGTTTTCTTTCTCCTGAATTCTCCAAGTTTCATCTCTGCGGCCAGTGTGCAGAGCGCTTCACATTCCGAATGCCTTATTTAGAAACCAGATCTTGCCGCCCACTTACAGATATGGTCCAGACTTCTGGGTAAGAATGTTATCCTCTGTTCTGCCTACAGAATCCAGAGGAAGGCTGCCAAGTGTTAGGCTTTCTATAGATGTGTTTGAATTTCAGAAAAAACAAATTGGCTACTACCAATGGATAGTGGGAGAGTGTGAAATTCCAGCCATGGGCCTTGCTATCTTGGCCCAAAGAATCTTCTCTCTGAGAATATTATCAGCAGGCCCCCTTTCCAATCAATCGATGAAGGAACACTTCATAGACCTATAAACAAGATGTGCAACACTGAGGGATGAAACTCAGTGCCAGAACTCTTCACAGGTATGAATAATAATCCAGGTTAAATTACTAATAGTAGAATAAAAAGCAACTGGGAGTGTTGGCTCATACATGTTATTCCAGCACTCAGAAAAATGATGTAGGTGGATTGCCATGAATTTGAAATCAGCTTGTGATACATAATAAATTTGAGGTTTGAGGCAAGCCTGGGCTATAATGTGAGATTATGTTTCAAAAATATTTTTTAAACCTAGGACTCTGTGTGTGATAAGTAAGTGCTCTATCATTGGGTTATATCCCCAGTCTTTAAATCTATATGTATTTACATATATCTATATCTGTATCATCTATATCTATATACCTATTTGTGTGTGTGTGTGTGTGTGTGTGTGTGTGTGTGTTATATATATATACATACATTTGGAGGCTAGCCAGATTCTCTTTAAATTATTCAGGCTGGTCTTGACCTCTCTCTATAACCCATGCAGACTTCATACCTGTGCAACTAGGCCCAGCTGACTACAACTCTCCCATGGTAACATGTTACAGTTTATGTAGATGAGGGACCATTTTAACAGGCTTTATAAGGGATATAGTCTCCCAAAGCAAAAGTGCTTGATGCTTATGAAGCTTTCAAAATAGCCTATGTTTTCTGCCATGGCTGATCTCATGTCTCAAAGTGGCCACACGAGGAACAGGAAAAGAAGTTCTTTGGAAAATCAGATACAGAGCCTTGCTGGGCTTGGTTGCCCATTATCTGTTATTGAAACATTTAGGAGGCAGAGGCAGGAAGATCAGGAGTTTATGGTCATCCTTGGCTATATGTGGAGTTTTGGACCACTCTGAGATCTTATCTTGAACAGAAAAAAAAGAGAGAGTTATGTTAGATAATGGCAAGTCACTCTACAGTGTGGCCACTGATATGCGGTGTAGAACTTAGAAGAATACAGAAGACACATCTGTAGACAACTGCTTCTCAGCTTAGAACACTGGCCTCTGAGGTCTAGGTCAACTCTGACCAAGGTAGAAGGATCATCAGAGTGTTCTAGCTTCATCTTCTTTAATGTGATGAAATTCTCTGACCAAAAGCAACATAGGGGAGGAAAGGATTTATTTCATCTTATAATTCCAGGTCAGGAACCATCATTAAGGAAGTGAAAGTAGGAACTCAAGGCAAGAATTTGAGGGAAGTCTGCTTGCTGTCCCACACAACAATACCTCCAACCAAAAACAAAACAAAACAAACAACAACAACAAAAACCATTTTATAGCTGAAGAAGCATGGCAGGAGCTATGGAGGAGCATGCTCGCTGGCTGGCAGGCAGGTTTATGCTCAACTAGCTTTCTGATACATGTCAAGACCAGGAAGGATGCTCTTCACAATGGGCTGAGCCTTTCTGCACCAAACAACAGTCAAAACCTCCCACAGACAAGTTAGCAGTCAGTGTGAGCTAGGCAATTCCTCAAAGGAGACTTCCCTTCCAGATGATGCTAGGCTGTGGCAAGTTGGTATGTAAAACGAATGAGCATGGAGACAGTGCATACCACTCAAGAAGGCCTAGAACTCCTCACACTGTCCCAGCTTCATCAGCGAATCCACACTAAGCCTGACTATATTCCCATCATGGTGCTACCGCAGAGGGATAAAGCTCTGAGCAGAGCAGGTACCATCTCTGCCCTTAGGAGCTGACGGTCCAACTATGTCAACAAATCATAACAGCTAGTTATAGTGGAGATAAGGCCATAGCGGGAAGTGCAGGGTGGCATGGGTGTTTAGCAAAAACATTTGTTTAGTCTGGGAGCCAAGGACGTTTAATGTGGTTGTTGAGTGGTTTGTAAGAGTTACCCCTGGAAAAGGGTTTCTCACAGAAAACCTTCCGGGCTGCCTATCAGCTGCACCCAGAATCCCTTATGTCTGTAGCCCTCTTGCTGACCCAGTAATATCTCTGAATACCTGCCCTGGTGTTGCTGTTTGCTTGGAGCTCTGTTTGAGTCACAGCTAACTGCCTGTTTTCCTGAGGTCTTGCCATACTGGGATGTCATAACCTTTGTACTTGATGGCTTTGTCCTGGTGGCTCATTCAAAGATATGATGCCACCACCACCTATTTATAAGCTTTACCACTGCCCCCAGAACACCACATGATCTCCTCAAAGGTCAGCCCAGGCCACATCACCCTGTTCCTTGGCCTCTGTGACCGCAAGGCCAATCTATTACAGCCCCATTTTCCTCTGACTCATGCCTCAATATAGCCACATCATATGGCAGAACCTAATTGAATGCCCTGGGTCACAAAGCATTGTATCCCCAACAGGAAGATCCAGTATAACCCAAAACATATCCATGTGTCCCATTTGAGGCAACCCACACTGAAGATGAATGCAGTCACTTCTAATTGACATGATTATTAACATAAATACTAGTGTAGTTTATTACTCAAACACAGGCACATGGCTTCTGTGGGATCTAGTGTCAAAGCCTTCCAGCCTTTGCTCTCTTTGCTGAGATGAGTTGGGTGAACGAGGAGGAGGCCTCTCAGTGAGGGTGCAGTGCTCAGACCAGACTCCCCCCTAAATAGGAGTGTTTGGGAGAGGGCAGTATTAGGAGGCTCCCAAGACTTGACTGATCTCATGAAGGCCTGAAATGTGGGCCTCATCTTTCCTTCTGGAATCCATCCTCAACACAGTATCAAAGGGAGAGAAGATGCTTGGATTCAGGTGGCACCTGAAATATTTTATTTTGACACCTATTGTTTGTTTCTGTAAGGCACAGGCTTCCATAGATGTCCCATCCCATTTAGAACCTGTTTTTGAAGCTGAGTCCCTGGCCTTACACGGCCTTCCTTTTCAGACTCCTCCCTCTCCATATCTCCGTGACAAACAGATTGACTGAAGGGCTTGGCAGGTCCGGTGGCTTTCCCCTGGCATGAAGTCACTGCAATGCTTTCTCTTTGATGAAAACAAAAATCCGTTGATTGACAGAAAGGTTGCCAAGATAGGGCAGAGTTCCTGTGTCTCCCCCCACTCTGCAGGTGTCCCTATTGTTAACACCTTACGTTCCCATGGAGTCTGTTGTCACAATGAGAACCCCCCATGTTCGGATTCAACTAGTTGCTCCCAGTGTCCTGTTATTCTGCAGGATCTCACCCGGATGCCAGCATGCCTGGAGTCACCCTCATCCTCCTCTGCCTTCTTCCTGACAGTGTCTGACTTTCCTTTGTTTTAATGACCTTGGCTGTTTTGAGGGATGCTGGCCAGGTGCTATGTAGATAGCCCTTCGGTCTGACTGTGTGTGAGAGAGTGTGCGTGTGTGTATTTGTGTGTGCGCACATGTGTGTGTGCTCACGTTTGTGCAGAGGCTAGGTGTTGATGTCAGGCCTCTTCCTCCATCACTCCCCAGTTGAACTTTTTGAGACAGTTTTCACTGAATCTGGAACTCTGGCTTACATAGCCCCCAGGAATCCACCTGCCTTGGTTTCTTCAGTGCTGGCATCACAGTTTCATCTTGCTGTGCCCCCCCTCTTTATGGGTCCTGGGGGGACTGAGCCATCTCACCCATCCTCTAGTCTGTTTTCCTTTGGTGCTTTGGCTAACCTAAAACGTTGAGTCTGTGGGGAGTTCCCAGCAGCACCACCTCATTTCTCCCATCACTATGCCAAGGATCCAGACATCCGCACGACTCGCAGAGGTGTTAGCTGGCCCAGATCATCTGGCCTCATAAGGTGCGCCAGGGCTCTCCTCGGTTAATTACTCCCCACTCGCTTTCCACTCTGGATTCCCTGGGGGAGGTGGGGGAAGGAGGTGAGCTCTGCTTCCTGAGCAGAGGCTATCTACATATACCACCTGGCTTCTCCTGTAGGAGACATCCCCGGGATGCTTTTGATGTGACTGAGAAAGTCCCTCTAATACTTGCCAGCAGGCCAGTGGGGCTGCACATGTGGATTTCTGTGGGGCAGGTGCTAAAGACCCCACATGTGTCTCAAGGAGCCATACCCTGAAGGTTTCTAGCTTCTAGGCTTTAGGAACTGTTTTGACCTGTAAGACGCAGGGCACACACATATAGAAATGCAACCACTGGCCAAATCATTGAGTCCTTCAAAAGCAATTAGCAGCTGTGCATAGATATACAGCACCCTGCTGAGTACCAAGGCACAGAGGACAGAGACGACTGAATCAGACAGACCCTAAGCATTACAGAACAGCATGTGTACCAGCAAAGACCGCACGATGCTGTCGGCCCAGGGCCAGGAGTAAAGGAGGCAGCGAAGAGTAATAAGCACTAGCCGGAAATCCACGGTGCTGCCAGGGGAGCTGATTTAGGGGAAGTCAGTGAGGTCCCCCTGTGGATCTGAAGATGAACAGGCGTAAGGAAATGTGTGGCCTGACATGGACAATCCAGGGCAAATAGCTCTCCAAACAAGGAACTGCATGTGTCCGAAACAGACTAGTGTCAAGGCAGACATCTGAGGAACCGAGAGAGGCATATGTAGAAAGGCGGCTTTCCTGGAAAAATGATCACATGTCAATTAAGTCATATGGAATAGTTCTGCTTTCTGAAAACAGTTTCTTCTAAAGAATTTGTGAAACTCAGTGATGTTTTGAAAATGTATTTGTGCTTTAATTTGTGGGTGAATGTGAAGGATAAGCAGTTTAGAAACTGTGTGCTGAAACCGGACGTTTCACTACAGAGGCGCATAGACATGCTCAAAGGGGCTAGCTAATAGGACGTGCTGATGTGGTCCCAATTCCGTTTCAGCATGAAGGCTGGGTGCTGCCTACTGAGGCTCACAGAGAAGGCTTTGCTCCCATCCTGAAGGCAATTGTTCTACTCAGGTTTCTTCTCATCCTGATGGCTGGCTGATGCAGCGTTCTGAGGCTCCACTTCCAATAGCTTTGAATTACCATCCCAGCTCCGGGATCACTGACCGCCGTGAGCTAAGGTTTCTGGTACAGCCGCATCACGATTCATGCTTGCCCTCATCTCAGCCTTCCAGGCCTTGTTTCTAGGAGTGTTCCGCAGGAAGTCACCTTCAGGACCATCTCTTTGTCTCCAAAATCATTTCCTAGTAGCCTGGCCTTCAGCTGACAAAGCTATATCCCCTTCCTAGGACTGCTGTAAGAAAAGATTGCAAATGGGTGGCTTAAAGCAATGCGGACTATTTTTCAACAGTTCTGTGTCATCAGGGCCATGCCCCTCAAAGGCTCTAGGGAAGATGTCTCCCTGACTCTCCCAGCTTCTGTGGTTCCAGGCTTTCTGTGGTCTTTCATTTTGGTAATTGTTGTTACTGTTCTTGTGTTGGGGGTGGTGGGTATGTGTTTGCCACAGTGCATATGCGGAGGTCAGGGAGCAACACTGTAGACTCAGGGGCTTGAACTTGGGTTGTCAGGCTTGCAAAGCAAATGCTTTGCACACTGAGCCTTCTCACTGGCCCTCAGATGTAGCTTTCAAGGGAGCAGTATTCAACGCAGCACCCACTAAAATATTAATATTAAAGTGATTATATCCCAGTTTGGCAATGGTCCTATAGATAACTTTCAATTTCTTTTGTATTGTTTCGTTAAAATTGTTATACAGAAAACATGCATTACTTCTGTAATCGTTTATAAGTTGGTGTCTTGACCCTGAGTGTGCAGTCTCAAGGAAAGTGCCCTGTTCTGTGAGAGGACAAGAGATGACAGCCACAGGCAGGATGAAGAGCTCCCCCACTACACCAGTAGCAAATCTCATATCCTAGATACAATGCAACTTTAAGTGGGCCACTGGACTTGCAGCCAGTATGATGAATGTCTAAGTTCTCTCACCAACTTTCATCCCCCAAATCCAGCACAGGGCATTACAGCAAGCTGTCAAGAGCAGAAGTGGACTTGAGGAAGATTCAACCTGGAGGAATAAGCCAAGGGCTAGGGACAATGTGGGGCTACCACCTTACACCCAAGGCCTTCTTATGAAGGTTGAGTGGTCCTATAGTATTAGCATCATCCATGAATAATACAGAAGCATTTTGTTTTATGGACAAAGGATTCCTACACGTGAAGATCAAGCCTAGATGAGCTCACCATTAAGTATCAGCAAACACATAAGGAAACAAAGGAACCATGTACAAGTCAATAGAAGGAGTAAACGGATTTCAAATTACTAGGGAAATAAGAGGTTTACAGGGCTGTTGGTTGCAAAATCAATACGGAAAATCGGTCCTCTTGTACCATCTCTGGTTAGAAATTTAATGGCTTCCTTTGAACAAAATTTTTTTTAAAAGATAACATCTGCAAAAACAACAAAAGTAGTGAATTTTGTAGGACTTATGACACCACCAAGGATATAATTCATCATTATTTTCTGCATGCTAAGGGGAAGAAGAAGACTGCCAGTTAGAATTCCAAGAAGTTATGAAGTGGAAGGCACAACCTGTAAGATAGGCCAGAGAAAAAGAACTATGTAGAAAAAGCATAACTTTATTGGAGAGTATTTAATAACATAAAAAGTTGAGTCATGATTCATTTATGGACTCAATATTGTTTCTCTTTCAACTGTGCAGGACATTTTGTTAGATTTCAGTACAATGGAGTCAATGCAATTTCCACTACAATCCCAACAGAGGTTTAGAGGTAATTGACAAAATAATCCTAAATTTTGATGGAATATAACTGATTAATGTGTTTTTATAAATGTACCCAGCCTGGGATGCACACATGGAGAAGTTTTAGCCACCAGGAGCCAGCTAACTATCTGGAGAGGACTCTATTCCCCCCTGTGGGCTCTTCTTTCTTTTCTCTCCTTCCCAAGCCCAACGAACAACTTTCCAGCCCTTGTTAATCACTTTATTGCAACCCAACCTGTTCATCCAAGTTCTGCTGCCCTTAACAGGGGTCCATCCATTCCTTGCAGGTCTCCAGGAACAGGCTATTGCTGCCGAGTCCCTGGAGGGATATGGGTAGTTGGTTTTTCTTTCATTCTAGATACAATGATTCCTTCCAACTAGAGAACACACAAGACAGAAAAATGAGAACAGGGTAGCCCTTCTACTGAGAAATGTACCAACTGATTCCCAGCCATAGCAGAGGTCCTGCTTTCTAACCCATCTGCTTACAACCCCTAGCCTCCCTCACTGGCCACTACAGTCTGTTTTCTTATCTCTTTCCTAGAGCAAGCTCAAGGATCTGTCCCTGATCTAAGTTCACGTCTCTCTGAACATCCAGTCCGCAGGAACAGCTTCCCAAGGGTGGTTGTTCTTTGTTCTCTCTGGCTACTGAGGCCATGAAAGAGGTTTTAGGCTTGTGTGAGTGTGTGTGTGTATGTGTGTGTGTATGTGTGTGTGTGTGTGTGTGTAGGGGGAAATCAAACAACAATCAAGCCAAAAGTTAGGATCCATCTTTAAGAAACCTTCCCCCAGAGAGCTGACCCATGACCCTGGTTAAGGAGGTAGTAGAAGAGCTTCTTGAAAAAAAAAAACATCCCCCAGTTACAGTCAGCAGCGAGAGTGTTTGCATCCACATCCATTACTGGTGGGAAGGGGGTAGGCCACTCCCATGTTGCTCCCATGGATGCAAGGTACATACTCCCAGAAGACTTTTCTCGAAAAGAAGGCCTGTCAACAGCTAGGTGTCTACTTGCCTCTAAGCCAACAAGGCAGTTGGCCAGGGGATGAAGGGGAGTGTTTTCCTAACTTAATCTCTTGCTAGGTCACTTTCCTGGCCAAGGTTTGTAATCCTGCTAAGAGCATTGATTTTCCAGAAACACCTTATCCCTGGGGCCAGGCTGGTGTTGAAGGATGGTTTTTTTCCTCAGCACACCTCTGGGACTATCCCTGGAATGAGGCTCTGTTGCTTCATTTTTCCTCCTCCAGGCATTTTGAAGTCTTGCAGGGAAGCTCAGAGATCTGCCTGGGCCTCTGTTCATAGCCACTGTTTTATTCTTCAGGCAGTGACCTCCACTGACATCATCCTGACCCTTCCATCTATTTGAATCTCCCATTCGTCTGTCTGGGTAAAAGCGCTCACTCTCAGAGGTCTGACNNAGTGTCTAGCAAAGAAGGAGGAGCCTATTTGCTAGATTCTGGGGTCTGCAGCCCTCATTGGCAATCAAAGTACAGACATACTCCTCTAGTGAATTCCTACCCTGTACTTCAGCCCCGAACACAAGCTCTTCTGTTCTTCTGCTGCCCTCTGGCCACTGGGACCAGGACTGTGGAGAGGGGACTTAGGGTATAGAAAGGAATAAGTCACCCTTCCAACAGACCAGCATTTGGTACAGAAGCAAGTTAGTTTCACTATTGTTCTGGCGATATGACTCCCCAGAGACAAAATAATCCCTCAGAGAGTGTCATGTTTCTATAGCGGCTGCCCATGGCTAAAGGTCTGTGAAGGTGACAGAGTCTGAGACTCAGGCCTTATTATCCTCAAGGTGGCCCTGGGACCCCGATGCGTCAGTGTCATCTGCGTAATTTCTGAACTTAAAAAGCACATAATTATGGTATTGTTCGACTGCCAAGAATTCTGGGTTAATCTTGGTTTTATTTTGGCTGCTACCTAAAATAGCATGTCCCCGAGGACAGCAGCAAAAAGCTGGGAAACCTAAACCAGTAGGGCAGGCCTGCCTGAGAGTCAGGCAACCTCCCGCTTGGGGGCATGGAGCCAGCTCATCCACCCCCACCAAGCCTCTTCTTAGCTAGTCTCTGGCCCACAGGAGCCCCCACCCTACCACCACCCCAGGACCAGGCTCAGGCCCAGGTCCAGGCCCACCCCCACAGCTTTAGATCTGGCCTGAACCCATGTAGAGTTACAGAGATCCAACCCCCAACATACTCTTCTCCCCAGATGCACTCAGGATAGTTCCTGAGATGCTTTGGTGCAAACACAGTAACTAACATCTCCAGTCGAAGTGGCTGAGTACCTGTCCCTGCGCGAGCAAGTAACAGTCTGTTAGTCCTTGGGGGGGCCTGTGGCAGGTTCTTTGGCTAGAGTCTGACTTGTTCAGAGCTTTACAACTAGTAAGAGGCAGAAATAGAATTTGTCTTCAAGGAACCCTTGTGCCAGAGGCCGTCTCCTATCCAGGTAGCACATGGCCTCCTGAAGGTGAATAGTAACTGTACACACTTCCAAAGGTAAGTATGCACCTCGGACCAGAAGAGTGGGCTTGTGAGTGGTGCCTTTCCTTTCTGTATCACGGGAAGAGAAGTGTGAGCATTCTCCTCCATCCTCAGTTCAGTGCACGTATTCAGAGGGTCCACTGTCCCCTCTGGGCCTCTGGGCTTTGTATCTATAAGATACAAAGAAAAGTGATGTTGAGTGCCCTTCTGTCTGCTGTGAATTGGTCAATAAAGAAGCTGCTTTGGCCTATGGCAGGACAGTATATAACTAGACAGAAAATGTAAACAAAGATACAGGGACAAAGAAAATGGAATCTGGGAGATGCCAGCAGCTGCCAGAGAAGTAAGATGTGAGGTAACAAGCCATGACGAGCCTTGTGGTAAAATATAGAATAATAGAAATGGATTCATTTAAGTTGTAAGAGCTAATTAGTAATAAGTCTGAGCTAATAGGCCAAAGAGTTTGTAATTAATATTAAGCCTCTGAGTGTACTCTTCCACAGAGGCTCTTCCCACGTGTTGTCACAAAAGGATTCCCAGGTGTGTTAGTGTTCTCTGGAGCCAGAATCAACAGCACAGACATGGATTACATACAGGAAGAAAGTTACTAGAATTGCCTTACTGTTGTGCAGACTGAGAAGTCTTCTGACAAGTCATCTGCACACTGGAGATCCGGGGCCATTGGAGCTTGGCTCAGGCTGACTCTGAACACTTCAGCATCTGGAAACCCATGGGGTACCTCTTAGCCTAAGGCAAAAGGCCTAGCAACCTGGGATGGGATGAGGGGCACTGGTGTAAGTCCTAGGGTTAAAAGGCTAGGGAGCCCTGGACTTGTGAAGTCCAAGGGCAGAAGAAGGGAGTACATCCCTCATCCCAGAGACAGATGGAAACACAAGCATTTTTGCTTTGTTGTCACCAGTCCCTGGCTGGTTGGATGGTTCCTGCCCACAATAAGATCTTTCCCACTGAATCCATTCAAACTCATTGCCAATTTCCTCTGTGAACACCTTCACACTCAAAAACAGTGTTTAGCAGATTTCTAGATATTCCTTAAGCCAGTAGAACTGTAGTGTATTAACACAATGGAAGGAAGAGATACTTCTTGTACTAAACCTTAAGGTAGTCCTGGCTGTCCTAGAACTCACTCTGTAGACCAGAATAGCCTTGAACTCATAGACATTCTACTGCCTCTGATTGCCAAGTGCTGGGATTAAAGGCGTATGTCACCATGCCAGGCAATGTCATCATCCTTGAACCTTCTTTTCCTGACCCTCTGAGTAACTGGGCACAGGACTCCAGTCTGCAGGGCATGGCAGGAACTGAGTAACATCCTCTCCCCATCACTGCTGATCTCCACCAGGCTGATCTCACAGCCTTCCCTGCTTCCTTCCGGCTCCACCTAATATCAAGTCAATTTCTCCAGTAGGAGACACCTCTGGAGTCCTGAGGTGCCCAGAGCTACCCCTCCAGTTCCTTCCGGTGGCAGCTGTACAGCAATGCGAACAAGGGTCAGCATTATCTCAGCTGTGACACCCATGGAACTGGTTCAGCTTTGTTCCAGCCGCTCAGAATCTCCAGCTACCCCAGCAGAACAATGTCAGGGCAGGTGGACAGCCTGAAAACACAAGGAAGGTACGGGGCTGGCTGCTCCAGGTTGCTCCTCCTGCTTTCCTCTACAGCTTATTAAGGACAGGGAGAAAGAAGCCAGAGAGCCAGGCTCCCGGCTGCAGAGCAGAGTAGCTTGTCCTACTGGCCTCTTCTTCGGGGAGCAGCTACTTCGCTCTATAGCCCAGGTTGTCTGGAACTCATCATGTAACCTAGACTGACCTTGAACTAATAACAACCATGGTGCCTCAGACTTCTGAGTGTTGGACTTACAGGCACAATCCTTGCCTAGTTTAGCCCCACCTCTTAAGGGGTCTGCCACCTTCCCAGGGACTCAAACCTTTAGCACATGAGCCATCGGTGGGTATTCTACATAGGCATGTGAACTGGAAACACTGTTGCGGTCTTTCTGACTGCTTTTGGATCTCTGTGGGAAGCGAAAGGACACTTTAACCTAATAACCACCGGGTCCATCTTGTGAGCATTTCCTTTATGGTTAGACCAACAGCGTTGAACAGACATCATATCACTTAAGCTTTCTGAGGAACTTTGGATGCGACTATCTTTTCTTTCCGTTTATACTTAAGTAATGTGATGCTCAGAGGTGTGAAGCAGCTTGCCTAAGCTGGGAAGTGAGAGAGCAAGGAGACCCCTGAATCCATATTTTTCTCCATTTAGTGTGGTGCATCCCTCCCTAGCACCATTTCTAGTGATGTAGCCTGTGTCTACACAGTATGCTGGCACTTTCTCACCTTGGCATGTACAGACCCTCATCTTGGGTACCCAGTGTCCTTTTTGGGGAGTGTCTGGTCACAGTAACTAGGTAAAAGCCTGCTTCTATCCTCCTTCCTTTGCCACTGGTCCCAGTATGGTTTATTCTTACCACACACAACTGCCGCAAAGTATCTCTTCATCCTCCAGTTGGACTTCAGCATCTGCCTTAGTAAACGGTCAAGCTGACTGGAGGCTGATTGATATAGGGACGTTCAGAACCGCCCTAGCACCCTGAATCTGCCTGTCAGAGTCCATTCTGCATCTATGGTGTGTTCAGCCTCTGGGTAAAGCTGACCAGATAATGCCCCGTTACAGGTTTGAATGTGGAATGTCCTCTTTGTGTTCATGTGTTTGAACACTTGAATCCCAACTGCTGGTCCTGTTTTGGAATGTCATGCCACCTTAGGGAGGGAGAGCATAGTAGACACAATGAATCCTGTGAGAGGCTAGCCTTAAAGTATAGAGCCCCACCCCTACTTTCTTACCCGCCTGTTCCACGAGCTGTGAGGAAGTACGGAGTCTCAGCCATGAGCTCCTACTGCCACTGCTGGGGTGATGCCTGCGGGGTCACAGCCATGCCTTCCCCACCATGGTGGCTGTACCCTCACAATCAGTCAAGATAGTCCTTCCTTGAGCTTTATCTTGTCAGTTGTTTGGTCTCAGCAAGGACAGAAGAAAATTAACATGGATGGTCTGTTGGGGGAGAAAAAACAGTGAGGAAGGAAGCCAGGGGACATAAGGCAGCCTCCCACCCTTAGGCAGATAATCCCAGGGTGTGCGCTCCACACTATCTCAGAGGGACCACGGGCAGTTGAAGCCAGTGTCCCATGGTGGCCACTAGCCCCTACGCCACCTTTATTGTTCCTCCTCTACCTTGTTTCTCACGTGTTGCCTGCCACCGCCTCATTCTCCGGAATCCTCCTCCTCAAGAAATCCTGCACTATTTGTGACCAAATCGCCTGAAATCTGCTCTGGGGGACAATTGTACGAACACACACCGGCAGCTGTGTACTTGTCGGTCTCACAGGCCAAACGAATACCTTTGAATTTATTCTCTCGAGGGCCTTGAGCAAAAGAAAACTAATGTTTTCAAAACAAAATGAGTAGTGGAGTTGGGCCTCATTCCCTGTCTGCTGGCTTAGGGCCAGGGCTGTTAAATCCTGCTGCTATTTCAACTTTCAGATGTGAGATCTGTGGATTTTTTTTTAAAAAATGTCATTTTTGTAATCATTCCCACCACCAAAGGAGCACTTACATGCCATTGTTTTAAAGGTGTTTTGTTTTTTAATACAAAGCAGAGGGCTGGAGGCCTGGTCAGCGGTAGAGTGCTTGTCTACCATATTGGCAGCCCTGGGGTCCATTTCTAGCACACATAGAAGTATTGTTTAAGTGACTTAAAAGGCAGGAGAGCTCACTTTGACCCCATGAAAAGGCCCCAGCGTACGCCTTGCTTTTTATATCCCTATACTTCTGTCAGCCTACATAGGGCTCTCTCAGCGTGCAGTGTCCCGCAGGCTGACTTCTCCCGTCCTTCCACTGGAGAAGGATGTTGACATTCTTGGTTCAGAGACAACTCAGTGGGATTGACAGATGCCACCCATTGCTGCATGTCATCACAAATAGCTACAAGTTGGCTGAATGCTACCCTAGTACATTAAAGTCTGTGGCTTGTTCTGACAGAAAGCTACACAGTGTATACGCAAGGCCAAGCTTGCAGCTTTTATCTTGATGAGTTGGAGAACGGAGGTAATGATTCATCACACGTGGGTCTGTAGGCTTCTCCCAAAGAGCCGCCATCTGTCCAGAACATGAGGGAAGAAGGGCTGTCGGGTTAATTGCCTTGGATCAGTCAAAACATCTGCATCCATTTCCATCAAAGTCCTCAACATTTCAGAGGGTCTGATGGAGGCCAGCTCTGAGCTCAGCTCTCTGGCAGTTCATGGAAGTCTGAACCACGAGCTCTGGCATTCACTAAGCAGACTGATGAAATGGCAGCTAGACAACTTCGGAGTCAGGCATCTCCAGTGAGGATTCCAGTCTCATCCCTGACAAGCCGAGAGATGGCTAGTTGAATCTTCACTGAACTCATCTTACCTTTCAAGGGCCCTGCCTGTGACACAGGAGTACATGAAAATTCTGAAGATGGGTCTCCACTTCCCTCCTCCTTCCCAGACACTACTCAACAGCTAGCAGGGAAAGAGGATCCTTGTACTTTGCAAAGCAAAAACATCTCTAAGACATTCACGCTTCAAAATTTAAAAAGAAGCAAGAATGGAAGCAGACCCACCATAATGTCTCAAACAGTAGGCTATTGGGGTTTCTTTTAATCTTTTGTTATTCAATAAGGCTCAGGAGTCAAATATTAGGGAATAAACCCCATTGATCCACAGAACAGCAAACAAAGATCACATAACGTAATCTTCTCTACCTCTCTGCTCCCAAAGCATCTTTTTAAAATTTGATTTTTATTGAGCTCTACATTTTTCTCTGCTCCCCTCCTTGCCTCTCCCCT
>LOEQ01000002.1:1012511-1027163 GCA_001685075.1 Bramus lutescens
CTCTCTCTCTCTCTCTCTCTCTCTCCATATATATTTATTCTGTAAGCCATTGGCCTGGCTTTATTCTGTAAGCCATTGACCAAAAGCAGCTTCTTTATTAACCAATGGCAATAAAACATATTCATAGCATACAGAGGGGAATCCCATATCACCCACAACATTTCTACATAGATCCTTAATTTTTTACTTTATTTGTATGGCAAAAACATCCATTCTAAAATATTATCTTCTCTCTATATAAGAATTCCTGTAATAGAATACATAGAGGATAAAATAACCAGAGTACAATCAAACTCTGATCCAAATGATCTACATGTGTATGCTGTATTTTTTTTTATACCAAAGTCAGTTCTCTCTCAGCCTCAGCTGATAATTTTCTTGGACTATTTAAGTCTGCTTTACCTTGTAAGGTTTGAAATAAATTACTTAGTTCTTGAGTTGTTAATCCAGTTGTGGGATGTAGTCAGTTAATATTTCCTAGCAAATTTTGAAAATCATTAAGAATTCACAATTGATATCTCCTGATTTGAAATTTTTGTGGTTCAACGTTTTTTTTTTGTAAATCTATATTATATTCTGGTAATTATAGAATCTACTCTTTGTACTTTTTCCCCAACAAGGAAAATACTTTCTTTACTTCAAACATTTCTCTAAGGTATCTGCATCAGAATCAGTTAGTTAGGTGTCATTTTATAATGTTAAATTATAGACAGAGGAAACTGTTTAGGAATTATTTCCAATAGCTGTTGTAAAAAATATTGATGCATGGTGTCACTGTTTAACATCCATTGTGGAAGAATTTTCCACTGATACCTTTTTAACAGTTGGGGAATTATAAGTAGGCACTGTGAAGGCAAATTTTTCTCTACCCTGTTCTTGTAAATGAAGAGTAAAAAAGTAGTCTTTTAAATCATTTACAATAATAGACCATCCTTTAGGTAATAGAGAAGGCAGGAGAATTCCAGGGTGTAGAGAGTCCATTGACTGAGTCACCTTATTTATGGCCCTTAAATCTGTTAACAGTCTCTATTTTCCAGATTTCTTCTTAACGACAAATATAGGAGAATTCTAAGGACTGGTCATTTCTTCAATATGTTAGCATTTAGCTGCTCCTGTACCAGCTGTTCTAGTGCCTGTAATTTTTCTAATGTCAAAGACAATTATTTTACCCACAGAGGTTTGCCAGTTAGCCATTTTAAAAGTAGAACTATTGGCACCTTTGAAAGATCAGATGTTGTGCCCTGCTTAAGTACAGCCTGAACAGCCATGACTGTTCTTGATAAGATCTTTTAATATTTTTCTCAGAAGCATACTTTAGTTGATGGTTTGTTTCTGAGATTGGAGGAATGTTAACCTGTGATTTTACTGCTATAAAAAATCACATCCCCATAAATTTATTGCTATGTTAGCTACATATAGTTTAATTTCCCTATCTGTCCTTCTGACCCTATAAACTCAACCCACCTTGAACTTTGTTTTTATCTGAGATTAATTTCAAATCCCTAGAAGCTGAATCTTGAAGAGGCTAATCTGGATGATAAAATTTTGGTGAAATTTTTTTTAACATCTACTCATGTGTCTAGTAAATCTTCAATCACAATGTCATTTATCTGTATTTTTATCTTTGGTCATTGATTATTTATAGAAGCTTGCTAAAATTTTTATTTCATGGTCTCTCCTGAAAAAAAATTTTTTTTCCTAGTGAAGCTGTTATGTCATTCAGAGCAGTATGGTTTTTAACAGCAGGCATTAAGTCTTTTAATTGTGGAAGGGTTTCCTCAATGCTTATAGGGAATGATAGAAATAAATTTGACATTGGGACCTGTGAGAGGCCCCCTAAGAAATTTACTGATAGCCAAGTGTTCCCTTGTTTGTCCCTTGTTAATCTGTACTCATTAGTCCAGTGCTTGCCTTTGCCACACCTTCTGCGTAGTCCAGAATACTGTGGCCTTCTGTTTGGATTATATCTATATAAACTATTGTTTCCAGGAACTACTTGCCTATAATCCCTTTTTAGATGACCTTGTTGACCGCAATTAAAACATATGACCTTAAAATTTAAAAAAAAACACTTCTTCTACCCAAGTATCATCATAAGTATGATATCCAATATCACCTGTATTTTGGGTCTATTTATCTATGGGTGATGATCTTGTCTTTAAAAGTCTAATCACATTTTTGCATTCTGAATTAGCATTTTTAAAAGCCAAAGATTTCATTAATATTTGCCTAGATATTGTATCTGTTATCATTCTATTTACAACAACTCAAGTCAATCTTTGTAACAAAACTCAGTAAAGGCTTCTTTTGGGCCTTGTATAACTTTTTGTAAATGACTCAGTCCTCTTTCCTGACTCTTCAACTCTGTCCCAAGCTTTCAAAGCTGCTGTATGGCACAGGGACAAGCTGTGATCATCAAATCTAAACTGTATTGGCCAGTCAGTATGCTGGCACTCTATAAGAAGCTAGTCTTGGGAAATTTCCATACCTCTATCTCTACTTCATTGTTTTATGACCCTAGCTTCCTCTCTCCACTTGTTTTCTATTGTAACTGAAGACCAGCTTCCAATTTCCAATCCTGTGGAATAACTCTGTTCTGAGTTACCCACAAGTTTAACAACCTGCCTCACAAAAGGTGAATGCCTATCATATTAAACAAGTGCTTCCTTATTTCTCTTCAAATCTAACATTTCTACAGGATCCCAGTTAACTTCTGCATAGCCTTGGGAGTATCTGTCATCTGCTGGTCATTCTTGTATGGTAACTAGATAAATTAAGGTTGGTTTTCTAATAACCTTAGGCTGCTGCTCTGTAATTTCATAATGCAATGGTGCAGTAGATTCTGCTTTAGTGAATATTTTTCTTAGTTTCAATAGTAGGTCTTTCTAAGGATTGTGTCTTATCTGTCAATTTTTCATATTTGACATCAATATCAAGCCAGTTTTTTTTACCAAACTGATAATAATTTTAATCAACATTATGTCAATCCTAGCTAAGCTGATTATTCCTTAATTCAATTTTTTTATTTTTCAAACCAGTAATTGTGGAACCATATGAGACCAGCCTGAGAGGGGAGCAGCAGGAGTTCCAGGAAGGGAGCCTAAGCATTTGTGCTAGGTTGTGCTTGGAGGGGGCGTCTTAGAAGCAGACTCGCAGGCAGGAGAAGCCCACCTGTCTAGGACTGAGCTGCTTCAAACAGCTGCAGAGCTCTCAGGCAACTGTGACTACATTTTTGGAGACCTAGGGTGCTCAGTTAGGGGGGACAAGCCTGTGACCTGTGGTAGCTGGACGTTGCAGCTTTAAAAGCCACAGTGTGATTTCACCCCACATTGGACACCAGGTATTGGGACTTCTTTTAATATTTTACTATCCAATAAAGTTTGGAAGTCAAATATTAGAGAATAAACCTGATTGATCCAGGGAGTGATGGAGCAAAGATCACTTCAGCCTCTTCTCCTCCTCTCCACTCAAAAAGCTTGTGCATCCTTTAAGCCCCTTCTTATTCTCTGTCTCTTCTGAGTTTGCTAGAAAACTCTGTAGTTCACTCCATGGGTGGTCTCAGAGTGAAAATACAAAAATCTCTCATGACAGAAAGCACTCAACACATAATTGTTGGAATGAATGTCCAATAAATAAATAAGCAAACTAATAAACAGATGAATGGTTTATATAACTTTTGCTGTTGAATCCTATGAAGCCTTTCCGAGACAACAGTATGCAGAAGTCACAAACAGAACGAATAGCTTTACTATTTAAAAAGTACCTTTCTCAGGCTGACGAAATGACTAGTGGGTAAATATGCCTGCCACCAAGCCTGGAGACCTGAGTTCAATCCCCAGGACCCCCATGGTCAGAGGAGAGAACCAGCAGGTTGTCCCTGAGTTTCACATCTGCACCATGGTATAGTCATCTTCCTTTCCTCTTTAGACTTTAGATGACTGTAAATCTTCCTGGGGGTCTGGGGATGTAGCTCAGTGATTGAGTACTTATCTAGTATTTGTGAGACCCTGGGGAGGGGGGGTACCCACCATCCAATATTGTACTGACAGAAGTTGATGAAGGAAAAACTTTGAACTTAACGTTTCGAAACGTAGAAACAAAACAAAACAAAAATGCAATGTGAAAGGAGTCCGGGTATAGGCGAGTATAGTTGGAGAATTACTCTATTTTGAGACATTAGAGGCTGTAAAAAAAAAAACAGGGAAGGAGTTGATGAGTTCATGAAAGCTTATCTCAGAGTTCAGTTGCCTCAGACTCCCCAGGGATTACACTGCTGGGTCCTAAAGGACTCCATGTGGACTCAGGTTGTGGAGAGCACAGATACAGCCTAGCTTCTGTGGCTTTATGTTTCTTCAGGGAATAACTGTAAGCATCCACCATACACTGGGCCATTTCCTCCAGAGAAGAAACCCTTACCAAGTTCCCATTCTGTTCTGGATATTGCTCTAGGAACCAAGGACATATCAGTAAATAAGACAGCAACCCAGCTGTCAAGAACCCCCCAGAATACACATAGAAACATATAAGTGAAGAGATAAATTGCAGTTTATTGAGTTAAGCTTCATAACAGAAGTATGACTAAAGTCCTTTATGACCTAAAAATTTCTAGTCTCTAAAGGTCTATCTATGTATTAGAGGCAAGAAAATCTGGTAAATAAATATATGTATAAAAAGTACCTGGTAGAAGGTACTGTTGAGCTAAGGGGTTCAAAGCTATATGTCATTTGAACTATTATAAGTGATGGCTCAACAGTCAAGAGTGCTTGCTGCTCTTTCAGAGGACCACTTCATCCCCAGCATCCCTGTCAGGTGGCTTTAAAGTACCTGTGTCCCTAACTCCAGGGAATCTGACGCCCTCTTTTGACCTCCTTGTGTATCTGCGTGCATGTGCACATAGATACACATAGGCAAACACACATGCACATAAATAAAAATAAGGGGCTTCTGACCTCTATAGGCATTGGGCGCACATGCAGTGCATGCATATAAATAGAGGCAAAATACTCAGACACACACACACACACACACACACAACACACACATCTTAAAAACATCTTTAAAGAAATCACTCCTCCCCCTCTTCAGCTGAACTTTGGGAACTCGGCCCAATACTGGATGAAGGTTCTATAATGGCAATTGAGGTAATCAGCAATCTGATTACAGGAAAGACCAGTCAGGCACCCTCTCCATTATTGCTTAGAGTCCTAGCTGGGGTCATCCTTGTGGATTCCTGGGAATTTCCCTAGTGCCAGGTTTCTTGCTGGCCCCATAATGGCTCCCTCAATCAAGATATCTTTTTCCTTGTTCTCCACCTTTGTCCTTCCCCCAACGGGACCATCCCATTCCTTCACAATCTCCTTCCTCCTCCCCTTTCTCCCCTCCCCCCTCCTCCTCTCCCACATTCCCAATTTGCTCAGTAGATTTTTGTCTATTTCCCCTTCCCAAGGGAATCTATGCATGTCCCTTGTAACCTAGCTTCTCTAGAGTTGTGGAATATAGGCTGTCCCAAGCTAGTGGGAACCCACAGAAACAGTTGGGAGGAAATCAAATTGGTAAAAGTTGTATTTCTAATTTTTCAGCCCCTCTTTACCTCCTGTGTTTGAAAACTCCCCATGTCCTCAGAAAATATAGATGGGCAAGTGGGTGGAAAGGTGGGTAGACATGCAGAAGGATGGTTGGCTGAGTTTAAAAATAAGCAAAAGAATGAATTACATATTTGTACAACAAGACAAACTTTTTCAGTAAACATTTTTGAGGAATAGAAATGTTTGAAGACTCACTAGAATTTAACTTATGAGGCAGCCATTTCTGGTTTCTCTTTGTAGAAAAGTCCTCAATGCTCTTTTGAGAAAAAGAAAAGCATAGCTTAAGTTTATATTTAAGTTTCTGGAATTCTTGCTGTGAACTTTTAAAATCTGCATGTCCAGAAAACTTGAAGTACAAAGCTCTATGGAATTCTAAGCTGCAGGTCAAAGGTCATATTGACTACATACTGATTTTCGCAGCATACACTGATAAAGGCCGTCTTGCTGGTGTGCTCCCTTTTTATCTTTATGCTGGAATGAAAGTATTTCATCCTACACATTGCTAAGGAGAGCTAGCTGTCTCTGGAGAGTCTCAATATCCTTGATAGGGCCTGGCATTCTTGGTACCAGTGTTATGATTTGGTGATTGGAAAGCAGAGATCCTGGAAGAATCTTAGACCAGGAATCTGAGCATCATTTGATATGCTTTCCTTATGAAGTTTAATCTTGGGTCAATCAATATTCAGGAGAAATAGTTCTATAGCTTTTTCCTGTCGCTGCCCTTCCCTGTACTCATTCCTAACCCCCATCTCCCATCCTCCTCCTAATCACAAGCTGTACTAACAGAGCCCGGTGTTGTACTCCACAGTGCACAAGATCAACTTCAAGTACAGATGTTTGAGCTGGAAATATAGCTTGGTTTGTAGAGTGCTTGCCTAGTATTTGCAAAACTCTGGGTTTGACCCCTTTGCTGCATAAGCTGGGCATGGTGGCACATTCCTGTAATCTCCAAACTTTGGAGGGAGAGGCAGGACAATCAGGAGTTCAATATCAATGTCACCCTAAGCCCACATAAGGAGCTCAAGGCCAGCTTGTCTAGGCTACATTAGACCCCAGTCTCACATATATATGTTTCACTTTACATATATATAGATAGATATTTGTGTACACATAACACACATATATATATACTTAGAAGACTGTGTGTGTTTATATATCTTCATACTAACAACCTATCAAGTACTCTAAAGCCACATGTGCCTAACAACAATCATGACAGACATCACAGAGAACAACATCATTATAGAAGGGTCTGTTGAACTGCATTGTCCTAAGTAAAAGGCGAAGCAAGAGATGAGGAATTGAGAAAATGCTGATAACATGTAGACCATCCAGACAGAGAGAAGGAACATTCTAGCAGGAAGTTGTCACAGAACACACAACTGAGCAACAAAGGATGAGTTTGGGGAGCAGAACTAGAGTTTAATTTTGGCTTTCCCACTCTTGGAGCTTGTGGCCCGAGGATGCATATGAACTATAAACACCTCCATCTTTTCATCAGGAGAACAGTGGGAAGAGAAGTTCCTGTGCCACAGCATTGATGTCAGGATGAACCAGACGATTGGTGGAAAGTACTCAGTAACCTCCCTGGCACACAAACCAAGGTCGGAATAGCAAGGGGGGATGGAAAGGGATGAAGCTATGGAAAAAGAAAGGGAAGAACCTAGATATGAGACCACTAGCCTGGGAAGAAGGCATGTCAGAGGGCAGAGTTGAGCAGCGAGCACTATCATGAAAGCTAGAAGGCAAGCAGGGGACAGAGGACCAGAGTCCAGACACCTGAGTAGGGGAAGTCTCTGGCCTCAGGATAAGAGAAGCCGTGCCAATGGGTAAGTAATATGTCATCCACCTGTGGTCCCAGGAATTAACTGTGCATTAATTAGAGTTTAGGCACCCTCATGTATTTGTCATTGGTTATGTTCAAGAGACCAAGAGAGGTTGTGGTGGTTTGAAAGAAAATGGCCCCCAAAGCGAGCAGCACTCTTATGAGGTGTGGCCTTGTTGGAGGAATTGTATCACTGTGGGGGTGGGCTTTAGATGTCTTTTGCTCAAGCTTCCCTCATGTGACAGCCAGTCAACTTCCTGTCACCTGCAAGATGTAGCACTCTCTGCTCTGGTACCACATCTGCCTGTGTACTGCCATGCTCCCGGCCATGATGATAGTGGCTTGAACCTCTGAAACTGTAAGTGAGTTATCCCAGTTAAACATTTTCTTTACAAGAGTTGCTATGATCATGGTGTCTCTTCACAGCAATAGAAAACCCTAAATAAGACAGGTATATAACAGATGTGGCTTATCATCTGATATAAACAGACAGAGCTAGGGCTGGGGCTAGGGCCTTCGGATCAAGGTCAAGATGATACAGGACATTAATGTAAGGGAAAAGTAATGACTTGTATATGTTTAACACAGCATATGCACCCACACAACAGCTCTTCAGCAGCACCAATGGTCACCCACAGTTTGTGGGTGAAGAAATTGTCCTCATCAGGCAAAGGAACTTGCCAGTGGTATATGATAGAAATAAGATTATACCTCCTGAAAATCTTGGTCTCATGAGACCTTCTACCCTTCCATTCCTTGAAATTCTTGAAACTCCAGCTGGCAGGTGAATGTGCCCAGGCTATCTGGCCAGATGGAGAAAGACACAAGGGCCTTTTACTTCCATTGCTTTGACCAATGGTCAGCAGCCTGCCAGAGAAATAAAGGAAGTGATTTCAGACTTGGCAGTCCCATCTTACCCAAGAGCGATGCTGGATGTGCAGTTATCCCAGTCTAATCAGGGGAGCCTGCTCCAGGTCAGAGCTCCAGCTCATCCACAGATACATGGAAACAATGGAGGGATGCTTTTCTTTGAATCAGAAGTTTCCATTTGCATGTTTCACAGCGAAAACTAACTGACTCATGAGCAGCACAAACATTGCTTCTCAAGAGTCTTACGGTCTAATGAAGAGGATCAACTTCCATCACAAAAGCCCAAATATGTACTAAGGGAAAGGAACTGAGAATTAGCTGAGTGTGAAGATGTATCACCCACCCCCACACCCCCCAGGGATCTGTGTCTCCTTCTATACACATCATGGGACCTCTCCTCCCACCTATATGGGGTTTAGTTTTGTGGACAATAGTGTATGACTGAAGGGATGTGCTCTTTCTGAGATTAGATTACAAAAGACTGGCATTGCTGTCGCTTGTCATTGTCGGCAGCAGCAGCAGCATCCATTCATTCTGGGAGAAGCCAGATCTACAGCTAAGGATGCTCAGGAAGATCATCTAGAGCCTTTGAGCAAGGAACTGAGGTCTCCACCATCAAGCCGAGTCAATTCCCTGAAGTCTACCATCACCCGTGTGAGGGAGCTTGGAGAGAGATCCTCTTGCTTCAAATGCCTGAAGCCTGAACGGCAGCATGACTGTATCCTCTTATGAGACCTTAAATTGAAACCACCCAGTTAAGCTGTTCCCGGATTCTTAACCCAAAGGAACTGTGAGAGAACAGAATTTTGTCTTAAGTGGTTCTGTTTGGTGATAATTTACTACGTAGGAACAGATAACTAACAAAAGGCAGTGTATAGATAAACAGACAGAGAGTGTGGAAAGGGGTGGAATATTCTACACAGAAGGAATAGCTAGAGCAAAGATAATCAGAAGGAGGGGGTAGTAGCATGAGAGAACCATGTGCCTGGAGTCCAGAGGACAAACAGTACCACATGAGGTTGAAAGGTCAATGAGGACCAGGCCTGATGGGTGTGACCTAGTACCTGTTACTAAGAAGTTTGTGTTCAGGAACAAGAACTACAGATAATTAAGGGTTCAGCACTGAAAGTAGAAGCAGAGGATGCTCAGTGTCAGTCCAGTGAGAAGAGGAGAATCTAAGGATGCTCGGCATCTGTCCAGTGAGAAGAGGAGAATCTAAGGATGCTCAATGTCATCTCAGTCCAGGGAGAAGAGGAGAATCTAAGGATGCTTGGCATCTGTCCAGTGAGAAGAGGAAAGAGGAGGGCAGAGTTCAGTTCTAGACAAAATCATTCCCTTTTGGCCTTAATCCTAAATTGTAATAGGATAGGGAAATCTTGTAGAAGCCAGCTTGGCTGTTCTCACTGAGGACTGTTCTCCCCTTGGGCACACATCCGGGTGTCTGGGAGTAGCAATGGGTGGAATCAAAGGAGAGAAAGAGTAAGGAAAGCATGAGTAAGAGAAAAAGGTTGAGAGCTGGGGGCTCCTTCAGGAAAGAGGAGCCCCCAGAGGAATAACATAACGGCTGAAAGAAAGAATGATACCAGGGGAGGCAGGGGAATGAACCAGGAGCAGGTGTGCCCAGAAGCCTAGAGAGATTGCGAAGGGGTCACCTGAAGAACACTGGAGACAGAGAAACAAGGATTTTGGGGACACTAAAGATCTGAAAACCTGAGAATAAGAATCATAAACAACATGTGTGTCTTAGTTGGGGTTTCTATTGCTACAATGAAACACCATGACCAAAAAACAAGTTGGGGAGGAAAGGGTTTATTTGGCTTCCACTTCAGCATTGCTGTTCATCACCGAAGGAAGTCAGGACAGGAACTCAAACAGGGAAGGAATCTGGAGGCAGAAGCTGATGCAGAGGCCATGGAGGGGAGCTGTTTACTGGCTTGCTTCCCACAGCTTGTTCACTCCGCTTTTTTGTGAATCCAGGACCACCAGCCCAAGGATAGCATCCCCATTGATGACTAAATGAGAAAATGCCTTACAGCTGGTTCTCATGGAGGCATTTCCACAACTAAATATTCTTCCTCTGATGACTTTAGCTTGTGTCAAGTTGACACGCAAACCAGCCAGTACCATGTGTTAAGAGTTCAAGGGCACCCAGGCCAGGGAGACAGCCCCCAGCTGCAGTAGAAACACCTTGGGAACCTGCCGAGCCTGCCAGAGAAGCAAGTAGGCCAGTGAAGTAGATCAGTGCCTTGCTCAGCCATCATCAGAGAAGCTTCCTCCTGTAGCAGATGAATACAAACACAGAGATCCACAGACAATGTGCAGTGGCAGACCTTAGGACACTCAGCCCTAAAGGGGATGTCTCCATTAAATCCCTAATCATAGGGCTCAGGGAACCCCTGTGGAAGAGGAGGCAGGAAGAGTGTAAGAGCCGGAAGGGATGGGCGGGGAGCACCAAGGAAACAAGGTCCTCTAGACAGCAGGGCCGACGCACATATGGACTCACAGAGACTGAGCAGCATGCCCAGGACTGCACGGGTCTGCGCCAGATGAGTCCTAGAGCTGAAAGGAGAAGTGAACGCACGCTGCATCCCTCTCCCAGAAGCTAGCTCCAGTTGACAGCTCTTGCAAATGAAAGTTGTTCTCCAAGGGAGTCTCACTGGGGAAACTACTCTTAAGGGTAGTCCACAAGTCCAGCAATAGATGGCCAACAGAAAGCAAACGCGACATCCTCTTTGGAAGTTCTTTATCCCATATTGTCGCCTCAGGGTTGTTTTTTAATTTTAATTTTACATTTATCTATCTATCTTACAGGTTTTCATATACATTATGGCTTTTGGTTTTGTATTTTTATGGGATTCCTGAGTATGAGAACAAGAGTCTCTGCATCTGGATCTGTTGCTTTTGCCTTTCCTTGGGATCTTTTCCTTCTGTTTGTTTTGTCCTATTTTAATTAATTTGGTTTTGTTTTGATCATATTGTATTAGTCAGGGTCCTCTAGAGGAATGGAACTTATAGAATGCATATACATGAGATTTATTACAATGGCTTAGAAGCTGTAATCCTGTTAGTCCAACAATGGCTGTCTACCAATGGAAGGTCCAAGAATCTAATAGTTGTTCAGTCCATAAAGCTGGATGTCTTAGTCTTCAGTAGACAACAGAATTCCAAGAGTATGTTCTAGTGCCAGTGAAGGAGTGGTCTTGCCAGAGAGGCCCAGAGCATTCAGGCAAAAGGAACAGGTTTCTTTTTCCCATGTCCTTTATGTAGGCTGCTACCAGAGGTGTGACCCAGATTAAAGGTGGATTTCCCACTTCAAAAGACTTGGATTAAAAGAGGGTCTTACCACTTCAAATGATTTAATCAAAAAAGAAACAAACAAAAAAAAACTTGACAGATCAATTCAGTCACTGGGTTTTAGGTAGTTCCAGATGTAGTCAAGTTAACAATCAAGACAGCCATCACACTCACTGTAATCTTATTTTATTATTATCCCTTAAATGTCTGTTTGTTTTCTAAAGAGAGGCAGGAAGGGGGTGGATCTGGATGGGAGGGGAGGTGGGAAGGAACTGAGAGGAGTAAAGGGAGGGAAAACCATAATCAAAATATATTATGTGAAAAAAGCCACCCTATTTTCAACAAAAGAAAAAAAGTTCACAGGATGCATTAGTCAATGCTGTATTTTGGATAAGTATCCCTTGGGGTTCTATGTGTTGAGAGTTTAGTCCTATGTCAAGGTATGTTGTATGAAATTCTCAAAGAATTAATGAAAGTATTATAATTTTTATAAAAAGTTGGGTCCCCAGCCAAACACTACTGGAGAGGGTGGCACAGCAGTCAGGACCCTCTGGGAGTTCTTCAGCTCATGGGGATGCGTTGTTAGGTGAAGCGTGACACTCTGGGGCTCTAGCGTTTCCTTCTCTTTCCTTTTGTTTACTGTCCACAGGGAGAGTGACCCTGTTCAGCCTTCTATTTTTATTATAGTGTGCTGCCGCAAGGCTAAAACAATAATGCCAACCAACCCATGGGCCAACATCTTTGATGCCAATATCCAGAATTTATCTCATCCCAGGCGTTTGTTGTAGAGGTAGAGAACTGTTACAGTCATTTTGTTGGAAAACAGAAAGGTTGAAAACAAGAAATAAGTGGGGTAAGAGTAGTATTGAGTTCAGAATTGGCCAGCAGTCACAGCTCATGGGATTGTATGGACTTGGTGTGACAGGTCTAGAGCTCCCAAGCCATCACTGAGGCTGCTCTGAGCTTGCAGCATTAGTGAATTCTCAATCATGGATGGTGAGCCCTGTGGAGGAACAGGGAGATTGGTGGGTAGGATGCTGGGGATGTGTTGGACTTGGAAGAATGCTCAGCAGGGTCTCTGAAGCTCTGCAGTGAGTTTTCCAAGTACTATGGGCTAAGACAAAGCTTGCCCTGCCAGCATTCCAGACGAGAAACTACTGTCTCGAGAGTTCCCTTCTCAGGGGCATCCTTCAAGGGGAGAAACAAAGAGAGGTGGTAGTGAGGCAGCGGTAGGAAGGCTTCTCCAGCTCTAGCTGTGCCGGTACAACTCTGCTTGCCGGACTTTCCAGGTCCAGGGCCTCCAGCAGGTGCAAAGAGAGAAGGAAAGGGCCACTTGTTCAGGGAAAGAGCCTGCTCTGAGTCCATCTTTCTCGACCTTTCTCAGTTCCTATCTTCCCATCTCCCTATCCCAGTAGGGAATGCATGCTTATTTCTTCCTGAATCCGGAGACCCTTAGACTTCTATTAGTTAAGTTACTCTAATTTCCATTTTCTGTTTAAAAGTATCTAAAGCTAAGAGTGTGCCCCTCCCCCAAAAAACATATGCAAAGCAAAGGGAGCACAGCATCAAGTAGATTCACTCATTTTGGGGGCTTAATTATAGGAAGATAGTTAATATATAACTCCTTTTCTTAAAACTGCAATGCTTATTAAAAGTAGATGTATGAGTTAATTACACAACGAACCATCAAGGAAAAAGATCCTACTATGTCTTAGAAGTGAAGTCCTAATCACAACAGAGTAGAATCAAGCTGATTTATTTGGTAGTAGATTTTCTCTCATCTACGATCCCATAAATATTACACAATAGGATTTGCATGAGACAACTTTCCCTTTTCTCTAGCACAGAGAATAACCCTTTCTTCCTTCTTTCTTTCCTGAAAAGGAACGGAGAGGAGGGCTGACTATTGAACCATTCGTCCTAACTTGATGCCACTAGTTCAAGACATCCACACACGGGATGTTTTCTTCCATTTTCTGTGCTGTCTCTGACTCTAAGACTAAGCAATTTACAAAGAATAAAGGCTCATCTGTCTCAGAGCTCTGTAGGAGGGAGGTATAAGAGCCTGATGCCACAATTTCTTGCTGTGTCCTGATAGGGCAGGAGGCATCACGTGATGAGACAGCAAGTGTGCCAGCACAGTCTTGCTTCTTCTTAAGAAGCCACTGATGCCATCATAGAAGCCCTGTCCCTCATGAATGTATCTACTACTAATTACTCACATAGATCCCTTATTCAAATGAATGTGAGGTTTAACTTCCCAACCCAGTGTTTGGGTGGACACAGTCAAATCATAGCATGGTGAGCTACTCTGAGAGAGATGGCTCCATGTGTGGGAAGCCCCTGACAAACACCTGTATAGACCACAATCCCACGCCACTGAAGCTTGAGAGAGCAACTTTAAGGAAGGGTTTAGAACTTAGCATTTGCTCAAAACCACTTCCTGGCAGGCAGACTCCTTGGTACTACTTCCCTGCTGGGTATGCTTTGAACAGACCACAGACTGGGAAGGACGGAGGAAAAGAAAGGCAATGTGACAGAAAGCAGAGTGGTCTCTTGAATGCTGGAGGTCACATGGAGGGAACATATGCCCTACTTCACAGTCCTGGGATTACCGCTAGTGCATGCGTGTTACCAAGCATTCTGTTTTGGCATCTGTACACCCCCTTGTTCTTTTCTCTGTGGCATGAACCATGCATTCATGAAGAGCAGCAACTCTCTCATCACAGCCCCCCCCTCAAACAAAGACTATCAGTGTTTTTAAAGAGAAATACCTTCTTAATAGATGCAATCCATTCTCCTACTAGAAAGTGCATGATCTTTGCTTTTGCAAGCCTGGCTGGAGCTTTAGAAGCAGATCCTGATAGACATCAACAGAAATGTCTGGATGTTGTCATCACTGTCACCTCTCGTGGAGAAATAGAACAGCCACCTACCTCCTGCCTGAGCCTTGGGCTGTCCCCTGTAGAGCAAAGGCTGCCCCAAACACCATGATTCTTTGGGAGGAAAGAAGCAGCTCTGGTCAATTTGTGTGTTTTAGAGAATGTTATGGTGATCTTTTATATATATATATATATA
>LOEQ01000002.1:1027201-1042209 GCA_001685075.1 Bramus lutescens
GGGCAGAGCCCTGACGTTTGAGAAGATTGAAGGGGAAATGAAACTAGTTTCTGTCAGTCCAACATTTCCTGAAACCGCCCAGCATCAGAATTTGCTAGTAACATTTCATTTTCTTCCAAAGTTCCTCACATCTACGGGGTGTGATGGGATGCCAGGGAAAGAATTTATGAGTTAACCATGCAGAGAAGGAAAAGATCATTACATCTTTCAAAGGACCCACCATGGCTTGGATTACAGGAAAGGGGGACATAAAACGGCAAGCCTTAGAGGAAGCAAAGCAGGCGAAGTCAAAGGAGAGACGTTGGCAACGCCCTGACGTTTTTTCCGGATTCATCCTAACGCCAGTTCTCTGGTACACACAGGCTCCATCTAACACTGTTCACATCCATCTGAAATCCATAGGCAGGGTCTGTGAAATCTTATTTATCTGCAGGTTGGCTCCAGATGTGCTGTACTAGCTAGCATCCCAGGTGTCCCGTGGTTGCAATTTGGTGCTCTTTCCGGATTTGGGCTACTTGGAACCTGTAATTATTTTGCAGAGTTCAGAAGTGATTTGCGAAGCTCTCGGTTCAGGGGTAGCTCTTGCCTTCCTAATCTTTACTCACGCTCTCCATAAGTGAGCGTCGAGATGGGAGGCTGATCTCCTTCCTTTATTTCTCTAGCCTCCAGGGTTACATTTCCTCCTTAAAGCCTCTGACTCAGTGGCTAGAGGAATGTCACCCCACCCTGCCCTGTCCTGTCTCTACTCTGATGAGCTCTGATGACTGCCCCCTCACTCACCACCTTGCCCGGCCCGTGGTTTTCACATGCTGGGTGGGCTGCTCTGGAGAAGGGACATATGTGGGTCAGCTGTTGTTTAGGTAAGGTTCCAGTCTGACTCTGTAGGTGCAGTTGGCTTTTGATTAATCCCAGAGAGCAGATGGTGGAATGCATTCACCGGAACATTTAATACTATGATTTTTTTTTATGGTAGTGTTTGACTTCTCTATAGCATGCGATGCTGATCATGGCTTAGGCCTCGCAGGATTGTGCACCACAGGGAATAGTGTCGTTATGTTGTTATGACTTTAAAGCCTGATTATTGCATCTGAATTCTACACATCCACTGCCTTTTAGAATAACTTTTTTAATTACTTAAATAATATACACAGACTACAGGGAATTTGGAAAACAGAAACATCCTTTTGGTATAGAATAAAAGTATATACTTTAATGTTTCCATTTCTATAGATTTCTTTATTTAAAGATTTACTGTGACTCTGTGCATGAATGCACACATGTGTGTGCAAGTGCCCCTGAAGGCCAGAGGGGATTCTGAGTCCTTTGGAGCTGTTAGAGGTGTTTGTGAGTCACCTGCTATAGGTGCTGACATTTGAACTCCAGCATTCTTAACTGCTGAGCCCTCTCTCCTGTCCCTGGATTTATTGTCTTTTTTAAATTATATATACTATACAATTTTAAAAATCACTTTCACTTATAGTAATCATGAATATATTTCCATGCTCCTATGAAGATTTTAATGACCAAGTGGAGTTTATATAACCAATTCCCCCTTATCAGAATTTATTTATCAAACACTGATATGTGTACTTTCTATGTTGCAGACACATATAGATACCAATTCATTCAGCCCTCACCATAACCTGCCATATAAGACTTACTACTGTCAGTATTTTGCAAATGAGGACACCGAGTCACAAAGAGTGTAATAGCTTGTCCCCAGTCATACCTAGCATGGAAAGTGGTAGCTCCAGATTCAAGCCCACATCTGTGGCTCCACATCTGTGCCCCGAACATACTCCAAGTCCCTGCGCCCTGTCGAGAAGCGAAGGCTTCCCTTACCTGGGGATTGCTTACTGTACACAAGACTTGCCTGGAAAATAAGACGGCCATGAGTCACTGGCAGTGAACTCATCACATCTTGAGACAACAGGCAATGAAGCAGCTGTGCAGGATGGGTGTCAGGAAGGTGAGTCCAAGGAAGGCCACAGTTTGGGGCCCGAGCTGCTTGACCCCCAGGTTATTCACCCCCCAGGCAGAACCAGAGAGAACCCAGCTTCCCCTGGCAGAGGGTGACTGCCTGACACAGAGGTTTTTCTTTTACATTTTACACAGGAGCTACTGCCTCTGACCCAGCCAGCTGGCAGGACGCCAGGGAGACAGGAAGTGGGCTGACTGGCTGCTCCTTTGCTGAGCCAGCAGGAACTGTAGTGGGGCCTGTGGTGCTGCTCATACAGCCTGTGAGTGACTTCTGGCACAGCGTCTGGAGCTTATGGGAAACCCCCTAGCTAATCTGTGGGGGCCTGGGAGATACATGGATCCTTACTCACCTTGGCCTTGAAACTGGGCTGGGGACATAGCCACCTCCCTTCCTATCCTCTTCTTTTCAGTACTGATGATATGACATCATTGTTGACAGTGATAATGGTTTCCTGACCTCATTAATTCTACCTTAACCACTTTAATCCCCACAACAGTGCCAAGAAATTGAATAGCATTTATTAGCAATTATCCTCACTTTAGTAAATAAAGAAAGGCCACCCCAGAGAGGCTAAATATTCTGACATAAATAGGGAAGGGGGGGCAGATGTAGTGATACACACTTTAATTTGAACATTTGGGAGGCCAATGGAAAAAGATTACAGAAGGTTAAGACCAACTTGGGTCTACATGATGATACCCTGTCTCAGAAAAAAACTAACTAACCAATCAAACAAAAGGACAAGGGGTATCCTGTATGGACAGTATTGTGGAGTTCTAACCTGATGCAAGCCTGTACCCAGAGGCAGGCCACCACAGAAGGCAGCTATGGCCAGAAGGGAAATGATGGTTGACTCCATCTCTCCTAGAAGAGATCTAAAGAACCTTCTGGACTTGGTAAGGGAAAGCTTTATGGGCTGGAGGGTTTAGAAGTTGAATTGTTGAGACAGGGTTTCAGGCAACTCAAACTAGCTTTGGATTTTATGTGCCTAAAGCTGGCTTCAAACTCTTAATCATCTGTCAGCCTTCTAAGTGCTGGTATCCCAGGCTTGTGCCACCAAGCCCAACTAGAAGTTATCTTTTATTTAAACAACTAAGTCAGTTATGTGTAGAGACCGGGAGTAGAGTAGTATACAATAACATTCCACTCTTCCTCCCAGGAGGTCTGTCAATTCCATTACCTCATTTCTTCTTTTACAAGGGAGCCTGGAACACTCAGACTCTGCATGCAAAGTGAGTGTTGTAGGTGAGCTCATCTGAGGAGACGTGATCACCCCCACAGTCATGGTACCTTCCCCGCTAAATACTCAAGAACAAGATATGTATGTTCTGAGCGGCTCAGGAGGCCCCTCCCATGCTGAAACCCACTCCTCAGGTTATCACCTGAGTCAACACTCTCCCTACAGAAGCTGAAACAACCTTGAGCTGAGCCAGAACCAACTCAAGTCAGACTTCTGAGCAGGGAGACACTTGGCATGATTTGATAGACATTTAAAGACTATGAGCCCAGTGCTTTAAATCCAGACAAGGTAAGACTGGATTGAACTGCTCTCCTGCAATGATTGGAAAGTTGGAGTGCATGCATTCAGTTTTGGGATAACCAACTCTTAGGGGTGTGTGCGGGTGCTTCCGTAGAAGACATAAATTGTAGGTAGGTATTGCCTCGGTTAGACAGGTACTCCCTGGCTGGCATGCTTCTCTGTTATCTGTTATTCACACCATGAATAGGTGCTTTCAAACACACAGTTACTCCCTGAGCCACACCTAAGGCTGCACCCCTAGCTGGAGTCCAGTCTGTTTGCTCACTGGCTGTGTAACTTTGGTAGTCTGTCCTCTGGATCCGACTGTTCTCATTTATTTGAGAATAGCACTCACCTGGACGATCCTGCTGTCACATGGTAAGCCTTGCTGTCATCTCTACCCATTACTTTTGACCTCACAGCTGCTGTTGCCCCTCTAACCTCAAGGTCACACCGCGACCACCCCAATGTTTCTGTTCCTCAACTTTGCCAGACTTTTTCTTACACTTCTCTGGGTAGAGTCCGGATGAGTCTGCCTGCCATCACTCCCGCTTGTCTTAGTGAGAGTTCTGTCGCTGTGAAGAGACACCATGACCATGGCAACTCTTATAAAGGGAAGCATTAAACTGGGGCTGGCTCACAGATTCAGAGGTTTAGTCCACTGTCATCCTAGCAGGGAGCATGGTAGCATGAAGGCAGACATGGTGCTGGAGAAGTAGCTGGAAATTCTCCATCTGGACCTACAGGCAGCAGAAAGAGAGGGAGACACTGGGCCTAGTTTGGGCTTTTGAAAGCTCAAAGCCCACCTCCACTGGTACACTCCCACAAGG
The DNA here is from genome assembly GCA_001685075.1 of Bramus lutescens. NCBI lineage: Eukaryota > Metazoa > Chordata > Mammalia > Rodentia > Cricetidae > Bramus > Bramus lutescens. The sequence goes on from LOEQ01000002.1 coordinate 1,031,532, forward strand.
CCACACCTCTTACCCCCTCTCAAGAAGCACCACACCCTGATAACCAGGCGTGTAAATATTTGAATCTAGGAAGACCGTTCTTATCCAAAACACCACACCCCTTCACCTGGACTCTACCCTCTGCCTATCAGCCACTGATTTCTTCTCATTTTCACACTCCTCCTCAAGGACACTCCTCAGATAGGCCACCTAGAGTGAACTGGCCCAGTCTCTTTTAATTCTTTGCCGTTAGGTCTTCGAGGGTTGAAGTATTCTGTGCCCATGCCACGGGCCACTAGCCTCGTGGGACTAGTTAGCACTTGGCATGCAGTTGGGGTGAACTTAAGAGCTACATTCTTGTCTCATTTTAGTAATTTTATTTTAATAACTCAGGCTTAAATTTAAGTGCACTCCCATGGCTGTCATGGCGGACAGCATAGCCACCACTCTGATCATGGCCTGACTTTCTGATTCTCATAACACTTAGCATTCTCTGAACTTGTCATGTGTTGAGTACAATCTGTCCACCTTAGCAGAGGAGGAGCCAACAGAAGTGTGTGTGTACACATGTATCTATGTGTGTGCGTGTGTGTGCATATGTGTGTGTGCACACGTGGTACATGTGTATATGTGTGTGCACATGTGTGTGCACACGTTTGCATGTGTATGTATGTGTGTTTGTGCATGTGTGTGTGTATGTGTGAGGGTCAGGGGGGTCATCGTACCTGGGTTACTCACAGCTGTGATCTCCTGGAGCTGGAATAGTGCCTGAGTCTTTGTCAATAAACAAATGAATGCTCCATAGAAGCACTTAAGAAAATCAAAGTGTACTCCTGCACTATGTTTTCATCTTCCATATGTATAATTAGAAAGCTCACAGAGGAGCTTTGCTTTTTATGATAATAAATCACGTGCACACACACTTTTGCTGATTGTTAAAAGCCAATCATTTCTGAGCATTAGCAATTCTTGGGCGGGTGAGATGTCTTAGCTGGTAGCAGTGCTTGCTGCCAAGACTGACTGACAACTCAAGTTTGGTTCCCTGGGAACCACATGGTGGTTGGCAGAAAGAAAAAAAAAATCAGCTAGAGCAGTGTTTCTCAATCTGTGAGTCGTGACCCCTTTGCGAGGTTGGTCGAACAATTCACAGAGGGTTACATATCAGATATTTTCATTACAATTCAAAACAGTAGCAAAATTATAGTTGCGAAGCGGCAATGAAGATAATTGTATGGTTGTTGGTAAGCACAGCGTGAGGGACGGATTAAAGGGTTGCAGCAATAGGATGGTTGAGAACCCCTGGACGAGAGCAAGTTGCCCTCTGAGCTCCCCTCGTGCTGTGCCATGTGGGCATCTCCTTTTTTCTACATGAATTATCAATTAATTATAAAGGAGACACCTGCAACTTTTCCTGTTCATGAATGCAGTTTTCATTTCTTCCCAATAAGTTTCCACATTTACAGATGTTACATACAACCCACCTCCCGCCAGAATCTTAAAGGACCCTGGGCCTGGCCTGGCTGCAGCTCCGTTTCTTGGTAATTTCTAAGCAGCTCACCTTCTCATTGAGGCAGCACACCTGAGAGACCAGACCACAAAGAGCAGCCACCTTTGCTGGTTTCAGCCCGTTTTATTTGCTGCCTAGAGATTACAGCCATGGGCATGGCCAGGGTCAGGTCCTAAGCCTCTGAAGTGTGTGGGTGGCTGCCTGTCAGACTACCATAATGACGCGAGCATTTCTAGAGGAGTATTGTGGAAATTAAGAAGTCAGGTGGCTCTCTGTCCTGTGGGGGCAGTGAAGGAGAGTATCCTGAATCACAAGGCCGGTGCTCGTAGGAGGGCTGGGACCTGCTAATTCCAAGTTACAGGGTAGGTGCGTGGTTTTTAGAGGGGGCTGAGTTGCGATCTGTCCTCCTGTCTTAATGATATGCACTGGGTTCAGCAGGTCTGCTCTGAGAGGTCAGTGACAGGAGTAACAGACTCAAGTCAGGACATTCATGTAGCAAGTCATCTCTCTGTGCAGAATCTAAACCTGAGCACAGCGACAACAGGAGCAACACCTTGCGGCCAGTTGAGATGCTTGCACTGATCAAATATAGATGTGTCTGAGAACCTGGATCAGGTTCTTGTGCCCAGCTGTCCTGCACCTAAGCTGTTAAGTCGTTGGTACGTCACTGGTGCAGGCTGGTTAAGACTGTTTTTAAGACTCCTTCGTGTGCTTGAATGTCCTGGCAACACTCCCCTTCCTGTGCAACTACCCCACCTTCACCTCTAGACCTAGGCTTTTCCCCATAACATCAAACCAGAAAGGCTGAAGTAGTGGCAGGGTGTGGCAGAGGCATGGGGGCGGGGGCTTGGCTTTAGGAATTGCCAAGAGTGTGATGGTATGTTAGCTCCCCTAGGTGTGTTATACCTGCAGTCCAAGAGCAACATGCAGCTAAAGATAGCTAAGAATATGGGCCAATACAAAATCTAATATAAAACATGAACTCCTTTTATAACTCGGTTATGGTGTTTTGAGCCTAAACCTTGTAGGCAATGCTATGCTGTGAGTGGATATCCTTGCTGGGATTTCTTCCTTTGGGTGCCAGTGGCATGGTCCCTTCCTAGTTGATAAAGGGCCAGACCATTGTGCCCACCGATTCTGTCTGTAGGACTCACACATGGCACATTCATCAACTGCCGGCACCCAGGCCACTGTCTATAGACTTAGTCCAGGTTCTACCCTCTTCCTCAGGTACTTTAAAAAAAAATAAAGGTGGGGGTTCTCTGGGATGCCTGGCTGCTCAGAGACACAGGAAATGGCTCCTCTGCCCCACTGGAGAGTCACTTAGAGAATGCTGGGCCCCAAGGCAAGCCTGTCTAACAGGGACTCTAGGTGCCATGGCCAAAGACAAAATCATGTTTGTCTATCAGTCCTGGGGCCGGGGCCTGGAAGTGCATGAAGTGGGGACAGAGAAACCCTAAGTGGCCCTGTGACCCAGCACTCTGCCACATTTTCTCACCTGTACCCCCATCCAGTGACTTTGTGCTGTTTCTACATTTTGCAAAGGCTTTCTTATTTGTCTATGTCTTTTTCAGAAACAATCTTGTCTTTGTGAACACATGTCTTGAGGAAGGAATGTCTCGGGGCTTCCCTCGCTGCCCAGTAGACAGACAAGTGTAGGGTATCCTCAGCATTCTAATCTGGTAGAATGAACCCCAATACCAAGCAGCCGCTTAGGCCTCTTCTGCCCTTCCTGAACGGGTTTGGGGGCTGGAGAGGACCCTGGGTCCCCTGAAGGGAAGCTGAGTAGGGGAACTGGGATGGCAGACCCACTAGGCTTCTTCAAAGACAAGTGGACCATCACAGGATGCCTGTGGGTCCCTGTGCTTGCCTGGCATCATTATGTCTTATCTTCAAGGGCTGATTGATGTAAGAACTAAGTCCTCATAGGGTCCTCACCTCGCAGTTGGGAAACTGAGGAGCAGAGAAAACCAAAGAAAGTGGCTAAGATCAGGCTGTTTGAACCAGCAGAAGCAGCCCTCACTGCTCTGATGGAGCTGCCCTGAGGCTGTGCGATCTTAATGATCACGCTGTCACCTTTCACCAGGTACTGTCCTCTGAAGGCTCCCCACCTCCCCGTCCTGCATCAGGAGCAAAGAGACACAGACACCTCTGGGCAAGCCTCTGCTCTTCCGTGTGTACCTGAGAGTAGTCCGTTTCCCTCCTCCCCAGTCAAGGGACTCAGACCCCTCCCCTGATGTAATGTTTCTTCCTGTGGAATTCTGAGAGATGGTTCCCGACTGTGTTCATTTGTTCAGCACAGGAGAGTCCTGTTGGGGGAAAGATTATCAAAATATTTGCCATCCTCACAGGGAGTATTGCCAGTTGTGGCTGGAGCTCTGTTGGATGTGTGCGGCGCCACTGTTCCTCCTGGCTTCTGTCTGCATCTGCCTGCTGAGGAGGCGAGGGATGAAGACTATATTTAACCCATAGGTGGAAGCTATATTTAGCCTCTGAGCCCATTAGGGATGCTCAAGTGCAGCGCATATGTCTGACACTGGCACATCCAGATAAATACGCATTTAGGAATTGTCTACTTTGAAGGGTTAGATGGGATCAAACTCCGAGTGTGTCCATGAGCATATTCCTGGAGTCTCAGGCACTCTGAGACCCCAAGTACAGGAAAGAGCCCCAAGTCTTGACATTTCTATTGGCTTTGACCTTGACCTAAGCTTGTATCCTAGCCTGTGAAATGGGGAGGGGTGGCAGGAGGGATGAGCTTTGAGTGACAGGGAAGCTTCTAGGAGCCAGGTTGTTTAAGTTCCCTTCATAAGAGGTGAAAGACCCATCATGGGCTTTACTTTCCATCTTTGCCTGTGTGTATGTGTACACATGTGCACACTGTGGGTGTGTGTGTGCGCGTGCGCGTGAGCGCGTGGATGCGATGTCTCTAAAGTGGTGCTTGGCGATGATACAACAAGCATTCTGAACATGGCTGTTATTATGACCCTTCCCACTCCTACATTTTACGGACTGAGGTGTAGATCTTGGCAGTCATCCTCATAGGGATGATGCTTTGTTTGAACAATGGGTTGAGAAATTGGCTGGAGGAAAAAAGGTTCTTCCTGGGATTTAAAAATGGAGAGGGAAAGGCAAGGGTCATATGTATATGGGGGAAGGCAAGGGTCATATGTATGTCATCTATTTATGGGCATCTTTTGCCCACCCTTCTTACCCTCCCCTGGTACATGGTTAGTGCTGTAACGTCACCTGTGCGGAAGTCCTCAGGGGCAGGGGCAGAGGCTGCTTCCCTGAGATTGGCCTGAAACGATGAAACGATAGCAGGAAGATTGGCTCCAATTACTCAGACGGAACTCCACAGTTGTTTTCTGATTTTTTAAAAACTATTTTTAGTCCCTTTCTCCCCCAAGAAAATATTTTACATATGACACAGTAAGGGTAAAAAACAAACAAACAGATGACAAACAAACCAGAAACCACGTTAGAGCCAGCCAACCGGGGGTTTCAGATGGCGACTCCCCAAGACTCACAAAGTAGACAAGGGCATTTCATCACAGCAAAATGTAGTATCTTTGTCTGCAGAATGGGGATAGTGAGACTCTCCCAGGGTTGGTGTGGGCTGAAGATCCCCACATAGGGCGCAGAACAGGCCGTCCCTCTGTGCTCGTGCCTGCTTCCCTGACTGCCTTCTGGACCAAGCTGCAAGGCAGGGAGCAAGGATCATTCCTATTGGATGCTGTTCTATTTCAGACAAGGCTGTAATCTTCCTAGAGGTTCCGGGCAGGTTAGAACCCCATGGGCTGCCATCAGCAGTGGACACTGCTGAAGAGAAGCTTTAAATAGGAAAGAAACCAATGGAGAAAACGCAACAGACCCTTCTCACCTGTCTTCAGCCACCAAGTGGCTTGGCTAAGGTCTTGGCTAGGGAATGAACGACAAGGGTGGTCACAGGCAGGCTGAGGATGACTTTTCTCCATACAGGTATCTTCACCCTGTTCAGAAATGGGTTGTGAGATTTGGGACTGCTAGGGCCAGCGTCATGAAGTTGCCTTCTTTTGTTTGATCACAGAGGCCTCAGGGATGGGGGCGGGTACTGGGAGGGCGTGAAGGGGATAATTGGAGGTGGATAAAACAGTCTATTCTGTATCTCAACAGGCTAATATTATGAGGCACATCTGGTAGAGTCCCCAAGGATCCCAAAGCTCTTGCCACCTGCTGCCAGCTACTGGTTTCCTCTGGCATTCTTCTCATTGCTGCCACCAATATTTTCTCCATTAAAGTCATGATCATCCCAAATGGCGCCTTTTACAGACTAGAAACAGGAACCCTCTTTTCCTAGCAACTGCATCTCACCCTAGCTTTCCAGTTGGCTACACAGGTTCGGTTTCGGTCCTGGTCACTGCCTTGGATGGACACTCACATCCAGGCAGCAGCACTCAGCACTGTTTGGCAACTCGCCTTCCCACTCTGTGCTTTATTGCATGCTGCTCTTGCACTGCCTCCCCAGAGTCCCCTGCTCCTGACTTCGCTGATGCCCTTCCTATCTGCAGGGCCAATTGTGTGGGTTGCAAAGTTAGCTCAACATGGTCAGTTTCCAAGCCCACTCTTGAAGTGGATGGTGATCTATTCCAGGAGCTGGTCAAACATATTCTTTCTGACCTCAGTCAACACTCCAGGCCAGGTAAAGGTCCTCTTGGTCTTCTAAAAGAAGATCCCAAAGAGAGTCCTCTGCTGACCGAGGGCAGTGTGCCATTACTGCGGGCAGAGAGTGCATCCTAGGCTCACAGAGGTGCTGCCACCCAGCCTAAGTTGTTCGCCTTCCCTTGGAGCTTTTGAGGTGGCTTGTTACCTGCCCCTCACCCCCAAAACCTCACTCTGACGCCTCAGGATTCCAAACGTAGGTGGCTAAGTAGATTAGCACTCTTTCTCCCACCACACGGTTCCCTCATTGATGACCTGGCTCATGGGGTACAGGGTGGTCTGAAAACATGATATTTGTGTGATTCCATCTCTTCCCCTTTGAAATCCACAGTTCCTGTCAGAGTATCTGGACCACCTGTTTAGACGTGAGCGATTTGAAGCCAAGTTTCTGGTAGCTTTGCCAATAACCAGGAGGGCCACTCCCCCAAGGAGCAAAACTAGAGCTGCCCTGGTTCCTGGGTGGTCCTAATGCTAGGAAAGGCCAAGGAAAGGGAGGTTTGGTGTCAGACACTGTCTCCATAGGAGCAAGGAGGAGGCGGCTCTAGACACCCATAGCAACCAGGACTGGGGGAGGATGTAATAGCAAAAAACCCCCACAGACTCCAGTTCATGCAGAATTTGCCATTAGAAGCTGGCCATGAAAGGTAGACAAAACATCTCTGAGGACCGCAAACCCAGCTATACAGAGCCGGGAAAGGAACTGGGGGGGTGTGACGACAGCTGAGGGGGGAGGATTGGGAGAAATGGTAGTATCCGTAACAGACAGGGAGTTTAAGATCCAGAGATGTTTGACTTTCAACCTGTGGGCAGCAAGAAGCACTTGAAGGGCATTACATAGCAGAGAGCTGGAAATTGGGCTTGCATTTTAGGAACATTTCTTAGGTGACTAAATGAAAGAGAGATTGAAAAAGGACAGTGCAGGCAAGAAAGAGACTAGCTGGGAAGCCGTGGACGGCGAGGTGAGAGAAGATGGACAGTTGGCCTAGAAGAGAAATAGGAACAAGGGAAGAGGCCCTGATTTTGAGGACTAATGAGGTTAAACTCCCAAACCTTAGATGAACAGTGTGTGTGTGTCTGTGTGTGTTTGTGTGCATGTGTGTGTGAGCGTGCGCGCATGTGTGTGGGGGCAGTGGAGGCATGTGCTGAGTGTGTGTGTGGTATGTGTATATGTGTGTGTTCTTGTACGCAGAGATGGAGAGAAAGCAGGATCTAGGACCGTTCCTAAGGTTCCAGCTTGGAACCAGCTTGATGGAGATTCCACAGGGAAATACAACTAGTTTTGGGTGAGTTGGGCTTAAGAAGTGCTAATTTTGAAGTGTCCAGGACATAGTCAACATTTCAAAAACCGTTTGAACATTAAAACCTAAAGCTCAGATTTTCATTAACATTGCAGATGTATGCAGTGACCAGAGACAGTGGGCAGAGCTCAGGACCAGACATGTTCATTTGCAAAATGGTCACGGAAAGAAGACCCACAAGGAAAAACCAGACTGGAAACTCCTGAGCATCCTGAGGAAACAATGTCTCAGAGGTCACAAGATCAGGAAGATTCACAGGGAGGAAGTGAGTAGCAGTGTTTGTGAAGCTGCGAGCCCAGGTGGCATGGGTCTGCACTGCACAAATCAACTCACCAAGAGAAATTCTGCAGAACCCAGAGCTCCAGGCAGACAGGGGCACAGCAAGGCACATAGGGTGTGGGGAGCCTGGGCAGCATGCCTGACTGAGGAGAAAAAGCCATAGACACAGAGAAGAGAGAGAGTTTGATAGGGTGAGGTAGGGCATAATTTGGACGCATTAATGTGTGTCAGGAGTAAGGCCTGGTCCTTTGGGGCGTGGAGGGGGGGAACTTGTGGTGAGGATAACTGAGCTCTTGCGTCTCTTGTAGGTAAAAAGAGGATGAAGAGTTGAAGGCTTGCTGGACTCAACTTCTAGATGAAGTAGAGTTCAGTCTAGGCTGGAGATCATTGTTCGTAGTAGACTAAGCCTGTAGAATTATAAAGCATCTCCGAAGATTTTAAAGTTCAGGAGAAGATCAAGGATATTGAGGCCATTGGAGAAATATAGCAGAAGGCTATAGATGGACTCAGACCGTGAGAGATTAGTTCATGTGATCAACCCTGAGTTCCAAATGGCTGGAAAAGGAATAAGGAAGCACAGGAAGGGACTGATAGACTAGGAAGATGCCCATGCGTGAAGGGACAACATGTAAAGGGGAATGCGGTTGTCATGTAGGCAGAAGGAGGCCATTGGAATGTCATATTGGAGCCAGGTGGTAGCAAGGTCCCTGTGGGGCCTGGTGAAGGAGACCAGGTGTAGGTCACTGGAGTTGGGAGTGAGTTCATTATAAGTCTGGAGCTTTGGGGACATTGTTACAGGCAGGGAGGAGATGCCTTTGAAGACTATAGCCTTGTTACTGGGTAACAACAGGAGATCCATCCAGTGGTCCCCAGAGACGGGATCTCGTCAAGCGCAGGCTCTCCAGTCGGATCTCTCAGTTTAGGTCTCTAGGAGAGGACCCTGGGAATCTGCATGCTTACGTTCTTCCTCATTAGCTTTCATGTTCAGGCAAGTTTGAGAACATTGCTCTAAGGAAGAGGAAAGCCTCTAAGGAAGGAAAATTGGGCCGCACAGAAGGACAGATGGAGAAGGGTGAAAGTGAAGGATTAGGAAGAGAACAGAAGAGCCAGGGCTATAGAGGGCGCCCATGCCCAGAAGACTAGCTTTTAGGACGGGAGCAAGGACAGCAGAAGTAGGAAGCACTCTGGGATCACAACTGGACTCTATCGTGCAGTCCAGACTCCAATAATGACAGAGCCACCATCCGTCCCTACAGAGTCCTGCTACGAGAAACCTGCAGCCAATTTAGTTGGATGGCATTCTTGTGGGGCAGCTGACTGTGGGCCCCTGAGCAAGTAAGGGTTGAGCTATTTGTGGCTTTGGGTCCTTTGTTCTCTGATGCACTGTCTCATGTGAAAGCAAGGGAGTTAACACTTGGTCAAACTCTGTTGCCATTGTTTCTTTGGGAGCCTTGTTTTTCTGTGCCTTCCTGCTCATGGTTCCCATGAACAAACGGTCAGCACCCATCGCCTCGGTCTTCAGTGATTCACGGGGTGTTTCAAGAATCTAGGGCTGGTGGTAGAATGACACCTACGTGGAGTGGACAGTCTCCAATGTGGTGTGAAATCGATGCACCAAGGAAACCCCGGCTGTTCCTTTACTCTCCATATACATCCCTATCTACCTAAAATCCTGGAGTCGGAACAACCGCGTGTGGAGGGACCGACCTGAGCTGTAGAATCCTTGTTTGATCTGCATTCAAATCTCACACTGCTTGGACATTCAACTTCTCAGAGGTCCAGCCTTGATCTATAAAACGGAGGTGATAATAGCCAGCTCAAGAGCCGTCTCACAGAGTAAGCAGGCAAAGCACATGGGTTGCCTGTAATCTGCGCCGAAGCAATGACATGATCATGGAGTCATCATTGCCTAAACTCTGTCCTGGGAGCACAGAGTAAATGGGAGGGGGCCAGAAAGGGAGGAAGAGAGGTGAGGGGCCCTGGAGCTGCTGCTGAATTCCAGCCCCAGCGGTAGCAGACTTATACAGCATGCCAGTGTCCACAGAGGCCCCTTTGCCTGTTGTGTGTTTTGAGTCCGTTAGCAGTGCAGTGGCATATTTTTGGATGAAGTGATTCAAGGCCAGAGACCACCCTTCATTCAGGGAGACTCATATAAGTGTTTGTGACCTGGATCCTCAGAATTAAGAAACAGAAATTAGAAATGTAATCATCTGACTCGCAGCCCTCTGTGACTCATGCAGAATGTGTGGGTATTGATTCACTGGTTTCCTCCATTTGTCGCTGAGGAAGTAGGGCACTCCCTCCCTCCGTGTTCATGAACCTGAGACCTACAAGGTCACATGCAGGTCACACAAGGATCAGCCTTCCTGGAAATGCTCACAACAGAGAAGTCTGCCTCCCACACTCACAGGGCCAGGCTCTGTGACGGGGCAGAGACCAGGGTGGTGGTACCTCGGGACTTAGTCCCCAAGGGCAGAATGAAGGACTTTCCCTCTTGCTCCCTGGGTGATGACGGGGACATTCCTTTACTGAACAGAATGTTGCCGAGCCCTGGCAGTGCCCTTAATACAACTCACCTGGGAGGCTTGGCATTTCTGGCAGGTTTCTGAGTGGTGGAGGATGACAGCAAAGGCAGCTGCTCCATTGCTCTTGGGGGAAGAGAAAGGCCAGAGAAGCACCTCTGTGAGCCATCTATGAACACTGTGGTGTCTGCCACGGAGGAGGCTTGAGAGGGGTTCTGACCCCTCATGGCCCCCCACTGCCGAGTCTAAAACTCCTTTGAAAAGTTCCGTTCACAGATATTACTGAGTCATTCCCAAGCATTGTTCACTTTGTTAATGATCTCTTACTCACCCTTTACTTTTATTTATTTATTTATTTATTTACTTATTTATTTATTTATTTATTTATTTAT
>LOEQ01000002.1:1076702-1088794 GCA_001685075.1 Bramus lutescens
TTTTAAAGCAGGGTTTCACTGTTGCCTTGGCTAGCCCCAGAATTCCCTATGTAGACGAGGCTGACCTCAAGTTCTTAAGAGATCTTGCCTGCCTCTGCCTCCCAGAGTGCTGAAATTCAGGTGTGAATTAACATGCCTGACTCCCTTGGAACACTGTAGCACAAGATAAATGTTTGTTGCTTTATAGAAAGACAGCTTCACCCTAGCTTTTACACCTGGAAGAGACCTGCCCAGCGCTTGACTGACAAATGACCACCACCTTTCCCTCCTATGTCTTGGGATGTTCTTAAGGTCTGGGAAGAGGCTGACATCTTCCTATGGGTCCACCCCTCCCCCTTGGTCTTTTGGTTGGTTGTTGTTGCTTTTGTTTTATTTTGTTCTTTTGTTTTTCGAGACAGGGTTTCTCTGTAGCTTTGGAGCCTGTCCTGGAACTAGCTCTTGTAGACCAGGCTGGCCTCTGAACTCACAGAAATCCACCTGCCTCTGCCTCCCAAGTGCTGGGATTAAAAATGAGTAACACCACCACACAGCTCCCTACCCCTTGTCTTAACAGAATATTTGCTCTTTCTTGCACAGAGACATTGAGCTGTGAGGTGACAGTCTTGCCAACTCTCCCTTCAAGCCTATTCTTTATAGGCTAAATATCTTCTGTGTCAATATCTTCCTCCTCTTCTGCTCACTCCTGGTTTTGCTGGCTGGTCTCCGTGAGCCAGCAGTTCATTTATTACTATTTTATCACTTCTAGTGTTCCAGACATGTTCTGACAAGCGACTCCTACCTCCCTTTTGTCTGGGGTTGAATCTATCAATGTAGCCTAGGATCCCTCTGGATCCTCAATAGTCTCACCTCTCTATTTCATGATCTGAATATGGTCATCTAAATCTGATGATCATAAAGTTTCCATCTTCCCTACCATCTCTTGATGTAAGCATGGTTTTTAAAGTTACAGGTTAAAATTTTATCCATTCGTTGTATTTGGTTAGACTTTATCCTTCTCTTAAACTATTTGGGGAGATGACAGGGGACCTGATTAATGTTATCTGATGCATTGCTCAGACTTATGCTATATATGACTTTTGTGTGTCAGGCACTGTTAAAAATATTTTGACAAATTAATTTCATACTTATTTGGTATTCACAACTCCTATGATCTAGGAGCTATTATTATTCCCACATAGGTGACAAAACCGAGACGTGGAAAGATTTTGTTCACGTGGCAAACTGAGCCCAGGTTCTCACAATTCAGAGTTCATGCACAGAACCCCATAGCACAGGTGCCTGTCCCATGACCTAGCCCTCCTGGGTCCCCTTCATGCATCCATTGATCACAGTGCCGTCAAACCATCATAACAGTGTGACTAGCATGGCGGCCAGGCTGGGATGCTTCATCCAGGCCTTTCTAGGTAATCAGGGGTTGCTTTGATTTTGCTGGGACGTTGTTGGTTCAGTTTGAAACTAAGCTACTTTGCTGACTTCCTGTAAGTTGTCTTGTCCTAGCAATATCATGTACTCTCAGCTCCCTTACTGAAGTCCAGATATAATTTAGCTACTGTGTTCCTCAGACCAGCTCAACTGGTGAGCATATCAGAAAGGGAAATACAGTCATGCACTGTGATTGGAGCCCTGATTTTAGATGGAACTTTCTGTAATCTAGGATCTGCCCTTCCCACCCCATCTGGGTATAAAATTCCATTCTTTCCCTCCTTGGAACATTCTTTTCTCCTGTCTCCTGCAATGTGTGTGGGTACTCACTGAGTTCCAAACTTAAAACTCCTTGGGAAAGGGGGTGCTTAACCTGTACTTCTTCTAGCAGGTGCTATGCCTCTGTGGCTCCTGAGCCAGAGTGCCGGTGTCCCCCGAGAAATGGGATCACCCAGATGCTGGGTGCTCTATGCTTTCCTTCAGCCAGGCCTCTTTAATGGAGCAGGGGGAAGGTTGACTGGCCACCTAGAACAGCACGCAGCAGTGGTGTGGGCTGGAGTGACCTGAAGTCAGGTTGGCTAGGGCCAACTTCCTGGAGGAAGGACTCAGAAGGAAGGTTCTCGGATGAAACATGCCTGGGAGGAGCAGCCTTGGCCAGAATAACACCTGCCTTTTCCAGGAAGGAGATGAAGATGGGTTCCTTAAGTAATTTGGGGTTTCCAAATAGTTGATCCTTAGCTCTGCTGCTGAGACACTGGATGGAGACTATAAGGAATAGGAATTATAGTCGCTGATTATATGTCAGAGATGAGAGGAAATCACACCTCTAATGTATCTAGCCAACTCATGGGAAAATACTTGTATTTTCCTTTTCTTTGTCTCCCCCACTTGAAGCCGTAGTTGTTAAAGAGTAGTCTTGGGAGTCTCTACATGAAGGCTCACAGAAGAGCGTTCCTGTTTACTCTTTAGTGCGCATCCTCCACTTGTCAGGAGTACCTTTTAGCCACACATTCAAAGTTATACTGGAGCATCTTGTCTCCCTTTTAACTCTCAGTAAATCAGACTGGACCCCTAGTCTCAAAGCCTTAACTTCATTGCTGACATTTGCAGGGAGTGGTTCTGCATGGCTTCTGCCTGTTTTCCACCGAATCAGAATTGTTTATGCCCTGCTATAGAATGTTTAGGTGACTTGTGGTAGTTTTCACATCTAAAATAGTCTACGGACATGAAAATATTTCAGGGTCTTGAGCGGATAATTTAAAAAATGTCTTCCAAAAATGAATACACTTATTGCACTGCTGGCCTGTGAAGCCAGTGTCTGGGGAGACCTCACCTGTAACTGAACCTGAAATTTCCTTTGCCCATTTAGTCAGTAAACCACGGCCAAGGATAACAAAGGGGTGTCTCTTTGGAAGATGGATGTCCTTCTATTTGGAAGTGTGTTGTAGAATATCCCTCACTGCGGTAGAACTTGGGACTCTGTGGTGGCAGAGCTGATCTGTGATTGGGATGCGTAGGACTAGAGCTATTGACCACACATGGCTATTGAGCACTTGGGCATTTTACTTAACTTTAAATGGTCACTGGGACTAGTGACAACCACACGGGACAGTGAGGCCCTCAAAGGAAGTCACTAGACTGTGATGTGAGCCACATCATATTGCAATGGTGTGAGCTCTTGCCTAGTAAACCCAAGATCCTGAGTCCAGTTCTCAACACCGTAAAAATAGAAATGGCAGAGAGAGACTCTCTCTCTCTCTCTCTCTCTCTCTCTCGAAAGAGAGAAAAAGGAAAAGAGAAGCAAAAGAAATAATTTACACTGGATAGATGAATTTAGGGGGCAGAAGAGATGACTCTCGTAAAGAGCACTTGCTCCTCTTTCAGAGGACCTGGGTTCAATTCCCAGCATCCTCAAGGTAGCTGACAACCACCTGCATCTCCAGTTTCAGTGGATCCAGCACCCTCTTCTGACCTCCATGGTGCACCTATATACTGTACATGCACATAAAATAAAAATTTGACAACACCAAGCAACGGCTGTATTTTTAAAAGATGTTCGAGGTACTTCTAATGCCTGGTTGAAGTGCCAGCTTGTTAGTGCAGCATGGGATGCACAGAAGGCCTCTCACTTCAGAGCTCCCTGCTTTGCAATGCTCTGCTAAGCCCGTGAAGCTGTACTTGGCTCCCTCGATGATTGGCTGATGGCTTGGGTCTTGACCATCGCCATGCTCCATGATGTTTGCCTTTAGCAGGTTGTAGAGATATCGACGGGCTCCATTGCGTGTTGCAGATGATTGTATGATGTGTGTCATAGGTAATGAGTGTTCTGTTAAGGTAAAGGAAAGCAGAGCGAGAACAAGTTGGAGGTGGCGAGGGAATGCCTTTGCTGGAGCTGTGTTAGATCCGTTAGTAGCAGCAAGGGTTCAAAGGGCAGGGGCTGACGTGTCTGTGCCTCGCTGCACCAGCCGCTGCCCAATGAGAGCTGAGGGAGACTGACAGGCACCATGCGAGTGGGGTCTCCAGAGTCTTGATTGTAGTTTTTAAAAAGTCAGTGTTATTGTATTTATCTAAGGTATGCAGTATGTTATTATGGGATACATACAGATAGTTAAAAGGTTACTATAATAAGGCAAATTAGCACATCATCATCTCATATAGTTATCTTAAGAGCAGAAAAGAAAAACAACTCTCCATTTACTGTAAATTCCAAATGCAGTCCAGTTACGTTATCTGTTTTGAGTGCTAGGCTGATGTGTGCACATTTGTATCTATAGGCGTGCACTCATGCACATGTACACACGCACACAAACACATACACCTTTTGGAATGTGATCTTGAGCAGGGAGAGCTTCTATAACAGCCAGTCCATTTTCACAGTGGTACCAGGATGCGCCTGGCCTTTTCTCTCTGTGATGACAATTAAGTGGTGATGGTAGAGAAAATGACTGACACCTCAGGACAGGGCTCCCTGTAGTCCTCTTCTCTGTGCTACTATCATTACATGAGACTACTTTTTATTTTAAAACATCCGATGAAAAGGTTAAAAACTTTACTAATAATATTACTAGGTCTCGTTTTTTAAAAAACTATTCACTAGCGCAGGTGCTCATGCATGTGTATGTGTGTGTGTGCGTGCGCACGTCAGATACTTGGGGGCCAGCAAGGCTGTCAAATACCCTGAAGTCGAGGTTACAGGCGGTTGTGAGCTGCCCTGTGTGGGTGCTGGAAAACTGTGTCGTCTGGAAAAGAAGCATGGCCATCGTCCCAGCCTCCAGCCCTCAGTTCTTAAATAGCCTTTTCACTCTTACCGTTAGACAGGAAGCAGGTGGCATGTGAGGGGCTCTGTCTCTCACTGAAGATGCTACCTGCAGCCAGCAGAGCCTCAGGGGTGACTGAGGCCTGGCACACTGCCCAGCCATGCTGGTTACATAGCCCTTAACGATAGAGTTTGAGCTTTAGCCTGAGGCCTGGCTGGAATAGTGAAGTGAGTTTTCACGTTCATTTCTAGAAAGAGGGAGAACTGCCCTGGCTTTCAAGGGTAAGAGTATGTTGCGGCCAAGGAAGTAAGAAGGGCACAGATTCTAGACACAATTCTAAGGAAAATGATGCAATAAAGCCTTGTGGCCTAAAACATTTTATTGTCACAGCACTACTTAAAAAAAAAAAGTTGAAATCCCAGATCATGACATTATGGTCTTGGTATTTGACAGATACTTTCCTGAAAATGAATGGCACCCAAGGGAAATATTTGATACTCTTAGTTGCCAGTGATTGTGGTGGGGGGAGACAGGAAAAACAAAATCAAAAATTTAATCTTTCAAGTGAAAATTAGGAGTTTTGAAAACTTGTATCTTTCACCATGAATTTGACAGTCCCTGGTACTTAATGACCTCCTCAGTGAGGTCAGTGGTAATGTTAACAGACAAATGTAGTGTGTGTGTGTGCACGATGTGTGTGTGATGTGTGCATATGATATGTATGTGTGAATGTGTGTGATGTGTGTATGTAATGTATGTGATGTGTGTGTGGTGTGTATGTGGTGTGTGTCATGTATTGTGAGTGATGTGTGTGTGAGTGTGTGTGTGGGGTTATGCTGAAATTAGCCAGCGCTTTCCAATTATTGGTCACATAATCACACATAACAGATAAAGGACAGGCAGTATTAAGAGTCAGACACTTGAGTTTTGGTTCCATTCTCGCACCACCAGCTAGTCTGTTGTGAGTTCAAGGCCTACCTGGGACGCAAAGTGAGACTATTGAAAACACAAAAAGGAGGAGGGAAAGCTGCAGTGATAGCTACCACTCGCCGGCGTGTGTGATTCTGTTGTCTTTTCTAAAAACAACAGGGTCTTGCTAAGGTGCCCAGGCTCGCTATGATCCTGGGATTACCTTCCTGACGTTTGGCATCAGAACATATATCTGTAACTATAATATCTGTAATTATAATGATGTCATTGTAATATTTGTAATTTCTTTTTAAAGTAGCCTTCTCTTTGCCACTTAACTTATCTGTGCTTCTGGCATTTCGCTCTTGATTTAAAACAGTGCACATGACACCGTCCATGGAAGGCAGTAGACTCGAATTCAGCTGAGTCCTACCAAGTCCATGCTAAGATCCATGAAACTAAAATGATGTCATCCTCACTAGATCTTTACTGTGTCAATGTGCCTATTTGAAATGTCTTATGTAAATATAAATATGTATTTACTTTATTATGATGCATGTGTGTAGGCGCACACACACCACGGTGCACATTCAGAGGCCAGAGGACAGCTCTGTGATGTTGGTTCTCTCCTTCCACCTTTTTATGGACTCTTCCACCCAGGGCTCAGGTCTTCAGGCCTGTGCTGCAAGCACCTTTACCCTTAAAGCTATCGAGCCATCTCCCCAGTCCTGTAATGGATTTTTCCTTTTCTTTCTGCTTTTCCTTGTTGAAGATGGAGTCTCTCTCCATAGCCCTGGATATCCTGGATGAGCTCTCCCGCTTTGATAAATATTTCAAAGTATCTCAGTTTTATTTCTAATATCAATAATTAATAGGTAAACATATACTAAGACCAAAAGGTTTGGAAGCCATCAATTTCAACAATACACACCAGTGTTTTTTGTTTTTCTGTTTTCTAATCCATGCTTTAGGGCATGCGTGTGTGTATGAAGTAAATTTTAAAATGTCCATGGAATAGAAAGACAGAGAAGATTAAAGTCAGCATTATGGTTAGTAAGACCCAGGGTTGGGCCACTGGGCCTGTAAGCTCCAAATATCAAGTGAGTGAACCCCAAGTTTTAAGAACTTAAACGGGGAAGTACAAGCAAAATGCTGCTTACTGTTTTGGTCACTGGTGGGATATTTCATGGAACCAAGGCTTGATGACATGACCACATTCCAGAGCATGACACTTTCCAGAGTGAACCTAGCACTGACTTCACAGGGACCTGCAGAAGGAGGTAGTGATGTCACAGCAGGTAGACTTAAGATGCCTGGCAAGGGAACACCCTCCACGCCCTGCCCCACCCCTGCCCCTCAGACTGTGTTCCTCTGCTGAAAGCATGGAAAGGCTTTGGTTCATTGCCCTTCTTCAAAGGGAATATACCCTGTTACTGCAAACTTGGGCACTGCTCAGATCCTTTGACCCACAAAAGACTCATGCCTGAACCTATCTGCCTTCCCAGCAGCGCCTTGCATACCAGTCTTCCTCTTGCCTGCATGCTCTGAACTGCTCTAAGTCGTGAACAGTCACAGCGGTGTGAGGAGTGCATATGAGTAGAATCCGTCACAACAGGGTCATTGAGTCCTTGACCTGTAGGATGGAACACTTTGGTCCCAAACAGTGATGTTGCTGAAGTCATTCATGTCCTTGGCCTCCCAAGGCAGCAACTGTCAGTGAGTTTCCCTGCCTTCCTACAGTGGCCTTTCTGTCTCTGTGCTAAGAAGCCTGCCTGCTCTTCAGAGACCGGCCACGCAGGCTTTACAGCCTTTCCGTTCTTTGTCAGTGATCTCAAATCTGTGCGAATGTGTCGTCCTTTTGAGGTTTAAGTCTCTGAAGCCATTGTCCTTTTCACAATGCATGCCTCTCTAAAACCAGGCGAGCTCAGAAAGCGCTAGGTCTGGTATCTCCCCAGTCTTCTCTCGACTCTCCACATCTGTAGCAAGCCATCCTCCCCAGGACCACCCCTGCTGTCTACTTCTGAGCATCTGGTCAGCCCTGATGGAGGATTTTAACTGACACAGAGTGTACATTAGATGGAGTGACGTACTAGGGCGCTAGAAGATATTCAGCTGAGTCACTCAGGTTTACACAGCGGGTGGGGAGCGGTAGTGATAAGAGATGTTCTTGAGAAGCAAGGCTGTGTGCAAGGACCCAGGGGCTGGCCAGCTGCCCGCCTGCCAGGACCTCCATTTCCTTACTGTCCAACGGGCACACACAGCACAGTAGCCTGCTGTGGTTGTCTGGACATTAACCTAGATGACATCAATGCTAGAAAGGGCGGCATGTTTGAGCATCTGAGGCTGCTCCCCTCACCTTTGCTCCTTTGGTGCTCCGCTTTCAAACTTGAGGCTAGTTTTCAAGGCTTGTGTGTGCTTAGAATCATCACGTATAAAATGCTATCACTTCCTGAGACCTTAGTTTAGCTGCAAAGAATGACACATCTGGACTGAGCTCCTGGTTGCTCTCTCTCTCTCTCTCTCTCTCTCTCTAAGAATCCAGTTTCATCTTGACATCCTTGTGTGTTGGGCATACCTTCCGGGAATAGGAGGCAGCTCACTAACGTAAATGATGAGAGGGAAATAATGTTGGATGTATTTCAGTAAGAATTAGTGTGCGTTGTCCTAACTTGTTCTAACTGTCTCGTATATGTCCCTCTGTTCTCTTTTCAGGGATCCACATCTTCTGGACACAACTCTGGAATATGTGAAGGTAGGAAAGCGGGGTGTAACTTGTAGTTACGGCTCTGGGTAACAGACTCCCTGTTCTAACAATGCTGCCAAATGCTGCCTGCAGTCTAACTTATGTAGAGAGCCGACCATATCACCTGAAACAGCCAGAGGAAATTTGGCTCTCATGGGCCTTTGGTAATCTTGGTAAGGGTCTCTGTCACCCTGTTAAAGCCTTTGATCTTTCCCCCCACGTACCTCAGATGTGTTTTAAGATTTGGAGTCACGGGTTTGTTTTTGTTTTGTAAGTTCTGGCTTGCACTCAGTAATACCTCCAAAGCGGTCTGACGTTGGCACCATATAATCAAACTCATTATTGTGTCCCTGACATATAATATTCACACTGAATAAACAGCTAACCGAGGGTTTTATGGGTCCAAATCACATTTTGCCACCAACTGAGGTCATACTGTTCTGTTGTTGAGTGAATTCTTTCTTTGATCTCTTAGTTTTCAGATTTGGGGGATTTGGGCAGGGTGTAGAAGAGGCATTGTGGTCAAAGCTTTATCTTGAGTAAGGAGGATGAAGGCCCTGGAATCCTAAGAGCCGTCTTTTCCTTTACAACAAGCCCCCAACCTTTCCTCAGTCACTAAGCAGTGGTGATGGAGTGTGTGGTGATGGAGGTGGGATTATTTCTTCCCCTTTCAATTTTTCTCTTTTGGGGTGTGTGTGGGGTTTCTTCTCTGTGTAGCCTTGGCCTCCTGGAACTTGCTCTGTAGACCAGGCTGGCCTCCAGCTCACAGAGATCCTCTTCCTTCTGCCTTCTGAGTGCTGAGATTAAAGATATGTGCCACCACTATCGACTTCTTCCCTTTCCTTAATTCTGAGTACTGTGTGAAGGACTGGGACTGTGGCCAGTGTGTGAGCCACAGCCAGCAGGGCCACCACATCGCTTTAGACAGAGGTTTGTGAACCGTGTGTCTGAGCCCCTCCTGTGCACAGCACATCTGTTTGCACGAGGTCGTGCACCGCTGAGCGGCGGTGGTATCCACAGAGAGTGTTTGACTTGGCTGTAGCAGAAGACAGCGTGCGCTAGGGTGATGTGGTTCACACTTTAAAGTCACTCCATTCCACGGTTCAGAGGTTGACTGTCCCCCACCAGAGGCTCAAATCCTCTGTGCTCACCAAGCATAACCCTGATCCTTGCTCCAGGAGCTCACTTCCCCCTTTTACAAACCTCTAAACCTCTTTTCCAAGAATCTCATTTTAGATTTTAGAACTGTTCATTTTAGTGCAGAAGCTCTCGTTGCTTTGTGCTTTTACCTACCTACCACCAGCTATGATTCAAAACTGCTAAATCGAAAATTCCAGCAGTAAGCAGTTCGTACGTTTTTAACTGTCTGAGTAGCATCTTGATCTTGCTGTGTCCTGCTGGTACTTTTTGTGTGTCCACACTGTACACTGCCATGCGTCCCTCACACAGTAGCAGACTGGCCAGCACAGCATTGTGGGGCTTGTGTTCAAGTAACCCTCATTTTACTGACGGGTTCCGAAGCACAGGCGAGCGATGTGACCACCGTGCTGAGGCATTCAACGTGAAAGTGTGGACTGACTGTTTCTATGTGGCAGCCCTGCAGGCCACAGAGGCTAAAACATAGGATGGTATCTATAGACTGTGATATCATTTGTGATTTCAGTCCCGCCGAGGGCCTTGGACTATATACCTGAAGATAAGGGGAAGACTGTTGTATTATCTGAGTTACTGCAACTCGTTCCTGAATGTCTGTCATGTGGAGTTGAACCAAGAAAAATAGACCAAGAAAAGGTGTAGTGAATGTCGGCGTCTTCCATTTACCCTGGCTTTCCCGGCCTTCTCCTGGCAATGGCAAAGCTGCTATAGAGCTGCCCTTTGGAGTCTGGAGTCTGTGTTTTCTCCCTTCTCTGATCTGAATCTGGTTAGAGCTTTAAACTGTGTCTCCTGTGGCTGCAAGAGAGAGAGAGAGAGAGAGAGAGAGAGAGTCTCTCTCTCTCTCTCTGTCCTAAGGAGGCCAGAAGAAAGCATCAGACCCCCTGGGACAGGAGGCACAGATGATTTGAGCCACCATGTGGATAGGGTGAACCAAACATGGGCCCCCTAGAAGAGCGGCAAGTGCTTTTAACCCCTGAGCCATCTCTCTAGCCCCCAGCTGTTATTTTCTTTCTCTGCCCTTGGTCTAAAGCAGTGGTTCTCAACCTTCCAAATGCTGCCACTCTTTACTACTGTTTCTCATGTTGTGGTGACCTCCAACCATAAAGTTATTTTCGTTGCTACTTCATAACTATAATTTTGCCATGCTTATGAATTATAATGTAAATATCTGTGTTTTCTGATGGTCTTAGGCAACCCCTGTGGAAGGGTCATCTGACTCCCAAAGAGATCATGACCCAAGGTTGAGAATCACCTAGAGCAATGGCTGGGGAGAGGGTTGGGCCAGTGTGGAATATTTCATTGCCTCAGTGGTCCACAATCACATCAAGAAAGGTCTCTGAGCACAAGGTCCCAAGGATCCTACCTGTCAATCTTGGGCCAGTTCTGGCCATCACAGCACTTCCCTGATGGAACTGTCCCTCAGAGCTAGGTGGATGGTGTAAAGACCAGAGTCAGGGTAACTGGTGCCTGTGGTGCCTGAAGAGAGACCAAGGCAGACGAGAGGTAAGGCTAAAGGGAGAAGCAGCTTAGCTCCTTGACTTTGAGCTCTTTCTTCTCTATGATCTCCTTGTGCGTTCAGTATCTTCAGGGCATCAAGAAATAAGAAATTCTTCATTGAGCCTGTTGTGCCATGAAGGGCCTTTCTGGTAGGTTCACCATTGACCTAATGAACACAAGTCAAGGGATCAGATGTTTAAGGATTTAAGGTTCCCCTAGGATAGGGAGCAGTCAGCTCGGCTGGGTGGCCAAGCCCCATCTGAACAGAAGCACTTAACAGAGGCAAGACCAAGCATCTCCCTGCTTCCTAGTCATCTAGCTGCCCTATGCCTCCCAGGCCTGAGGGAGACAAGGCGCTGAAGCTGTCCTCTTAGCTGGCGGCTGGACTGCAGTGTCAGGACAAGACAGTGCTGGAGGAGAGAGAACCTAGACTTCAGCTCTGCCCAGCTTGAGTTCTGTATCCTCACACCTGGGGGGGTTGTGTTTGCTGCACATTAATATAGCATGGACGGTTGCTTGGTTACCTAAGTTCTTTGCATATGGAAAGGAAGGAAATCACCGGGCTGAGAAGCCCCAGGGTGGTTGATGGGGTTTCACACTATCCATGGGGCTGGCCTCCTGCTGTGCCTCCTGCCTAGACCCTAAAGGTTGTATTTCAGATAGCCCCCGACCCCACAGCGGGGAGGAGAATGGCGTTGGCTTTGCCTTCTTTGCTGATTTTGTCTTTCATTTGCCCTTGGACAGTTTGGGGTCTGTTTTCTCCTGTTTCTACTCTTCCTCATTTCATGAATTCACCCCTCACAGTTTTTTTTCCTCCTACAATAGCTCAGAAGGCTGTCATCTTGAAGGTCGGGCTTGAGCTGTTTTATATAATCACAGAACCTTTTCTGTAGTCAAATATAACTGCTTCTCACTACATCTCAGTGAGACCCGAATGCAGACAGCTCAGTGGCCTCCCCTACTGCTGCCGCCGACTGTGTTGTCACTGACTTGGTTAGGATGGAACAGCTCTGGAATTTTCCTCTGCATATCTGGCATACCTGATGCTAGATAAAACCAACTTTTCTTTCTTTCTTTCTTTCTTTCTTTCTTTCTTTCTTTCTTTCTTT
>LOEQ01000002.1:1148366-1171742 GCA_001685075.1 Bramus lutescens
CACACACACACACACACACACACACACACACACTATTGTGCAAACTGTTTCCCAGTAGCCATGACTAACTGCTATGGCTTCCATGATATTCTTGGGCACGGCTCTGACCAGTTGAGCGTTCTGTGGTGCAGGAGTGTGCACAGACACTGACTCTTCCGGCCACTGTACATGGGTGGCAGATGCAACTGAGATATGAAGAAAAATTTTAGCTGTCCAGCTGCTGGCCTCTAGGAAGTAAAGGCTCTATTCACATAGCTTTACAAAGATAAGCCTGGATTGCACAGCTGTCACTCCAGCACTGTCTGTCATTGAGATGGTGAGTCCAGGTCAGCCTGGACTGTACGTGGAGACTTGGTCTCGACAAAGAACTCCAACACAAAATAAGAGAGAGGGCTTTGAGGGACTGAGGCAGAGGCTTTGGGGATGCCTTTGGTCTCACAGCAGATGGGGGGATAAGAATGAGGGGCAGGAGCAGGATCGATGGGTTAGGAAGTGCCCACTGCCAGTTTTGTTCAGGCAGGCTCGTTGTGTGAGGTGTTGGGGAATTACTTGTCGCACTTCTGAGCTGCCTGCTTTTCCTGACCAGACTCCTTCCTCAGTTCCCACCTTCTCTTCCTCCTCATGACCAGCAGCAGGTCTCACTTCTCCAGTGTTGTCTGGGTGGAGCGGTCACTCTCACTTCCTCATTCCTAGTGGATATGCTGCAGTCTGAGATCTCCAGAGATTTCTTCTTTTTCCTGGCACTGAGAATTGTGCCGGAGCCTGAGCTCTGAGCCTCAGCCACAACCAGCAGTTGCTGGTCTCTCGTCAACATCCCTCTCTCTATGCTACATGCCTAGAATCTTGCACCCTAATTTGTTGCCTATTCGTCTATGACTGTGGGATCTACCCACAGAGCCGGGGGAGGGGGGACGACGACAGTTTGATTAGCTATGATGTGTTAACTAAATAAGGACCAAGGTCAAAGGAATCCTGGACTGCCCAAAGACTATTCTCTTGCTCTTGAATCAAATATAAAAGCTACCCTTGACTTCTGGTTTATCATCTCACTCCAGGGGCATCCTTCTGATAGCACATTGAGTAACCTCTAGCTGCCAGCCATTGACATGTAAGCCACAGACTGAGTCATACACACACACATCCTTCTTGTAACATGTGAGTACCTCTAGCTGTTGACCACTGACATGTGAGCTACAGACCAAGGCGCTCTCTCTCTCTCTCTCTCTCTCTCTCTCTCTCTCTCTCTCTCTCACACACACACACACACACGTGTAAATACTTGGAGCCAGCAGAGCTCATTACTTAGTTAACAAGCAAGGCATTTGGGGGAATTGGGAAGGCTGAGCATGAGCTGAGTCCCTGCCACCCTCTCTGCTCAAAAGGGTGAGACCAATGACATAGGCACAGAAGGAACACAGCCCCAGTTGTGAGCTTTCAGGACAGTGTGACCCTGCAGTTTCTCAAAGGGACATGGTACCTCCAGCAATTGTATAGTAGCCTAGAAAATTAGGACTATTTTGACCCAGTGCAGTAAATTCCTGGATTTAGATTTAC
Organism: Bramus lutescens; assembly: GCA_001685075.1. Taxonomy (NCBI): domain Eukaryota; kingdom Metazoa; phylum Chordata; class Mammalia; order Rodentia; family Cricetidae; genus Bramus; species Bramus lutescens. The sequence goes on from LOEQ01000002.1 coordinate 1,149,921, forward strand.
AGAGGGAAAGAGGTCACTGTCTGAGCTTCCTGCCACTGACTGACCCTGTTCATAGGGTCCCATTGTCATGTCCAGAAAAGACACCCTGTTTCCTGTCCTAAGTCTCTGAGTTTGACCCATGTAGTCTAGGGTGAGAAAATGTTTATTAGGATCTGACCTTATACCAAATTCCTGCCTGTCCTTCAGCCATTGTCCACCTCGCCAATCACTCTGTGGCATCTGTACTGGGGTCACAGAACACTCTTCTTATCCCCCCTCTCTCCTCCTCTTGTTCTAATATCCATGTCATCTTCCTGGATCAAGTATATTGCTTCTCCCTGTTTTTGTCTTTTACACTCCTCACTAAGAGGTGGTCCCAGTCTTCCTCAGGGGTAGCATTCTGTCTGTTGGGGGACCTGGTATCTCCTTAGGCCTCTCATGGTAGTAAAGGGAGCCATGTAGCCATACCACTTCTGAGGTCCTCTTCATGCTCCTATGGGCAGAGTTGAACCTGGACATGTCCAAGGGCATCTTATTTCCTGAAACCATCCTCTGCCTGGTGTGGGATGGCTTTATTAAGATCAGCTTTTCAAACTGGCTCCTAGCCAGGGGCACACAACCCTGTTTCTGGAGGATTAGGGCCATTTTCTCCTATCTTGTTGACCTGAGCCTGACCCTTGGTCTTCTTCCACTTAGACACAACACCATGGCCATTGGCATCGCTGTGGACATTCTGGGCTGCACGGGTACTTTGGAGAACAGAGCAGGTACCCTCAATAAGATCATCCAGGTGGCGGTGGAGCTGAAAGACACCATGGGAGACCTCTATTCTTTCTCAGCCATCATGAAAGCCCTAGAGATGCCTCAGGTGAGATGCTGGCTTTGTGCTGCTACCCACACAAGTGTGCATTCAATGCTATGCAGAGTTCTGTTCATCTACACCATGTATGGCTGACTGCTCCAGCCAGTCTCCAAAGATAACTGAATTTTAATGAAAGCTGCCTTGGTTAGAGGCAGCCAAGAGTACTGTCCCCAGTATTTTGGCTCTGTTTGTAAAAGCACTGGAAAGTGCTGACAGCCCACATCTCATCTTTGATGTGTAATACTAAGAATTAGCCTTAGTGATAAGCAATATTCCTGAAGAACCATTTAGGACAAGACAACAGGCTGCAGTGTGTGGCATGTCAGAGGCTATATCCACTTGGGTCATCAGGAATGTGATGTTTGGGTAATGACTTGGGGGAAACCAAGGCATTTAAGAAACTTATACCAGAGAATCCCTAAACCAGCAGTTCTCAACCCCTTTCACGGGGGTCACTGATCAGATATCCTGTATATCAGATATTTACATTATAACAGCAAAATTGCAGTTATGAAGTAGCAATGAAAATATCTTTATTGTTGGGAGTCACAACATGAGGAACTGTACTAAGAGTCAAAGCCCTAGGAAGGTTGAGAACCACTGTCCTAGACTGATGGTCTCAAAGTATCTTCCTCAGGTTCCTTAAGACGGATGCCATGTAGCTCCTTGGAGGATATCTCAGGTCTGACCTCTGACTTTGTCTGCACTGACAGATGTTGGATGTTTTCAGAAAGTATCAAACAGAATGGGCCTCCTAGAGGGAAGTGAGATCTGCTGTCTCCCCTTGTGTGAGTGCTTGGAGAACTTTGAGTAGAGTTGAGTCCTACAAGCCAGGTCAGACCAGCAGCACAACCTGCTGGGTCTTTATCTGGGTTGTTTCCTAGACACAGGTTAGTTCTGAAATCCTGCCAGATGTTCACAAACATCCGTCCCTGCCACTGAGGGACACAGCTGCAGTGTCAGAGAATGCTTGGCACATAATTTCCCCCATTAAAAAGAGTAACCGAACAAATCAAGTCCCCACCAGAAGTTTCTTGGAACTACATGGCAGGAGAGAACCCATTCTCACCCACAAAGTAGCTACAATGAGATAGCTACTTTTTCAAAGCATGTACAGACATACACATGCAAGCTTACTTAACTTGTGGGATGGCCATCAAATGCAGAACAGGATAGAGGGGTCATGTTTTTCTCTCAATGCACAACCACTTCTGACATTGTCATGCACATCTATCACCTATTCCAAAACTGAAGCAGAAAGGCAATTTTTAGAAAGAGGCTTTCTGAAACAATAACCTTTCCTCCTTCCAGATCACACGGTTAGAAAAAACATGGACTGCTCTGCGGCACCACTATACCCAAACAGCTATCCTCTATGAGAAGCAGCTGAAGCCCTTCAGCAAAGTCCTGCATGAAGGCAAAGGTGAGTGCTGGGGCTGCTCTGGAAGTGGTTCCTAATCTGTTGTCAGAGCTTTAAACAGGGCACATAAGAGCCGGCCATCAGGCTCCCCCAGTTATATAATCACATGTGACATTGCATGTACGGACCTGCAGCTGCTACACAAAACAGTCAGTCAGCTGGTTTCTAATTAACTGTCAACAAAACATGATCTGGAACTTCCCTCCTTGTTCCTCAGAGTCCACACATGTCCTGCCAGGCAGTGTCTCAGTCCCACTGCTGATGCCTCTTGTGACCTTAATGGAACGCCAGACTGTCACTTTCGAAGGAACTGACATGTGGGAAAAAAATGACGAGAGCTGTGAAATTATGCTGAACCACCTGGCGACAGCCAGATTCATGGCTGAGGCTTCCGAGAGCTACAGGATGAATGCTGAGAGGATCCTGGCAGGTAGGAACTTGTTTCTGGAATCCTCTCTCTGTGGGGGTTAGAATGAAGGAATACGAAAAAGGGCATGGATGCCCTCAGCTAGAAAAATGAGCAACGAGAAGAGATTAAGGTGTGGACACTCCCTTTCCTATGTCATTACTCATTACTACCTATTTCAATATAAGAGCACACAAATACAAAATGGGTGTCATTGTGTGTGTTCAGGCCAGAGGTCAACCTCAGCTGTCTTTCTTCAGGCACCATACACCCCTTTTTTTGCGTCAGCGTTTCTTACTGGTCTGGAACTTAACTATGGAGGCTAGGCTGGCGGGACAGCAAGTCCCAGGGGGCCTTCTATCTCTGTCTCCCCAGCATGGGGATTAGAGGTACATACTACGCCTGTCTTTAAAAAATTATTCTTAATTGCACGTGTCTGTATGCATGAGTGAATCTAACCAGGAGATGGGCCATCCACAGTAAATTTTTCTCTGCACTTTGACCACTTGGAGATTTCTGCCGCTGGTGGCCATCTACTGCAGAGAGCAGCTGCTCCCTGAGGGGCACGAGCTACACCTGTCTGTGGGTGTAAGCATAGATATGTAGAATGCACTGGTTTAGGAAAGTGATAGTAGTATGTTCTCCCCTGACCTCATCAGCTACAAGTAGTTGGCTAGGTTTACAGTACCAGACATGAATTCCCTTCTACTGAGTGGGTCTTAAATCCAATTAGATGCTCTTGGTAACCTCCAAGATATAAGTGCCACTTCTGAACCCTTGCTGTAATAGCCATAGTTGTGGCTCACAGGCCTTACAGCCGAGTAGGGCTATTGGTTGTATATCTCCCTTGGCAACTTGCATAGCAACTTCAGGTGCTGAGAGCCATACCTCAGGGTGGAGGCTTCCAGGTCCGTCCCAGCTTGATTCCTCAAGGTCCTGTGTCTAAAGTATGTGGTATCTTCAGCAATAGGGTTTTATCTTCAAGTTCTGAGAGTCTCTTGAACCCCCTTGGTTAAAGACTCAGAGGAGTTCCCCATGTCTGGCACTGGGGCTTCTGTTAGATTGGGGGAGCATTACTACCCCCAGTGGCATAACTTCATTTAAATTACACACATACACTAACATAAGTAAACAAACTATGTTTCTCTATAGCTTTTTCATTCTTAGTGTCTTTTAACTGGGAATGGGGTGGGAGAAGGGATAGAGCCCCCCCTTCCCCCTTCATAGCACCTGTGTCCTACTGTCTGCTCTCTAGACCTCTCCACACAACCCACCATGGTCTCTTTTCATGAGAACAGTATTTCTTAGATTTGTCCATTTACTAGTAAAATTCATTATTTCACTTTCTTTACAGTTGAAGTGTTTTGCAGTCATAGTATACACACACACACACACACACACACATACATATGTATATATACACCCCTGAATAGTGTTCCACAGAATCACAGTGTATATATACCACATTCATCAGCCAAAGGACACTTAGGTTATTTCCATTTCCTAGCTACTGTGAGCATGGCTGAACAAGTATCTGTGTAATGGATGTCAAGTACTTTGGGCATATGCCAGGGAGCGGTATAGCTGGATCATACGGGAGATCTATTTTTAGCTTTTTGAGAATTCTTCACACTAATTTCCATAGTGGCTACACCAATTTGCAATTCCACCAACACTGAATAAGTGTTTCCCTTTCCCTGCATCCTTGCAAGCATTTTTTTAATCTTTTTTAATTTGCATTTTCCTAGTTGCTAAGGATAGTAAACTAACACTTTTAACGTATTTCTTAGCCATTTTAATTTCTTCTTTTGAGAACTCCATGGCACATTTTTAAATTGGGTCATTTGTCTCCTTGTCTGTTTTTTGAGTTCTTTGTATATTCTGGATATTAATCCTGTCAGAGCTCTTATGTGCTATAAAGTGCACTGTGGAGATTGCACTCAGGCCTCTACTCACACAACAAGCACCTTTCTGATTGAGCTGTCTTCCTGTGTGTCATTATCATTCTAATTCGTCCCCAAACTATCCTGCAATTCCAGATGACTTAGGGGCCCCACATTTCTTTTCTTCTGTGCTCCATCAAGGGATAGAATAAAATAAAAGGCAGCGGCAAGAAGAATGTGCACCATTACCACCTGGGAAGGCAGTAGCCACCACAAGGTGTTTTATCCAGACTTCACTGTCTGTGTGCCTCTTCCTTCCTAGTTATCCCTGCTCCAAGTGACCCAGAACACATCCTGGAAAGTGTGTAAACTTAACTTTCTCCATAAGCTCTGGAGAAGGAAGCAACTTCCTCAGCAGACTGATAAACATTCGTCACCGCTGCAGTGTGTGTGCTGCACGAGCTAATTGGCATGCAAACAGGTGTGTCAGCACACAGTGGCAAGTGCAGAGCCAGCCATGAACACTCAGGAACCCTGGTTTGCTCAGAAGGGCAGTATGTGGGAATAACACCCGGAAGAAAAGAAATCCCACTGTTTGTGAGACAGGGTCTCATAGATCACAAAATGACCTCAAATTTGGTACCTTGCCAAGGACGACCTTGAACTTCTTGATCCTTCTGCTTCCACCTCCCAAATGCTAGGATTACAGGTATATGTGAACCACCAATCCTGATGTATGCACTGCTGGACTCTTCATATATTAAGAGTGAATATAAAACTGAAGAGTTTATTACTAGTTCTTTCAAAGTAAACACATGCTTACCGTATGACCTCCTTGAGAAATGAATGTCCACTCAGGCTTGTTCATGTTGACATTACTCACAGTACATCAGTGAATGGGTATGTCTGCATAAATGCCTATTAATCAGCAATTAAACAGAATGTGTTATTGCTAACACGCCACACACAGAACAATTTGAAAACCATTTATACAAAGTTGAAGAACCCTGACAGTGCATAATATATCACGATTCCTTTTTTATCAAACCTCTAAAGACGCAAAGTTCATCAGTGGTTCCCTAGGACAAGGGCTGAAACAGGCTAGCTACCTGCAAGTACTAGGGACTTTCTAAGCTGAAGAAAGTATCCTAAAATGATAAATTTACTAGCATCAATCAAATTTTACAGCTAAAATAGTTAAATCACATGGCAAGTAAAGTTGTTACAAATGCAGAGAAGATGCCAGCCAACACTCCTCACATGGGACAGGCTTGTGAATTCTTTGAAGCTGGTCAAATGAGGAAGGGCCTACATTTTTCTAGAGGAGAAAGTTCATTTAATTCTAATGTAAAACAGGATAGCTTTCCCTCACTTTCAACCCTCTGAGGCAGAACCAAACTTACCTGCTTTATTTTGATTAGATTTTCAACCGGATGAAGAAATGAGTGAGATCTTGAAGACTGAATTTCAGATGCGATTGCTGTGGGGCAGCAAGGGTGCTGAAGTCAATCAGATGGAGAGATACGAGAAGTTCAACCAGATTTTAACAGCTCTCTCACGGAAACTGGAACCTCCTCCTGTAAAGCAGGCTGAGCTCTGAGAACCAACCAGAAGACCTTGGGACATTACCTGAAGCTTTTCCAGACCTGCTGGGAATGCTTATCATCTTATAAAGTAATAATGTGCAAATCTAAGAAGATACAAGCTTTTAATATCCACAGGATATTAAATGTATAAACTGCACAGAGCATACTTATTTATATGAATTGTTTAAAATTACTACTGATTTTTAAATGAATGGTAATTTATTATTAAGGTAACTATTGCTAATGTTGATCAGCAAATTTAAGAAGACATAGCTATGTTGCTGGTTGTTTAATAATCAGGGTATTTGACTATCTTAGTTTTAATTCCATGTCATAAATGTAAATAGAAGCATTTAAAAGAAAAGCATGAAACATTGCAGAAGGTATCAGTTATATGATATTCTTTCATCTGTAAATAGTAATGAGTGGAAATATATCTTTTTGTGAAATGATTGTATCCTGTGTCTTTAGTATTGACTCACTCACCTTAGCATAATTCTAACTCCTGGATTCTAAGGAGCTTTATTCCCTATTCCCATATTAAACCAAAAGTGGTTTGCAAATCTAAGGGTTCTACTGCAAAGACAGAATGTGAGCCAAAGTGAAGTCCTGCTTCAAAATTCCTAGGTTCAAACTCAAGGGGAAGTGCTAGCTAACAGCTGGACTGTGCACCCAAATGTCAGCGGCCATTCTATTTCTTTTTTCTTAATTTTCGAGACAGGTTTCTCTCTGTAACTTTGGAGCCTGTCCTGGAATTCGCTCTGCAGACCAGGCTGGCCTCGAACTCACAGACATCTGCCTGCCTCTGCCTCCAGAGTGCTGGGATTAAAGGTGTGCGCCACCACCACCCAGCCTCGCAATTCTATCTCATGACATAATTGATCTACCACTCTGGCTCCCCTGGAAAGCTCTCCAGACACACTTGGAGCAATGCTTTCCAATTCATAGTTCCTTGGGTAACCCTTAGCCCCTTTATGTTACTTTTTGTTGTGCCCAAAATTAACTTGAGAAAGGGTTTATAGTTTGGCTTATGGTTCTAGAGGGACAGAGAACATCACGGCAGCAGGAAGACCCACTCTTTTTCATCTACACACAGAGTAAGAACAGGAAGTAGGGTGAGGCTATAAATACAGCCCACACCCCAGTGATGTATTTCGTCCAGCAAGACCTTTGTGATCTTCCCAAATACATGAGTGTTTAGGGGACATTCCCACCATACCATACCAACAAACTCAAGAATCTCCATGTGAAGGTAAGCCCTAACATTTTTAGAATATACAGTATTTGCTATACTCTGAATCAACTGTAATATACAGAAAAAGCATGTGAGCTAATCATTTTCTCTAGAAGATACACAAAACTTACAGGCTCATTTTCTAGGTTTCTGACTTCCCCAAAAGAATGTCTAGTATTTAAAGTCTCCATTTTTCCATTGTAAAAATTTTGTAATACAAGATTTGAAAGTCTTCTGTAATCAACTATCTAAGACTTTCCTATTTGTTTTTCTATCTTTTTTGCTTGAGACAGGGCCTCACTATGTAGTCTTGGCTGTCCTGGAACTCACCATGTAGACCAGACTAGCCTTGAATTTACAAGAGATCCACTTGCCTCTGCCGCCAAGTGCTGGGATTAAAGGCATGTGCCACTACATCTGGCCTGTTTCCCTTTAAGTATTTAATCCACACCAAGTTTTCTTCCCGATATTAAATAGACTTGGAGGACTGCCTGCCTGGCTATAGATACTACACTATAACGTGGCCATCTTAAGTACATTGTCCTGGTTTGCTTTTTCTTGTGATAAAACAAAGGGGTTGGAAATGGCTTGTTACAACTTATAGGTTACAGTCTGTTAGCAAGGCAAGCCAGGGCAGGAACCCAATGCAGAACCTGCAGGCTAGAACGTGGAGCAGAAGCCATGGTAGAATGATGCTTACTGCCTGCTTCTTGCTTCTGTGTTCTTACACAACTCAGGACCACCTGTCTGAGGTGGCACCACCTACAGTGTGGGTTGATCTGCCCACCGTAGTGAACTTGAACTGCCTCCAGGAAACAGGGATATACTTATTAAATAAGGTTGAGGAGAACATTTACCAGCAAGAAAAGAGGACAAAAACTGGTTACCGATATATTCTGGCTCTCCAGAGACAGAACCAAGATATTTATATAGCAATGGGGAGGTTAGTACGGGAACTGACTTACTTGATTATGGAGACCAGAAGTCCCATGCCAGGCCATCTGCACACTGGAGACCCTGGAGGGCTGTAGCCTCACTCAGTCAAACTCCAAATGCCTCAGAATCAGGAAAACCAAGGGTGTAATTTTCAGTCCAGAGCAAACGCCCAGGACCCTGGGAGTCTATGCTACCAGTAGTGGAGTTCAAAGGCCAAAGGAGGAATCAGTACGTTCAACAGCAGGAAAAGCATCCACTGTTCTGTATTTATGTTCTGTCTAGGTTCGCACCCAACTAGTGCCCATCTACACTGAGGGTGAATTTTTCCCATCAACTCACGTGCCAGGCTCTGGGAACAGCCCAGACATGCCTAGTAATAGGACTTTCCCTCCAGCATTCTAGTAGTTCCTTAACCCACGCAAACTGATGCCTAACCTTAACCGCCACACCACAAAATATGCCTGTCTTCATATACAACTCGAAGAAAAACTATACCTTTCAGTGAGGTTCTGCAGCCACTGTTCTCCCATACAGGTCTTGCAGCAAAACTTTAAAAACCAAGATATTGATTGGTTGTGATCCCAGGTTGGTATATCCTACTTAACAGATTATACCTGTTTGTTTTGTTAGATAGAAAAGCTCACTAGGGAGCACTTTAAGAAGACAGAATACTCTTTTTACTTTAGATAACTAAGAATTCTAAGATTTTATTTTGTGTGTGTGGGTGGTGGTGGTGGTTAAATGTTATGCCCATGGACGGCAGAAAGCAGCATCTGATCCCCTGGAGCTAAAGATATAGGTAGTTGTGAGTTATAGGTAGATGTGGGTTCGAAGAAATCAACTGAAGTCCTCTACAACAGTGGCTCATGATCCTAACTGCTAAGCTATCTTTCCAACCCAACTAAAGAGTTTTCTTACAGTAGATAAAAGAAAAAAATAGTAGTTATGAACAAGTAAAATGGACCTCATCAAAAGAATAAGTGGGAAAGAACCAACACAAAGAACTGAAGAAAGATTGGTATGACAGGCACCCTCTGAGAAGGCCACAATGTTCCCTGCCCTCTGCCACTAACAGCCATGTACTGTTCCATTCACACTATGCCAGGGTTGGTCACTGTGCTCACAAGCAGAGGACAGACGTTATGTCACACCTGACATTAGGGCACAAAATTAGGTCTCCATCATGGCTCTTCGCTCTCCTGGACCACTCCCTGTAAGATGCCACACTGACAGCGTCCCAGGACAGAGGTCCACACAGTAAACCTATGGTCAGAGATCAGCAACGAACTGGACCCTATCAACAACCTAAGAACCTTAGCTCCAGGCAAGCCTTCAGATAAATGCTACCCATGAGAATGTCTGAATCAAAACTAGGTATCTGTCTCATATCTAGCTGTGGTGTGCTACACAAATAAATGACACAATTAGCATCTTCAATACATTAAGCATTCCCATGAAAGACAACCAACCAAAGGGAAAGAAAGGGCAAAGATAAAAATGGGCTTTCCATAGAAAGGGAAACACAGTATACATGTAAACATGCCCCACAAGAGTAAGAGAAACCCAAACTACAATGAACCTTGACATCTTTTGAACTGACAGAAGAGAATGCTTGACTCACAGAGTGTGACAGGATGTAGAACAAGTGATCCTCACACAGAAATTATTGGAATGAAAAACTACATATAGTAACTTTGGAGATTAAATGTGGCACTATTTTTAAAACTGAAAATTTATCACTGTCTTAGTTACTGTTGCTGTGAAGAGACACTATGACCAAAGAAACTTATAAAAGAAAGCATTCAACTGGGGGCTTGCTTACAGTTTCAGAGGGTTAGTTCACAACCATCACAGTCAGAAGCATGGTGGCAGGCAAGCAGGAATAATGCTTGGAGCAATAGCTGAGAGCTCACATCTGCTCCATAAGTTGTAGGCAGAGAGACTATGCCTGGTATGGACTTTTAAAACCTCAAAGCCCATCCCCAGTGCCACATCTCCCAATCCTCCCGAAGAGTTCACCAACTAAGGACCAAGCATACAAATACATGAGCCTATGGAGACCATTCTCATTCAAACCCCCACAAACATATAAATTAGGAGTTCCACTTCTAGGTCTGGATTTCAGAGAAACTTCTGTGCTGGAAATACACATGTGAATATTCTCAAGCAACACTTGTTTCAACTAGAAAGTTCAGGAAATAACAAAAATGTCCACCAAAACGATGGGTAAATTTTACTATACACAGTAAAATGAACGATGTATGTATGTATGTGGATAATCTCACAATAAACCTTGGGTGAAAATCAGTAACGAGAGCTGTTATTATATCCATAATACACAAATACGTATATAATCCAATGTACAAACCAAACAAAATGAGTTGTTTTACTTCTCCAATAAACTATATAATAAAACTACGAAAAGATAAAAGTACTCCAAACTGCCAGTAGTGTTCAGATCCTGTTTCTCTAGTGGGTAGTAGACTCCTGTATCTAACAGTCAGTGTAAGGCATGGCCCTCCCGTGCCTCCATATAGGGAACTGCATTTTCCAGTCACTTCATCCTCTGAATTCAGCCATGAATGGACTAATGTACTTCTGTCCCTGAAGAGGAGCCATGCAGCAATGCCTCCAGATCCCATCTCCGTGCTGACTCAAGGGCCAGAGCATAGCAGAGTAGACAAAGGGAACAACGGGATGGAGACTGCTGATCCGCTTGAGTCTTACCTCATTCCACACCCAGACTGCACGTTTACACCAGACAATCAGGAAGCCAGGGGCTGTCAAACAGATGCTGTGATGCAGAAGAAATGCCAGAGGGAAAGGAGGCTGAAGAATAACAGACCAGGCAAATCTAGTAGGGTTTCCTCTAGTTCTGAGTCACAGCCACTTGGTCCTCTGAGCAGGTCAGCAGAGGGAGACAGATAATATTCTGGAGACCAACCAAGCAGAGGAGAACATGACAGCTGTGCTGTATCATTCAAAGAGCTCCTTTCTAAGTAGACATAAGTCCCTTTCCTTATACTTAAATGGACAAGGTGGGCAGGCCCTCCCTCCACTGCACAGATTAAATTCCCAAATAAGGCAAAGATTTTAAGACCATTCTAAGGGTGGACTACTGAACTGTCGAGGAGCCTGCAACCCAAGTTGATATTCAGCTTTTTGGAACTTCTCTGTGGGGTTAACAGAGTAGGACCCCTCCCATTCAAGGGTTTATACCAGTGTAGCTCAACATGTGAAGAAAGAAAACCACAGTAAACTTTAACTTTGTGTCCAGTGTTCACACCAGAAGGGCTGAGTGACCACAGGAGCAAGGACCTAACACTTCACTTTATGACTTTTCTGGTTACTCCTCCCACTGAGCAGTATGAGAGTCAGCATTTAACACTTCACTACAGCTATGCATGAGCGCACAAAGCACGAACATCGGCTCCACTCACATGGAGCATCTCTACAGAATCATCTGTTCAGGGTACCAAAATACAATGAACCATTTCAGAAAACCAAAACTCAAATTCAAGATAATGGTTCTTCATAGAAGAGGTGGTGATGGTGTTTTTCCACTTGCTGAATTGCATGACAAATGTTTCTTCAGTGTGGTCCTTAGAAACTCTCTTGAGGGTTGACATTCTGGGTCACCAAATTGGCTTGTTACCATTTGTAGTCTACTGCATCTCACAAAAATGAGGACTCTCATCAGTGGTGCTGCAATCAGGACAGTACGTAGGTCTTAGACTTCTTCATCTGTACCAGACAATGAGGCCTTAATTTCATAAGAACGTAAGTCAGTTTCCTATTAAATTTCCCCTGAAAGCTGGCCTTATGTAGTACCTTTAAGGATTGTTCTCAAACATTCCAGAAATTACTCTCCAAAATTTATGATTGCCCATTTCCCAATCTCTTGGTGCCTTTCTACTTTCTACGACCTCTATAACTGCAGTCAGTGATTGTCAGCTCGACTACGTCTGGAGCACTAAAATCTAAGCAGATGGGCACAGCAGTGAAGGGTTTTCTTGGCTGGACCATTTGATCTGGGAAGACTCACCCTAAATCTGGATCATTTAAAGTTGGAAGGCCCAACCAAAATCTGGGCCACACCTGATGGCAACCACATAAGGACAGCTTTTGATCTTTGCCTGCATGCCCTCAATCTCATTGGCAAGTTCCTCTCTCCTGAGGCTTAGACATCCCTTCACTGGTTTTAGAGCTTACCACTTGAGGATCCCAACAGAGACAAAAGATCTGCTGAGACAGTCGCTGAAAAACTATTGGATTCTTGGCCTCTCTATTGAGATGTCCATTGCTGGACTAGCCAGATCACAAACTATAAAGCCACTCTAATGAGCCAAGCAGTGGTGGTGCATGTCTTTAATCCCAGCACTCAGGAAACAGAGGCAGGTGGATCTCTGTGAGTTCAAGACCCACTGGGTCTACAAGACCAAATAGGACAGTTCCAGGACAGCTAGAACTGTTACACAGAGAAACCTTGTCTTGAAAAACAAAAAACAAACAATAGTCACTCTAATAAATCACCTTGTAATAAGTATTATAGATCAGTTCTGTTCCTCTAGAGAACTCCAACACTGTGACATCCTTCTAAAGAGGCTGGGCTCCTTTCTTTCCAGACAGTTAAAAGCCTTTTTATTGTCTTGGATGCCCCCCCCCACATCCTAAGGAAAACACACACAAACAACTTCTGTTCATCTGAAGCTGTAATGTTTGAAGTTTTGCTGCTGTTTTCATTGGTTTTGCATGTGTCTACTCCCAAATTGTGCACTGATCTTTCAATTTTCATCATCTTAAAACTCCCAGCCTCTCACTGCCCAGAATCTCTACTGAAGCTTTATTCACTTTGGGCTTCTAAAAACCTGCAATAATGGTTGAGCACTTGCCTTTTTAAGAGATGACTCTTCTGAAATTAGACTTCCTGAAAGTTACCAATAATGTGTCACTAACTGCAGCAAATGTTCTCTTTCTATGCATTTTCTTTTCTCAGGAAGCATGGATGCTCTGCAACTAGTCAGGAAGGAAATTCTGGCAAATGTGCAGTGGCCAGATCAGACTGTGTGGTCCAGGGACAGCTCTTACAGATGCAGTGAAAAAGATGGGGACAAAGGAAGTCTGTGCCACATGGCTACTGCTGAATAAAAATAAACTGAAATTATTACACTTGACTTAAATTCACTCTAATTAAACATCTATTCTTTTAGCAAAGCTTGGAAGAAACTAAAAACCCAGAATAAAGTACCTATAGTGGCTTCTCCCAAGGACTGTCGACTTTAGGAACTTAGCATCTACCATGAGTTATCTAAAACACTATCACACTTAATGGAAGTATCACAACTCTTTGGTTAAAACACCAGTAAAAGATAAATACACATCTTAACTGACCATGAAAAGATTGTTTTATTCCATGAAAATATTCTCAACAGAGAACACTATCATAAACAAGGCATTTTTACCATAAGAAATCAATATGTGCACAAAGAGTGAAATTACTGCAAAATTAAGAGATTTCTTTTAGACAGGTCACATGTTCAAAGTTTAAGAATGATTTAACTGGGTAAGCACAAGTGTCTTTTCAAATGGTATAATCCATACGTAGGTTGCACTACTCCATAGGAAGGAACTTGCCTCCTATGGAAGCAAACCCAAGCTTTAAAAAATACACAGTAGCTTGAAAAGAACAGTCTTTTCAAAAAAAAAAGCTTTGAACTTTGCCCTCTGTGATTGTTAGAAAAACATTAAGCACTTCAGGCTTCGTACAGAAGACAAACACAGTCAGATCACATTTCCTTCTCTTTGCTAACTTCTGAAACAAAAATAGCACTACTTTTTAAAACTACTTTATGTAGTCTGTCAGTATAGAATAATGTCATATTCTATAAATAACCCTGTAACGAGATTTAATATCTAAAACTGTATAGTTTACTAGCCTCAAAGGTAATACACTATATGTCACCTGCATAACAGTGGTGTACTTGATCTTATGAAGGCATTAATGTTCACACAATTGTCATTCAGCTTTAGTATAACTGGTAGTATGATTCTAATAGCACTGGAAAAAATTATTAAAGCAGTCACACAGTTTCTAAAATATTGCTTGAAGTCCAATAATACACAGAACATTTCACATTCTCTTTCTCCCCTCAAAACAGTAAGGAACCAAATTAATGGAGCTTCAGTGGTACAAATACCCCTCCCACCCCACCCATGTCCCTGTTACAAGACCACTAAGAAATTAGTTCAGATACAAGTCATTAACAGAATCACAAATGCGAGGCAGGACACATGAGCAATGAGAGCACTAACGACAATTGTATTTACAAGTATAAACATACAGAAATTTCCATTTTACAAGTAAAAGTGCACATAGATCATTACAAAGTTTCACTAAATTTTATCTGGTTCAAACAAAAGCATCACTTGGAAACACTATCATCGTAATAACCAAATGAGATCGTCATCACCCCGTTAAAAGACAATAGGGGAAGGTCCATCAAACTTGTCAAATATACTGGTGAAAGTAAAATGGACTTGGACAGGTCTTTAGTTTGATGCATAAATTTGAAGATGCACCACTGCACATGGTAGAGCTCTAGAAGCCACCTACCGAGGCTACATCACAGCTGCGGCGATGCCAGAGTTAGAGGAGGAGCACTGAGCTGGCACATAAAGCCCTTTGTGGGATACTGTAGTGAAGTGTTGGCAATCAACAGATTTAGGCACTCGAGTTTAAGGCAGCATTTGAATGGAAGCAGCTGACATTTGACAACAGTCCTTTCGGTGGTGCGTATCCTCTGTGTTTATTATGCCAGGACTTCAGTGCTGACTAGATTCTTCCCAGACTGAGGTGCTGAAGATGTGTCACATTTCACAGAGTTCTTTAACTGGGCTGTAGGCTAGAGCAGAGATGTTTTCTTTTTCTTATCATAAATACTTCAGGTTCACAGACTATGTCTTCATAATGCCAAAACTGGAATGTTTGCAGTGGGGAAGTTTTAGCAGCATACACAAATACTAATATGGAAACATTAGTGCGAGGATGTTTGACAAAGTGATCTGCACTACAAACGCAGAACGAAACAAAGGCTTTGACAAGAACAAGGGATTACAAAAACATGCCTGAAAAATCTAAGCCCAGATAACTCTAGACATGCAACAGGATGTTAAGCAAGCACGGAGGTGGCTCAGGCAGACACTGACAAATGAGAAGGGTTCTAACAGACGACGGGTCTAAAAGCCAATTAAAACAGAGCTGGATGAAGACAGTTCTATTGGGACAGCCCAAAGTAAGACAAACTTTAAGACAGCTCTGCATTCTTTCTGATTTGGTATCAGTAAAATAAATGAAAAAAGAGGTTAGCCATTGCTGGCTTTTTTTTTTTTTCTTCCATGTGAACTAGGAATTTAAGGACTGGTACTATAATGAATGTTTTAATGTATGGAAATGCTAATGAAGTTAGTAAAAAAAAATCTGCATGCATTCATGCAACTTGCTTCTCTCTCTTTGAGCCTGACAACTCTGATACCCTCCCCCCAAAAGCAGCTGCATGTAACCTCCTGCAACATCTTGCCCATTTCCTCAGAAACCCTCTTCAGGAACCTGCAGTCCAGGAGGAAAAAGAAAAAAACAATTACTGAAGACCTTTGGTAATACCAAAAGGGGTATTCAGTTTAAAGTGTCCATCCCAAATGTTCCTAAAAGTATTTTATACTCAGCTACTAAAAATACCAGCCAGCTTTGAAACATAAGATAAGCAAAGGCCAGTGTTACTGCTTCCTCCCTTTCCTTCCCCACTCAATAAACTGGGGTATGGCCACATGACTGTACAACTCTTGACTGGACAATGATTCCAAAAGATGCTTCTGGTGATACAATGGAAAAAAGGTATCTACTCTGACAGTCAATGATCCTGCTAAAATGAAGCCCTCAATGGTAGTACAGAGGCCTTCTTTCATCTTAGTAGAAAAAAATGTTTCTCCTCTAAGAGTCAACATTGCCAACACTGTCCTCCATTCCAGACTGTCCTCTATCTTCACTGAATCAGATTCAATTCTTCCTACGAGTTAACCGCCAAATGCTAAATGAGCACTAATGCGATATTCCTAAAAGACAATTTCAAGTGAAAAGTACAAGTTTAAGATTAACTTGGAATGAACTCTATACATCATTAAAAATTACCATAAGCCTGAAAATATTTTCAGGTCTCAATGCTGTCTTATTTGCATACAAGCTCCACCAGGTGATTTATCCTGGGATGCTGTGATGAGCTCATATTAAATAGACTATATACCAGGGATTCTCTTTCTTCCTTTAGGAAACCAAGTTAAGACTAGCAAGGACAATGACTATTATTTTAGCCAATTATCCAATTATTACTTTTCTTTCTAGAACCTGAAGCTATAAATTCAAGCTCCTAGGTCGAGATGCTCCTGGAAATCAGCTTCCTGCAGTTCAGAGCAGGCTTGTTTATTTCAGTTCAACAGTCACTGTTGCCTCTGAAGTGAAGGGGTCAGGGAATATTCTACCTATGATTCTTGCCTAATAATCAAATCTATTATTTATAAGGTAGAAAAGCACACATCCTTTACACACACTTAGGCAGGACAGAAAGCAAAAGGCGTCAATTAAGCTTCCACACCAACATCACTTGAACAGTAAGGCGTCAAAGAGAGTTTCTTGTGGCAATATTCACATCTCTCTGATCAGGCCTGCACTCAGCTCACATAGTGAACAATATAGATCAGGATGCCCTTGACTTTTTGGGTTTTCTGACCTGTGGAATGTGTTGTCATTTTATGTTATACATGGCACAAAGACG
The DNA here is from genome assembly GCA_001685075.1 of Bramus lutescens. NCBI lineage: Eukaryota > Metazoa > Chordata > Mammalia > Rodentia > Cricetidae > Bramus > Bramus lutescens. Next base: position 1,167,052 of record LOEQ01000002.1, read on the forward strand.
CCTGGTTAGTTTAGATATAAGTTACTGCACCTTTACTGTTTTTCTCTAGAGTTACATCTATGTATGTCGTGGGAACATAGCCTTCTTCGCCATTCTGTCTCCGGGCTCTTGTCCACCCATCACCTTTGTCCTCCTCAATAATGTACAGAACTTCGCCTTCTTTCATTGCCAGAGTGCCTTCATTATGTCCTAGGTGAAAGTTTCCAAAGCACAAGTGGAATTAAAGCACTGCAATAATTCTTAATAAAAATTATAAATACAACATATTAATACAAACTACTACTAAATTTCATTGTACCTAGATGCAAGAACCCACTGACTGCCACAAGCAGCATCTTCCCTGTAATGTTTTCTAGTTTACTCAACATAATTATACACATTCTCATGTGAACTACATAATAAGCCCAGGAGGCTAGTTGTAATCACCTGCTGTATAATGGATTAGTAACTGACCCACAGCAGCACTATGTGATTTCATAGGGTAGTCTAATCACTATTTCACAATTCTAATTCTTTCCCCAAATCTGAGCAGTGCCTACCCAAAAACTTCAAGAAGTATGGATAAGAAAAAAGTAGAGCTGTGAGCAGGAAAGGAAGAACATATACAGAGGGGCTCCTCAGAGCAAGCCAGCTAGCCAGATCAGCCATACCAATGAGCTCTGGGTTCTACTGAAAGACTCTTGAGTAAAGGGAAAGAAAAACTAAGGATAACTCCAACACCAGTCTCAGGCCTCCACATGTACTAGCACCCATGTACATTTATGTACCCACATATGTGTATGCCAGACCTATACATGAAAATGGAAAACCTATTATATTTGTGCTTGTGTGCATGCGTGTGAGTAAGCATGTCCTACGGCCCAAGTGTGGCGATCAGAGGACAACTTCAGGTATCAATTCTCTTCTATCACATGGGCCCTCAGGAACAAACTTGGGTTCTCAGGCTTGGAGGCCAGAGCCTTTACCCACTAGATCTCCTCATTCCTTTAAATGTAAAACCTACACAAGGAAAAAGGTGTCAAATTATAGAACATTTCATAACTGTTGATGAAGATGCTATTTTGCTCTTCTGTTAGTTAAAGAAGAGAACTATAAACTCTGCAGAGGGGCTCACAACACTCCCCATGAGCCTACTCTTCAGCCATCATAGGAGAAGGCAGAATAATCAGAAACTGCCATTTTCTTTGCTACTCTCATCTGAAGGGGAAGCCTGCAGAATCAGGATACAATGATAGCACTCAGTTATGTCTTATACCTGGCTCTTGATATTATTTAGCTGCAATGAAGATCATGAAGAGTCATTTACTTCCTGGTTTGGGCTATATGTTCAAGATATTTCAGCATATGTAAGATCTAGGATCTGGGGAAAATTCTCTATTACCTAGAGTTGATAGCTGATCACCTGTTTTAGTATTCTAGCAACATTCATGACTTTCTTTCAATTCAGCTATGGATGTGGAGGTAGGGGTAATACTATATTTATATCATAGTTAAAACAAAACTATGCAATTAATGAACCAGGAATGTAATTTTCTGACACTATATCATTTAGCTAAGCATAGTAAAATAAATGGTGACATATTTTGTGTTTGAGGAACCAATTTTATCAAATATTATATATTAAGAACATCATACCATCAAAAGGATAGATAGCTTTGCAGTGTCCAATAGCAGGCAAGGGATCATCATCTTCAAATTCATCATCAAATTCACTGTGGTGGCCATGCTGTTGCGGTGGCCCACGGACTTCTTGGTTTGCATCATCGGTGTAACTTCCCTCAGGACTAAAACCCATGAAAGTATCTCTGATTAAGTATCACATCATGACAAGTCTTTGTGTATTATTTATAAGCTGATCTCAGGAGAAATTAGGTATCAATGACATACTTTCATATCGAGCCCTATTTTCAGACATTAACTATGTAAACTGCTTGTAGTAATATAAAATGATTCTTCACTTAATTTCCTAAAGTAAACACTTGAAAGGTTACAATGTTCTAGAGCAATACTCAGTAAACACACCCCATTGGTACAGGATCTAAAGGTGAAATAGAACAATGTGGTAGACACCAGGCTTCTAAAATCAGAAACAGTCCTTAGCAGATTCACCCAGGTCTACATTCAGTTCACAGTGAGGTTGTTTATGAGCCAGCACATGAGATACCATGAACACAGCATGTGCACAGAGGTGAGCACTATCACACAAAAGTGCTCTGCCCAGAACTGCCAACAGAAGCTCACTTCCTTTTCTCCTTAAACCTGGAGGAAAACAAGCTTTAAAAAAAAAAAATCATTTGGAGCCTTAAAACAGACTCAGTACAAGAAGAGGGACAGCCAAGAGATAGGAAAAACAAAACAAAAACAAAATCAAGTCCTAAGAATATTATCTAGGCTGTTCCTTATTTAATGAAGTGCACTTTTCCTGTAACAGTATAAAAATTCAATCTGCTACTTAAAACCAAAATACTCCAAATTCAAATAATATAATTTCCAATTGATTAAAGGAAATTAGTAATTCAGAAAATCCAAAAGAATTGATAACACATGTACGCAGTAGATTTAGCATCACTGCTAGATAAGTTAGAAAACCACATTTTAAAATCACATATATTAGAAAAACTAAACTCATTTAGCCTGGGTTTTTAGCTTAATAACAAAACCCAATTATCTGTAGATATTTCTCAACAAACTTAAGAGCTCTTTTCTTGAAGTGACAGGAGCTGGACAGGAGGCACTCACACCTGTGAAACGCACACCATGATCAGGTATTTCACTATTAGCTGCCTTACACCACTTCATTTGCCAGCAAGAAGTGGGTATTTTAACTTCCATTTTGTGTTTTTAGGAAACTGAGATTAAGGAAATATGAAAAAAGAACTTGCTCAAATTATGTTGTAATTAGTGAACCAATATCTGATATTAAGCCTCTCAAATTTTCTCAAAGATGAAACCCAGTTTTCTGATTTTTTAATGATAGGAAAAAAACAAACACATTACACTAAAGAAGACATGTCATAAGCAGGATGGAGACCTTGCAAAAGCTAAGTTGAAAACTGTCCAAGCTAAGACACAGCTCCTTTTCTTCTTCACCAAACTCTAAGCAATTTGATAGCATTTTCCCCCCATCATAAGCTAACCGAGTCCATAAAAACCTTAAGTGAATCTCTCCCATCCCTGAGGTTCCCTAGGTCTGTTAGTTTGTGTTGTTATTTTCATTCTTACATGCTCAGGGATGTAGTAAACTAGAACTGAACAAGATGAAATTTCTAATTTTCCTACAAAGGTACAAAATAGCTCCAAAAGACTGAAGTTATTTAACCAAACTTATTAATGGGGCAAAAAAGGATAAAAATTAAATGAATAATGAAATTAAAAAATAAAAACGAAAACAAACCCTGACCTTTCTCTGCCCTGTGTCACAAGATGATTTATGTCACTACTATGTCTTCTGTCTCCTCTTCCACCTGTTTTGCCTTCAACTTCAGAGAGCCATGCCTTCAGAGAGGAAAAAAAAAGACAAAATACCCGACAGTTCAGTAAGTCTGAAACTCCTACCCTAAATTTAAATGCACTTTCAGACTTTATGATTCTCAGAATTAATTTTAGAGTTGATTTTTTTAAAAAGTATATTTAGTTTTATATGAAGGTTCAAATAACAAAATCAACAGGCTATTAATTTGATAATTATATATCATAATTATAATCTCAATTCGTAAATTCTAAATTAAACATAAATATTGGCATATAAGTCTAGGAAAACACAATCACGATAAAGCTTCTAAAATACTTAAAAATATACTTTTATTTCAGACTGCTGAGTTAACATATGTACCTCATTCTTGTGGATTTCCATTCGTAAGCGGTCAATGTTATTCATGGTCTCTGCTAATTTAGGCTGCAAACTTCCTGGATCCCCCATTTGTGGATTTTTCTCATACACATCCTTCATTTTGTTGAGTGCTTCTCTGAGAAACAAAAGGAAACCACAAGATTAAACATCCACTTAACTGTTTCATTGGGGACTAAAGTTTACCTCAACCTTAAAAAGTCACATTTCTAAGTTTAGACAAATGTATCCTAATAATGAAAATTCACATAAGGCTGTCTGTCTGTATATGACTTGTATACATAATGAGTAATTTAAAGAAGACCCTTTTAAAACATGTGTGTGCTTGACTGCTTATATTTAAAAGACTTCTAATATGAAAAACATTTCTCAGGTCTTATGTAACTTACGCATATATGGGCTTAATAAAACTGCTAGTGGAATATTTTACACTGTTCTTACATATATTGTTTCCCAGATCAAATTCATTAGGTTGCTTTATTTTGAAACAGGGTGCTACTAGGTGGCCCAGGCTGGCCTTAAACTCTTGATCTTCCGATGAGCTAGGATTACAGATGTGTAACACCATGCCTGGTTCTAAATCAATCTCATTCTATTTGCACCAAGCATCATCATTCCAGCAGCATTCCTTATCTCATTTCCCACAGCACCACTGTCCTCCCACTCACCTGTGCTAGAAATAGCAATGCCATCTTCAGCTCCCTGCCAATTTCTTAGCCTACCTCCTCTTCTCTAGTCCCATTACCCTAGACTATGTCCAGTCAATGCTGTCTGACACGAGCACCTGACACTGTTGACTAATACTCCTTAATACTCTATTCCTTCTTGACCTAACAGGTTTTTT